>OY755248.1:26224228-26824228 GCA_963576725.1 Azorinus chamasolen
CAACTAAAAGTTTTATACATGTAAGCATGGATACTGACTCGGATTTGCAAACGGCTTGGATCCAGATGAGACGCCGAGTTTATTCGGCGTCTCATCAAGATCCAAGCTGTTTGACACTCGGTCAATAGTTTGTCAAAAGCTTGATATAATCGGAAAAGGTCAAATTTGTACCAGACCCCAAATTTGAACAGCCATTTTACTGACACAGCAGGATAAGGGTTAATACTGTGTACATAGGCAGAGTATTTCTAACATTTGTATTGTCTGTTGAAATTATTCAAAATGTATTAAATTCACTAAGGGAAAACATGTTTTCTTATTACTGACAAAAACATGCATTTGACCTTTTTATCAGACAACTTTGTCCCATTGTTATGAAAGGCAATATATTTATAAATGGCGCATTTCAGAAGTCCGTAAAATGGAATGCAGTTGTAATTTCTTTAACGATAAGAAGTAGAATAATGAAATAACATATGAATAATCACTCAAAATTGCGAAAAGTATCGATATCGCCGATATTAATCGCCCGCGTTTTAGATCAAATTCGTCGGTGATGTTACAACTGACACCAGGAAGTGTTCCGATTAGTTCCGTATGCCTTCGCGATATCTCAATAATATTTTGTTTTAGAATAGGAAAGTACGAAAGGCGATATACAGTAAAAACTCTCTAAACCAGACGTTCAAGTTTGTATATATATCGGTCTTGAAGGCAGGTGGTAGAATAAAGCAGGTTAACCTTTAGCCTGCTATTGGCGGGTGATTGAATACCTTTGCAAACAGTTTGGATCCAGATGAGACCAGATGTCATAAGGATCCAAACTGTTAGACAACCTGATTGCATTTTGATAGTCAAATTGATTATAGCTTGAATTTTGAAAATGTAGTAGGTGAAAATTTCTGGAAAATTATTTTGCCCAGCAGGCTAAAGGTTAAAGTCATACAGAAAGCCAATCTTGAAGCGTTCTGCTCCATATTCACCCTGCATTAAGCAGCCACCTGCTTAATAGTATGTTAATTCTTCTCTACTAGAATTCCGGTTTAGAGCGGATTTACTGTAAACCGTTATTGCATTTTGTCGATTTAGGAAATCTTTATAAAATAGTAAAACAGTTATTTCAATGGCTATCAGATATTTCTCCTAACCCTTTCCCTGTTCTATTTTAGTCCAAATTTACATACCTACTGAATATACATGGACAAAATAGTTAAAATGAAATATGGAAGGTGGAATATTGTAGCCATTTCAGAAAGTAAAGAAACTGATTTATCAAATTCCATTAGCAAACAGAGCCGTCTGATCTGGGTCTTCTCTGTTTGCAAATGCGCGAAAACACGTTTATATAAGGGAAAGGGTTAAACACAACAACAAAGCGTTATCTGTAGCTAGAAGTGTTTCCCCGACTTCAGAAAAGTGCGATCATACTTGAACAGAAAGCATACAGCTGACAGAATCTAAAATGGTAACCCTTTCCCTGTTCTATATTTAGTCCAAATTTCAATATCTACTGAATATTCATGGACATAATAGTTATAATGAAATATGAAAGATGAAGCATTGTACCCATTTTAGAAAGTAAAATAACAGAAATATCAAATTCCTTTAGCAAACAGAGCAGACCCTGATCAGACGGCTCCTCTAGGAGCCGTCTGATCTGGGTCTTCTCTGTTTGCAAATACGCGAAAACATATTACAGTTCAACTTCGATATCTCGAACTCGGATAACTCGAACTTTGGAATAACTCGAACTAGAAGTTCGGTCCTTACAATACAGACTTGCTCTTAAAGGTATTACTAACTATATCTAGAAACACGTGTGACAGTTTAATGAATGTGTAAAGTAATGCTGACAGCTCCTGCAAGAGCTTTCAGCATTACTTTACACATTCATTAAACTGTGAATTTGAGATATTGGTCAGATTGTAAATCGGATGACTCGAACCTCTGTTATCTCGAACTAATTTGTATGGTCCCTTTGAGTTTGAGATATCGAAGTTGAACTGTACTTATGTGTGCCTCATATAGAAACAAATTCTCTTTAGTGAACAGAATCTACATTTCGATCCATGTTTACCAAAGTTTCTGCTTCAGGTAAAGTAAAAACTTCCAGATCGAACGTGTATCCACTTTTGTCATTTCATATGAGTTTGAATAAGCATTCGATCACAGTCAATGGTTGTGGATATATTATATATACATGCACATATCAAAGACATGAAATGACGCTTGTTTTAATCCTAATATAGTCTATACGCTAAACTAGATAAGAGATATAAGTACAGCTCTTTAGAAATGAATACAGTAGAACCTGTCCTTAGCGGCCATTCAATTATTGAACATAACATTCTTTAAAAGCAGATGATTGCATAATACATGGTAAACGTAATGCAGAAATCTCCAATATAAGATTTCGGCATTACTTTTGACCTGCATTAAGCTACTACCTGCTTTACCCATAATTAGACCTCACTTTAATGACCACTTTAGGCAGGTTCTACTGAACCTCCATTGGCACGCCAGAGCTTTCTCCCATCGTTCTATAGAGGCAAATATCTGCGCGGGGATAAAATAAATCACAACATATATGTATATTTACTCGTCTATTATTTACACAAATGAAATAAATAAGAGTTACAATAACTACATCGCTATGCTTACCTTACTCACGTTAAATATAGTTCACGCATAATGCCGTAATCCCAAAATGTACATAAACCATATACATGTACACTACACCACAGGTGCCATATATGATAGTGTTTACTCTGAGCTGGCTGAAAAGTGATCAGCAAAATGTTTTAAGACAACTTAAAATGCAAAAACGCATTGCATGGTACTCTACGCATGTATCACCTTTAAACCAAAACTAATATTTGATCGGGCTTTGGTAGAGAAATGAACATGTTTTTCTTGAAAATGTTTTAATTTACGCATCTTATCTGGAGTTTTGAATGAATAAGTTTGCGAATGCGAGTCAGTTTGTGGATAGCATACCTAAATACATCTGTACCTAAAATGGATTGTCCACCTGGATGGACCGTTTTCCTACTTTTTACAAACAACTATCACAAACATAATCATTGTGCATGACGTTATAAATCAGAGGTCCGGATAAAATGCGTAAATTAAAATATTTGAAGAATAACTTCTTTATTTCTCCAACAACCCTATATTGTGACCACTCTTTAGAATCGTCTCTTCGAGAAGATTCTAAAGAGTGGTCACAACATAGGGTTTGGTGGAGAAATTTGAGTACACAGCTTTATCTGTTGCTCTATTTAAATGATTAAACAATTCCAGTTATGATATAATGCACAATTTTTAATGTAATCTAATTACCCTTAGTATTCGGACACTCAGTCTCCCATCTCCGTGAATTCATGAATTTGACACCATTTTTATAACTTACAATTACATGTAACCCATTTCCACCCAGTGAATTATCCCATATTTATACATTGGATTTGACCAGTTGTGATCTAAGGGGTGCCTGTCCTAAATTTTCATCTTCGTTTTGTTTTATATTGAAATTCATATCAGCAAACAGTGTAGACTATGATCAGACGCCGCATGATGCGGCGTCTGATCAGAGTCTACACTGTTTGCCAATATCCCATATATGGGATCGTGGGCGCAAATGGGTTAAAATGACATAGTGGCAAATAGTAACGATTCACGATCAAACTGCTCCTGCCAAAGTCTGTCTATCCGAATTCTCAGTGTAATTAGGGGGTGGATCTTCACTTCAAATGTCAAATGTCAGATTCGTTTGTACCGGAGAGATAGACAGAATTGTCAAACCCTTGGGGGACGTTGCTGCTGACTGATGGTCCCCCAGTTTTGGATGATCCTCCAGTGGTGGATGCCAGTATTTTCCCACTTCTTTTCAAATAAATAAAAACACCAGCGATTAATACGGCAGCAAAGATCAGTCCAAGGACTATACCAGCTATTCCACCACCGCCGAGACCCGAACTGGAACCTAAAGAATAAACGCAATGTTACTTTCAGAAAGTACAGTAGAACATGTACTGGACGATCATTCATTTATTGAACTGTATTTTATTCAAACAAAGGAATAGGCATTCTTGGTCTGGATTGATTAAACCTTATTCTGCTATTCGTGACCTGACTTGCATTTGCAAACAGTTTGAACATGGAAGAGACGTCGAGTAACACGGCATTTCATCTGATTTCAAGCTGTTTGACACCCGGTCATCCGTTTCTCAAACGGGAATCTGAAGTAGTCGATATTACATCTTATCTAAATTTGAGCAGGCATTATATTTTCACAGCAGAGTACAGTAAAACCTCTGTATATCGGCAACTAAATTGTGTTAATTTGTTGGTATCTAGCGCAGGTGGCTGCTTAAAGCATTGTGAAAGTAAAACAAAACGCTCCTATAGGAGCGTTCTGTTTTACTTTCACCTTGCTTTAAGCAGCTTCCTGCGTTTAACACGAATTAATTGGCCGTTATAGAGAGGTTTTACTGTATATGCTAATGTGAAAACAGTCTACTTAGGTTTTGATATTTCCTGTTTTACCCATATATAAACTGCATACGTACAAATGTAGTTGACTGTTGTGAATGATATGTCAGCTAGTGTAACACTATGTGAAAATACAATGACATACTATTGACCGAGTGTCAAACAGTTTGGATCCCGATGAGACGCCGAGTCACCCGACGTCTCACCTGGCTCCAGGCTGTTTGCAAATGTTTGTTGGGTCGCGGAAAGTGGGATAAGGGTTAAATATTAAGGCATTTACGACATCGTAGTTCAGTTTCCAGTTTTCAAAACTACTAAACCATTTCTTCAATACATATACCTTTATTTGCCATTGTAAACAGAGTAGACTCAGATCAGACGGCTCGTGTAGGAGAGTTTACTATGTTTGCTTATAATGTAATATAGCTATGCTATGATTATGTAGATAGTATTCTTCAGTTTTTGCCATGGTCAACAATTCATATGACCATGTACTATTATAAGAATAAATCTGTAGTGATAAATATTCATGATGTCATCATTTCTTAAATAAAGTAAAGGGTTAACCATACTATGTTTAACCTCCAGAATATATAGAATAAAGGAAGTAAAACAGCAGTACATTACTTTAGTATGTGATGGATATCACTGAAAATCCGTTAAATTGACACTTCCAGATCAGGAAACAAGAAAACACAATATGCTTAATATCTGAACATTATGTACTGTAACATTTGATACAACAACAGTACAACACAAAATGATACATGGCTGGTTTAAAACATACTGCTATCTCCTTTTTTCAGCTTTTCAAAAAGTTCTGTCTTATATCATAATCAGGTACATTAACAGCTTGATTAAATTTAACAAAATAACTTTTTTGAAACGTCGGTAAAAGATGTGTTATTTGCATATAACAATTAATTGTCTACTACCAAATCCAGTTTATCTTAAAACCATCTGAGGCAGTATCTTAATATTTTCATCAGATACGTTAACAAATTAATCAGATACGTTAAATGAAAATTCACATCCTCTGGACGGATATGACTTTTGTACTTTCTTTTATCATAAATACTGTTAATACAAAAGTATTCCTTTTGGTGTTGAAAATAATATCTTTTAAACCTTCAGATATGTCTTTTCTATGCATAAAAGCCGCAGTACAGTCCAACACAATAACAAAAACCAAACACCACCATCAGATACGTTAAATTAAGAAACACCTAATCTGAAGTCATTGGCGTCTTACAAAATAAACACTATCACAATTTCCGCGAAGATTTATAGATTATTACATGAACAAAAATGCAAATAATAAGGTAAAGTTAAATAAAACTTAACTGATCTGATCTTTTTGGTACACCCCAGTTGTCTACAATGCTCTTTTTAATAGGAGTTGAATAACGCGCGAAGAAAACTATTCAACCTCGTAACACATTAGCTGTAGTATACGACGTATATAGTATGACTCAATTACTAAAACCAATAAGAATTGTGAAATTTCACGGAAATAAGTCAGACGTTGATGCAAGTGTAGAACATGTATCTTGTTAACGTATCTGATGAAACGTATCTGATGCAAATATATGTGGATGGTTGCTGTTTGATTTTTCAGTAATGATTTGGAAGAAAAAGTTTCCTTTTATAACTGAAAAGGTGCTTAGAGATGTAAATATTTTCTGCCATAACAAACATGTGTAAGATTTTCAAGTATAGTTTAACGTATCTGATGCATTTTAAACGTACTGGTGTCAACCTAATATCCAAATAGTTTTTGTGTTGTTGTTTACTTTGTAAGTCAAATACAGCTGAATTAAATTTAAGTTTGTGAAGAAACATCCTAAGACGGTAGATTTGTGCTAAGCGAAGCATACAAATGGACTTCCTTCCACATAAACAGCCCTTACGACTTTTGTTAACGTATCTGCTGGATTCGTTTTGGACATGCTATTTCAATAAACTATGAAATATTTAGTTAAAGTTTTGCAACTCCATTTTAAGATAAATAAGTAAAATCAACATGCTTTGTTTTACGACACAGGTTTGTATGTTTCTGTGTTCTATTATAGGTTCCAAATAGAATGTATTTAAAAGAGTGTACCTACAAAATCGACAAGGGATAATTTAGCAAATACGCAGCAATAATGCAAAAAAATTATATTTTATATCGTGAATTTATTCTGATAATATGATAACCCGATCTTCCCATCTATGTTAGACATTATATTTTTAAATCGCAACTGTTGCTTTAAAAATATACAGGTAGGACAGCAAACTTACCAAAGTGTCAATTTAACTGAATTTCAGTGATGTACAAAACGATGAATATGGCTCACACAAAGTGCGTTGTGTTCAACATTTTAGTTCATAATGGAAAAGTGAGCTATTGGAATAATGTTCCAGTCCTTCGTTGTCGTGCGCCAATCGTCTTTATTAATAATTTCTTTAAACCTTCACTCCAGGAATATACATGTTCGAAAAAATGATACCATGCATATTAATTAGATAAATTTCCATAATGACATGAGCTCACGGTACATTTGGTAATGTCAGACACTGTAGAATCAGATCTATATCATACAAACAGGTCAATCGTTTTCAGTCTACTCTGTTTGAAAAGGCGTTAAGAACAGTGCCCAAAGCCGAGGCGTTTGGTCAGGGCCTGTTCTATTTGCTTGGGAAACAACATACATGTGTATATCTAATTCAGTCTATAAAAGATTCCCAGGTTCATATACTATAATAAAACTAAGCTAATAGATAGTCATGATTTTTGTCATCATTTCTTACATGAATATGTTTTAGGTGAGGCATTAATACTAAACACCTACCACTAGTTCCTGTTTGGTGTAAAGGTTGTATTACTGGATTTCCGTCAGGGCCGATAACTACTGGAACTGTTTGTACTGGTGCTGTCGGGTAAACTGAAACAGTAACAAGTATGAGTATAATGGGTGAGCAAAAGAGAACAATGTAGAGCTGTGGGTAAGTCGAGTAGAGAAAAGTCCCTCTTAAACGACCACCAAACACGTCATAATCCTGGGCCTTAGAGGCAGATGGTAGCTTAATGCTTGATGATAGCTATACAGTAAACTCCGATATCACATGAGCTATATGCATTACGTTTGTCCTGCATGAAACAAACACCTGCTTTTAAAGACTCCAGTGGTTATTCCACAGGGGTATTTAAGAATTTTAGAACATTTAGTTTTGGCGTGGTGTTTGTATGAGAGAGAGAGAGAGAGAGAGAGAGAGAAATGGTCATTGGATGAAATGAATAACCAAGTTTTTGTCTAGGTTAAACATTCCTTTAAAGATTTACCTAGTACAAAATAATTCATAAATATTCACGAAGCGATCGATTCATGCATAAATGCTCATGACGGAAAGGGTAAATGCAGAACTTTGGTTATGCAGACAAACTAATGAGCCTTTTGTATTTTGCATTCCTTTCTTACTGTATTAACCCATAAAGACTCGTGATCACATACACGGGACAAATGCAAACAGTGTAGACCCTTGTCAGAGAATTTTTCAAGGAGGCTTCTGATCAGAGTCTCCACCGTTGCTATACCAACCAATGTCAAAGGTTGTCATCAGGACATATTTAGTTTGCAGAAGAAATCTGCTACATGTATGAAAATGGATGGAATAGAAATTATTTCAATTTTGACGGATTTACCTTACATAAAATGGAAGTTAAAGGATTAAGCTGTCTGGTTTGAAAGGCACCTATGCCGGATCAACGCTGGATTGTCAAATATAGTATTCCAAATTTTAAACAAGGCAAGCTTATTATAAATATTCAGGGATATTTTTGAAGAAATGTGTAACATGACAGACATTGCAGCTCTTGATGAGGAGGCACCTCTAGGAGTCCTCTCATCTGGGTCTACACTGATTGCAAATGACATTAGTGACTGATTTCCAACACAACTGAAAGTATTAACTAGCCATTGTACATTGATTCTTGCTGTATTCAATTTACCTTTCGAAGTCTTGCAGACATAGCCTCTACTGACGAAACAATTAGCAGTATTCCAGGTTGCCGAGGCGCGGTCAAACTCTACACATTCCTGAAGCTCTCCGTTCGTGCCAAGCGTGGCCGGCTCAGATGGGGCCCAGTATAAGAAGTTAGTAGGTGTACCATCACTCCATAGATATGCCCCTGTAATGACATTAATTTATTATATGTTTTCACATGTTTCGTATGCTACGTACACACTATATTCTATGCAATTCTTAGTGAATTTTTAATTAATGAATAATCACTGTCAACTGAAAAAGAATATTTTTTATCCTTTTGAGAAGCTGGCGGTGAAACGTGATTGATCCTGATTTTAATACTCCTTCCATGTAAACATTTCCAATGAGAACGAATTCAGCAATGAAACTGTAAACACAAGTGTTCGCAAGAACACATGTGACACCTACTGAAAGCATAACAAACACGTTTGAAAAACAGGCTATAGGTAGATATACAAACTGAACGATGACAGAAGATAATTTAATACAGGAAGAAAGTTATACCATGGGAGGTTCCTGCATTACATTTAACATACATTAAGCACTAATGTGTCATTTATCCGTTTAGTAGACGCTTTGGAAAGGTAATACTACATATAGTGTATGTCATTTCTCAATGAAGCATTAATTCTTTATATCTTTCAGTTGTATACAACAGGGTAATCACAATTTGCCTTTACCATTTTCATCTTTTGACATGCCAATCCATATGTTCGGTTTGAACTTTGGATCCGTCACAGGCGCATTCGTCACCATTTGATAAACAGTCTGGAATTCTTTCTGAGAGTGTGCAGATGCCAGCTGCATGCCTCTTTGCTGACAGTCAAAGTTGGCTTCTGGCCATGACCGGCCACTGTTCACGTTTGTATAGTAACAGAAATCGCCTATTGTTCTCCATGTTGGATCTGCGCAAATACCGGCGGATGCTGATTGAGTTGGCGGTATAGTGACTGCAAGAAAACATGTGAATACAAATGTAGACTAACGCTTCTTTGCTATCCGCTTTTCACATTTGGAAACAACTTGAATCAAGATGAGATGCCGAGTAACTCGGCATGTGGAAAAAGGTTTTAAAAATGAAGGATTATTCATGGCATAGTATATTGAAATATGTCATGCAGTTCCGGAAGAGGGTTGTTACTGTTTTCCTTTTGGCTACCATAGCAACCAATATCTTGCATTGATTGAAATTCTTTGAACACGTTTAAAAGGAAATTATGACAGGAATATTTTTATAAAATTAATTCAACTTCCTATATGTAATTTCAGAAAATATGTTTTAAGTAAAAGTAAACGGATGGACATGCGAAATATCGTACGTTGGGTGGTCTCAATAGCTCTACCTGAGCATACAGGCATGTTAGCTAATATAAACCGCAGACACACGTCCCGGTAAATTTGAGGGGTGTTTGATTTTTGGAAATACTTTGATGGCCCGTGTATTTGCTGTTTGCCAATCTCTCTATTAAGCCTCTCCTTCTAAAGAGCTGCCTGATTAAGGTCTGCTCTGTTTGCTGAAGAAATTTGAATAGATTTGTTTCTTTAATTTCTAAAATGGCCACAATGTCTGACCTTCCATATGTTATTATAAGTATTTTGTCCATGAATATTCAGTAGGTGTTCACATTTGGAATAAATATAAACCAAGGAAAGTGTTAAGGAACACTAGGTAGACCTGGGTTAAAGTGTCGGTTGACGATACTATCAGATCACATACCTGTAGATATCTTACACACATAATGGTAGCTGTTTGAACACCCTGTGTCGTTCCACTTCCCATCCACATCCGACACTACACAACCACTGCCTCCTGCTTGGCCATAAGATGGTTCCCGTCTTCCCCAGTTTGCGTACACCATCCGAGAACCATCAGCCCAGTAGTACAGACCAGCTACCTGAAACAAAAGCATTTGTCTTGACATATTTATTTGAACAAACTCAGTTGGACCTAGAATTCTTATCTTTTCGTCAAAACGTAGGTGGTCAATAAAACTATTGGTTTGAATGTAATGATATAATCATACAACTGTATTTGTACTACAGTACAACCTCTATATAACGGCCACTAAATTATGTTTATTAGTTCGTATTCAGGGCAGGTGGCAGCCTAAAGCAAGGAGAAAGTAAAACATGACGCTCCTATAGGAGCGTTCTGTTTTACTTTCACCTTTCTTTAAGCAGTCACCTGCCTTTAACAGAAAATAATTGATGTATCGGTTTATAAAACTAAGTAATTCAATTCAACATCATTTTGATAACTTTGATTTAACCATTCTCTTGCTGATGAATTTTATAATACATTTCTCCTTCTTTACCCATGCCCTGTTGTATAATTACATATATCTTCACTGTATACAAGTATTTCGCTGTGCAATCACTGCTGTGGAGTGCACTGGTTGCACAATCAACTTGTAAATAGTGCAGTCCCTGATGAGACAGCTCCTGCATGAGCTTCTCATCTGGGTCTTCACTATTTACAGGTAGGTATATTGACGTGAATAGCAAGCCAAGGGTTAATTAGACTGACAGAGAAGCAAACCAAACAGTGCAGACCCTGCTGATCCAAATGCTCCCGAAGGCGCGGTTTGATCTTGATTTACACTGTTGGTAAATAGGTTAATGATCAATTCTTCATCATTTTAACAAAGGGGTTTTCATCATCTAAACTAATACTGTTTATGTCATCATAACTAAAGGCAGACGATGAAAACAATAAATAGAAAACATCTCATTCATTATCTAAAGTACATACATGTATACTTCATCTAAGCTTCATAAACCATGATTAGTGTTACCTGTTTGTCGGACAAACCTATCCAGAACGGTGCTGCGCTAGCGGCCAGAGTGACTATATATGCTATCTCGAATGCGTCATTAACAGAAGTCAGATGTGCGCCATCTTTGTGACAGTCAGCAGCCGCATTTGGCCATGTATTCACTGAAAGTATAGATGAATATTAATTTTGTTATTTGTGGGAGGGTCATGATTTTGAAAAAAGACTCATTCTTTTAATTATAGTATATGACATAAAATCATTATTCCTGAAATTGATACAAAATAAAGATAAAAGCTTGCCTTATGGTTGTCGATTATAAGGGATGTAACCCTAGATTTATTTGTGATCGAGTTACCTCTCATGGATATGGATAGTTGATATTGCATGACACACTTTTGTACATGTTGAATTGTTGCATACATGTACATGTATATAGGCATACTGATTTTTTCCTGAGTAAAATACACCTTCGTCCGGAGTAACATATCTTATCTATCTAAATGTATCCATTAAGTAATAACCCTTTCCTCCATGAAAAGTCAAGTAAGAAATGTAGACATCATGAATATTAACTAGATTAATTTTTGAATTGCCAAAATAGAAACTATAGAATCAGATCTATATTATTCCAATAGCAAACAGAGCAGACCCTGTAGGAGCCGTCTGATCTGGGTCTACTCTGTTTGTAAAAACGTAGAAAAGCGTATTAATTTATGGACGAAAGGGACAATTTGTTCTTACCCCGTAAAACAAAGCGTCTTTTCAATTTTGACTTCATCCGACTCGATTAAGCGTTTGAGTGAGAAACGTTTGACCGAGCAGGTAAACTACATGGATTCTAATGAGACGCGAAGTTACTCGGCGTCTCATCGGGATCCAAAATATTAACAAATGCGAGTCAGAACGCGGATAGTGAGGTAAGAGTTAACACAATGACATGTTATTACGGCAATATCTACCAGAAGTGCTGAGTCTGTAGCAGCTGTTATGGAAAAAGTGATATCCATTGCGACAGTTCCCTGCTTCAGGCTGTTTTCTTATAGGAATGTTCGGATCTGAAATATACACAAATATTAGACACGTGTGTATCCATTTGCTCCACGAATATGCATGTAAGAAATAATGCCATCATGGTATTGTATTACAGATACAGATGTAAAACAAATATTTGTATTTTTCTTTCACTTTCTTCAGTAACAGAATTTGATGACATGCATGTCCAGCATTTATTCGTATTTCTGCTATTCTCAATATACTTTGAAAGAAATTACTTGGAAACATTTTTTTGAATGCCAAATATTCGTGCTGCACCTTTTACTCCATGAATATTCATGTAAGTAAAATGTACATGTATGTATGAATATAAATTATCTTATTTTTCATGATAGCGTATTTAACAAGAACATGCTTGGTCATGGTATAAACTGTAAAATCAGATCTATATCATTCCATAAAGCAAACAGAGCAAACCCTAACCAGACGCTTCCTGATGGAGTCTCCTGATCTGGGTCTACTCTGTTTACAAAGGCGTTAAAAGGCGCATATATACGAGTAGAGTAAAGTAATAAAGCAATGATGCTTATGGGGGATACTATCACCGACCAACAAACCATCTTTACATACCTAAGTAAGAACAGTTGGATTTGAAATTATAATTTTAACCATTTTCCCTATTCTACATGTCAATACTTGCTATATATTCGTGAACAAAATAGTTATAATGAAATTTGGTAGGAGGAGCATTGTAGCCGTTTTAGAAATAGATCTATCAAATTACATCAGCAAACAGAGCAGACACTGATCAGACGGCTCCTATAGGAGATGCCTGATCTAGGTCTACTCTGTTTGTAGGTGAGTGAAAATGCGTTTATTTGAAGGACATGGTTAATCCTTACCATGCTGGAATAAAAATCATGTCTGCTCAAAGTTGGAGTGGGTGCACTGTTTACCACATGTGATTCGATGAAGCTTTTGAAAATCTATTATCCGAGTGTCAACAGCTTGGGTCCCGATGAGACGCCGAGATATTCGCCGTCTCATCTGGATCCAACGCGTGCAAGATAAATCGTCTCTCGATACAAGTCTTTATAACTTCATGAATATTCATTAGGCAAATTTTATAATGGTATATGAACGCAAGACTATTTTTTCAATGACAGAAATTATAGAATCAGGTCTATATCATGGCATAAGCAAATACAGTAAAACCTCTCTATAACGACCACTAAATTGTGTTAATTAGTTGGTATTTAGGGCAGGTGGCTGCCTAAAGCAAGGTGAAAGTAAAACAGAACGCTCCCATAGGAGCGTTCTGTTTTACTTTCACCTTGTTTTAAGCAGCCACCTGGCTTTAATACAAAATACTTTATGTAATTTAGTGGTCGTTATAGAGAGGTATTACTGTACAACATGCCCTGATTAGATGACTACAGGAACCATCTGATCTGGATCTACTGAGTTCGCAAAGGCGTAAAAGGTGACTGTACCAGGTAAAGGGTCCTTTAACATATGCTACGTACACCTACCTTGTTTAGTTTGGCACAGTACGACTTTCGTATTAGAACACGGTAGGTCAGCCCACTTCCCTTCATGGCCATGGTGCTTGTACATCCTTGTTATTACACAATCTTCCTGCAAAAAAAGGTTTAACCCTTCGCTTGCTAATCGCGCCAATATACCTACCTTTAAATAGTGAAGACCCAGATGAGACAGCTCCTGCAGGAGCTGTCTCATCAGGGTCTGCACTATTTACAAATTGATTGTGCAACCAGTGCACTCCACAGCAGTGATTGCACAGCGAAATACTTGTACACAGTGACGACATATGTAATTATACAACAGGGCATGGGTAAAGAAGGAGAAATGTATTTTAAAATTCAGCAAGCGAAGGGTTAAGCCTCGTATCACCCTTTGAATGCAGGGAACTGGAGTACTGGTTATTTGCAAACAGTGTAGATATAGATCAGATATATCCTAATTCAAAATCCTTTTGTAAAGTATGCTCTTTAAGACTGAACAGTCGCTATCATTAAACAATGATGTACCATTCATTATTAAATATTAACCCTTTACACCATGAATATTCATGTAAGAAATAGGAGATGGACACAGGTATTAGTGGCCATGGCAGAAACTGTAGATTCACATTTATACTATATCATAAGCCAACAGAGAGGACCCGTTACCTGGTACCAGGAACTGTCTGATCTGGGTATAGTCTGTTTTAGATTAATTTCTATAATGGCATGGGAACACAGGACTAGTCGTCCATGGTAGAAACTGTGGAATGGTATCTATATCACTTCATAAGCAAATATAACAGATCCTGATCAGACAGCTCTTACAGCAGCCGTCTTATCTGGGTCTAATCTGTTTGCAGAGGCAAAGAAAGGTGTAACCCACATCCTACCTTGATCAAATCTGGGCCTGGTGCAATTTTGACAACTTCCGATTCCATTTGTGTGTTTCGGGCCAAGTTTGCACAGGGACCTATGCTGTGACCAACATAATTTCCTGTTCAGTATCCTCGTTTAACCTCTTTCCGTCATATAAATTCATTTTCAAGAATTTGCAAACAGAGTAGACACTGATCAGATGCCCCATAGAGGAGTCGCCTAATCAGGGTATGTTGTGTTGCCAGTGGAGTTAGATCAGTTTCTTTACTTTCTAAAATGGCTACAATGTTCAACCTTCCATATTTTATTGTAACTGTTTTGTCTATGAATATTCAGTATATATTAAACTCTTCATGATAAGGCTAACCCTTTACTCAATATATAAGATTATTAACGTCTTTGCAGAGTAGACACAGATCAGATGGATCCTGTAGGAGCCGTTTACTCAGGGTCTGCTCTGTTTTCTTATGGAAAGATATAGATCGATTATCAGGACCATCACTTTTCTTGGGCATATAGGCTAATATGCCATTATGAAAATTAAGCTAATTGATATTCATAAATTCATTATTCCTCACATAACTATTCATGGACTAAATGGTTCTACTGATGAGCTAATTCACGTTTTGTAAATGCATGATGTCCCTTTTCCATAATGATTGCTACAGCTCCTGTGTTTTAGACTAAGGGTTTATTATAGTTTAACGAAATGGGAAACATCTTTCTATACGCACCACGTCTTTCTTGCCCTGCACTCGGGCACTCGTGGGCTCGTACTTGTCCCAGTTAGTGTACACCACGGGAGAGTTGTCCATCCAGAAAAACCTGTTTTTGCCCCTACGATCCGAAAGTCCAATCCAAATACTGGTGCCATTAACGATTGTCAGCGATGGCATTGTCATGATGAAGTCTGAAATATATATTCGATGTCATGTTTTTCCGACAGCTGTATACTAATGTAATCAGTATAGTATTCAGGCAGACAAACATAGACAATTAGTGCAGACCCAGATGAAACTACTCAATGAGGGGCGGATTGATCAGTGTATACACAATTCCCTATCATCTCAGTTTAATTTAACCCTTACAGAGCGAGAAACGAGTCGCTAATGTTCTTTGCAAAGTGTAGATCAAGATGAGAGGGCTCCCAAAGGAGGCCCTTCACCAGGGTTTTACAACTTTATGTCATGTTACAATTTTCGTTAAAGAAATCCCTGAATATTCCCGGTAAGCTTGACCTGTTTGAAGTTTGGAATAGAACATTTGACAGTTCAGCGTTGAGAGGGTTAATGTTATGATAATGGTGCCGAATTGCATTATACAGCTTATTAACCCTTTTTAAAATTGTTTTCAGGCATTTGCAAACATAGTAGACCCAGATCAGACGGCTTCTAGAGGAGCCGTCTGATCAGGGCATTCTCTGTTTGCTTATGGAATTCGATAGATCTGTGTCTTTACTTTCTAAAATTGCTACAATGTTCCACCTTCCACATTTGATTATAACTGTTTTGTTCATGAATACTCAATGGGTATTAAAATTTGGACTAAACTTAGAACAGGGAAAGGGTTAAAACAATAGGGTTAGGAAACAGTATGTCTTAACAGTAGCTGTTAACTCTTCAATGCTATTAGCGTACATACCTATATTTGCAAATAGTGTATATGAGACAGCTCCTATAGGAGCTGTCTCATATGGGTTTGCACTATTTGCCAATGTGATTCAGTGGCTACAATTGGTCCAACGTTAGATTAATTTAGCTAATTACCGGTAATATTCATAGTGAATGGATTAATATTTAACCTTTAGCCTGCTATAAGCGGATGAGTGAATACCAAATACCTATGCAAACAGTTTGGATCCAGATGAGACGCCGAGTAACTCGGCGTCTCATCAGGATCGAAACTGTTTGACGCCCTGATTGTATTTTGGTTGACAAATTGATTATAGCTTGACTTTTGAAAATGTAGTAGGTGAAAAAAATTATGAAAAATGATTTGTTCAGCAGGGTAAAGGTTAAATAGGTTTAATGCTTATCCTGCCAGGGGAATTCGGATGGAAACATTCTAGTTAACCTCTTCCCAATCTGAACAACTTCTCGAATTCACAGCTTATTACAGATCTAAAGTAATGCTGAATGCTCCTACAGGAGCACTCATTATTACTTTTGACCCGTTTTAAGCTGTCAAATATGTTTCTAGATACCTGTAGCGATACATTTTTGAGCAATTCTGTATAGTAAGTTTTGGAAGGACCGAACTTTTAGTTCGAGTTATCCCCAAGTTCGAGTTATCCAACTTCGAGATATCGAAGTTTCACTGCAGTTTTAATATTTTTTCATGAACTAAAAATGTTATGACAAAAATGTATTATGGGATCTGTACAATGCTTTCCATAAACACAAAGAGCCGATCCTGGTTTATACTGCAAAGGCGTTAAAAAGCGTCTCTCTCGGGTAAAGGACACTAAGATCAGTTAACCCATTATCTCATATGCTTATTTTATGTACAATCTTTTTTAATAAATCTACCGAAAAGGAGCATTAACTAGAGAAAAGGAAAGTTTTAGAATTGTGTAGTTTGAAACCATTGTGATAAATAGAGCATTTGCTCATATAGGAGCAAATGCTCTATTTATCACAATGGTTTCACAAAGTGATTTTTATAGAGTCGTCAAAAGTCGTCAATATGAGGGAATGGGTTAAATCAGCTCTATTGTGACGTGTTTAATCTACTCCAAATCAAGCAAAGCAAGTGATTGAGAATGAGATTAGCTTGAGTAAATAGTTTATAACTATGGACGAAGACGTAAGCGATGGGATATGAAAATGTCCAGCCTTCTGCCAGGAAAACTGTGTAAAAAGGGTAGATAATAGTAAGTTGATTTGGTGTTTTGAACGAGACATACCTTGTTCGTACACATCCTCAATGCTGGCGATGTCCACCCCATTCCCAAGTGACCTACAGTATGCATAGGCATCTGTCCAATTCATCCTCTGATTGACAATGTAGTAACATTTATTTCCTATATAAAATAAAGTACCATGGTGACTGAAAATGATTACGTTTTAACCGTTCAGTACTACATGTAACATAGCTATAGATAACGGTGCGTACCAAACCTATAATCGTTATTTCTGCACCAAACCCTATACTGTGACTACTCTTTAGATGGATATAGGGTTTTGTGGAGAAATAAAGGAGTTATTCTTGAAAATGTTTCAATTTACACGTGCATCTTATCTGGACCAATGGTGCTAGGTTAAAACTTTGCCTGCTAAGGACAACCTAACTGTCATATGTAAACAGCCTAGATCCAGATGAAATATCGAGTTACTACAGTAAAAACCTCTTTATAACGGCCACTAAATTGTGTTAATTAGTTGGTATTTAGGGCAGGTGGCTGCTTAAAGCAAGGTGAAGGTAATACAGAACACTCATACAGGAGCGGTTTGTTTTACTTTCACCTTGCTTTAAGCATCCACTTGCCTTTAACACAAAATATTTGGTGTAATTTCGTGGCCGTTATAGAGAGGTTTTACTATATGTCTATAACCAGGATCAAACCTCTTCTAAAACGTTTTAATCCTTTACTCCATAAATATGCCTTTCTACCCCTTTGCAAATAAAGTATACCTAGATCAGACGGCTTCTATAGGAGTCGTTTGATCTGGGGCTGCTCTGTTTGCTTATGAAATCATTAAAAGTAAACTAATTCATATTCGTAATGCCAGCATTTCTTACATAACTATTCGCGTGGTAAAGTGTTAACGAAATCGAAAGTACAAATGTACATAACACCTGTAGCAGATCAATGTTAGAGCCGACATATTCTATTTCAACAGTATTAATGTTAAATATACCTTTCGCCTTCAAATGTTTACAGATGCATTGCCCAAAACAGTTCTATCTTTCGTATGGTGTTTTCTCTGTATGTCAAACATACACCATTGGACACAAATCCATATTAGGGGAGACATATATGTACAATTAGCTGATCGATCATTCGGGCTGAACGTAGACTACAACTAGGTTCTTTACGTTATTTTGTTTTTAATATCAAACATACTCCATTGGACAAAAATCAATGTCAAACATACACCATTCGACATGATCAATGTCAAACATACTCCATTGGACAAAACTCAATATCAAACATACTCCACTGGACAAGAGTGTTTGTCAAACATACTTCATTGGACAAGAGTCAATGTCAAACATACACCACTGGAGAACGGTTAATGTCAAACATGCACCACTGGACACGAGTCAATGTCAAATATACTCCATTGGACAAGAGTCAATGTCAAACATACATCATTGTACAATAATTTGTGAGAATTATAGTCTGGCAACTGATAAACAATTGTTAGCTCTGATTCTTAAGTTGTAGACAGGTCACTATTTAATGCGGGATAAAATAGTATAGGAAGATGGTCTCAATGAAGCATTCATCTTTACTTTCGTCCCTCAGCAACAAAGACTCTTCGATACAACCACTGCAAGAAGTTTATAAAAGACTCCGAGACACATCCACTAAGGAGTATCTTACCCTTATTAGGTTAAAAAGGTATGTTTCAGTAGCGAACTGTTGAAATGATCCTTAATTATGATTAGTTCAACCTTTCAAGAAACAACTGACTGTCAAAACCCTTGGATCCTGACTGAGATGGTTAGTGACTCTGTGTCTCATCAGGAGTCAAGCTGTCTTGCAAATTCAAGTCGCGCCTAACATGGTATTGGTTACAATACGTTCTGCAATATATTGTATAATGTAAGAAAAAGTATACTTACTTCCGCCTGAGACTCTGCTGAACCCGGTCGGGCACCCTCCTGGAGGATTAGCTGGTGGGATAATATTGGCAACCCCATTCAAGGGCTTCTTGCAAACGAATCCTTTCTTGTTTGTACACATGTCATCATTCCATTGTCCTAAAATAATTTAATATAATAAATAGTTGTATAATTATCTATAACATCATGTTGTACACATATAATCAATTTATAATATTGAGTATCATGCACATAATAATATGTGGAATTAATACATATATTTCGTCATGATCGTGCACATGAACTGTATTATCATTAATGTAAATAGATGGTAGATACCTTGGAATGGCTAAACATATTTTTTGTACACATATAATCATCTCAGGGATATCCTATAAATATATTGGGAATTATCAGCATCTGAACTATTCTGTTATATTTTAATTAAGAAATTGAAGAAATACCCAACATAAAACACGAGACAAGTTGTTGCTTAATGCAGAATCACAATAACGCCGTAAGCACGCAGGTGAAATTCATGCATGAATGTTGTCCTGAATACACCCTTTCCCTCATGAATATTCATTTAAAAAATAATGCGAGCACGAAAACTAATCAGTCGGACTGTTTAATAGTGTCAGTAACAAGGAATATTTGAATGTAGTAGGCACTATAGAATCAGATCTATATCATTTCATAAGCAAATAGTGCAGACTACAATCATATGGCTACGATGTGAGTCATCTAATCTGGGTCTGCCCTTTTTGCCAATGCGCGAATAGGCATTTATACAATGAATGGGTCAAATTGCAACCTATAATACTCAGAGACAGACATAGTCTGGATGGTCGTTGTAGACAAGTCTTACTGTACATTGTGGATAAAGAGCTAAGTCTCACCATTGCCTCTATAGAACATTGCACACTTTTCAGATCCCATATAATTATTTGGCTCGTTTTTTCTCCAAAAGGTAAAGTCAAGGGGAGACCCATCGCTCCAACTGCAAAACAAGCACTTCAATAAATGCATAAAACCCATTGCAAGTGGGTACCAATTGTTCTGTCATTTGCCATCAGTGAACACGTGTATCAGAGGGTTCCTAGAGGTGCCCTTTAATCAGGGTATTTAGTATTTGCGATTAAAAGGGTTCTGGTAGATTGTAACCTTATATATTGAAAGGAATCAATTGTTATACACGGATGGACATTTGAAATGTCAGCATTCACTGGGGTAAAATCTTTCACTAAGGAGGGTCAAAATACTTTTATTTAGCTGGTATTTGGTTACAATAGAACATATCTTAAGCGACCATTAACATGTCGATTTATGGGTGTCTAAGGCAGGCCGTAGCTTTACACATGTGAAATTTAAAGTTTATTTTTTTTGTATTACCTTTGCCCTGCATTAAGCATTCTCCTGGTTTTTAAGACTCGTGTGTTCAATAAATGAATGACCGCTCAAAACATGTTCTACTGTATTTAGGTGGTAGTCGTTTAATCAAAGTAAAATATAATGCAGAAAGAATTCAATTTTTTTCTGAAACTGCATCTAAACTGTGTACTTTATGCATATTTCGTGTAAGAAAACGATCTATGACGTCATTAAAATCAATTAGTTTAATTTTATATTAGGTTTATTCTATAACATTTCATAAGCCTATTGATACGGCTTCTTTAGTCTGCTTTTGGTTCTAATCTGGTTGTAAAGACGAGAAAGGCAATTCTATTAGGTAACAGATTAAACGTCTTCTTCTCTCATCTATCTGAACACCAAATTATAGAGTCCTTGGTCACATTTTGTAGAGATTACTGTATAGAATTATTGAATACGCTATGTATTTTAAAAATGATGTGGGCGGAAATTCTTGCCTAAAACAATGTTCTGCATGCTTTAACCCTTACTACATGAATATACATATACGAAATAATGACAACGTGGACATTAACTTGATTCATTGTTATATAAAACACATGGACACGGGAATATTTGGCCAAGGCAGAAACTGTAGAATCATATTTATATTTATCAAAAGCAAACAGAGCAGACCTTGATCAGACGGCTCCTATAGGAGTCGTCTGATCAAGATCCGCACTGTTTGCAAAGGCATAGAAAGGCATATTTATAAAGCAAGGGGCTAGGGTAGTGAACACCTACCTGAACCCTGCGGACCCAAACAAGGATAGTCCAATCCAAAACGCCCCTGTGGATTTAGTCTGTGACTAAATAACAAACGCAAAACATGTGAATATAGACAAATGAGCAATAAGTATAATATATCACTAAATATCATATCAAATATAAACCTGTCTTACATGTAACCCTTACGAAGCTTAAACAATAATGTCTGCTTAAAGTCTGATCCCAGAGCTACAGATAAAAGTGCGTAGCCAAATACTTAACTCGTATTTTCTCTAGTAAATATTATACTGTGACCATTCTTTAGAACCATCTCTTCAATACGATTCTAAAGAGTAGTCACAGTATATGGTTTGGAGTTGTTCTTGAATATGTTTGAATGTATGCATTTTATCCGGACTTCTGTGATCTGTTTTATTGACTACTGAATCGTTGAAGCTTTTGATAGTTTACTACTAACAGTGTCAAACAGATTGGACCCTGGTAAGACGCCGAGTTACTCGATACCTCATCTATGTCGAGGCTGTTTGTAATTGTAAGTCAGACTGTCTTAGCATGAGAAGGGTTGAAATAAATATTTAACCATTTACCTGAATTTTCATGCATGAAATAATGACATTTTAAATCTTCATTAGCTAAAGTTTTGCAATTGCATGGGAATACATGAATGTTTGGCCATGGCAGAAACTCCAAATTATGCCGATTCATATAATGCCATAAGCAAACATAGCAAACCCTAGTCAAATGGTTCCAACAGGAACCGTCTGATCTGAGCCACTCAGCAAAGAATTCGTCTCTATCTGACAGAGGGTTGACTAACTAATTCACTTATAGGACACGCCATGACTGATCATACAGGTCTTAACCCATTCACTTATAGGTTATGTATAGACTCATTACCTCAAAGACTACAGGTACAGCATTTACTAGATAAAAGTAGAATTAGGTAATTTTGAAACCACTGTGATAAATAGAGCATTTTCTTATATCGAGGAAATGCTCTATTTATCACAATGGTTTCAAAATGCGACTCTTACAAAGGCGTCAAATGGAGTCAATATGAGGAAATTAGTTAAGCATACTGAAAGTTATGTAAACAAATGAATGGAAAGGTAAATGCCATGTGTTTTGGCGATTTCCTGGTGACTGATATTATTCTTGAACTTAAGAACCTGTTCTGCAACGACATCAACAGGCGTCTCTGTTATGTAAATTATTAACGAATCCCACACAAAAGACTTATAGAACACATCAAGCATAATGCGTCTTTGCCTGATGAATATTCACCTAAGATATAATGGCCTTATACAGTAAAACCTCTTTATAACGGCCTCTAAATTATATCAAGTATTTTGTGTTAAAGGCAGGTGGCTGCTTAAAGCAATGTGAAAGTAAAGCAGAACGCTCCTATAGGAATGTAATATAATATATGATTATAAATTAAACAGTAAACATAAATGATCATTTAAACAATAGCAAATAAAATGTTGGCCAATATAGAAAACACATGTTAAATAAGTAAACATAGTAGACTCTTATCGGTTGTCTCCTACAGGCAGAAGCCGTATGATCTGGAGTTACTTTGCAAAAAATGTCAAAGGCGTCTCGATCAGGACAAGAATTAAGTACAGTAGAACCTGTCATAAGCTGTCATTTATGCACAGATAACAAGCCTTGAAAGCAGACGTGTGCTTAATCCAGGTCAAAAAAGTGATTCAGAAAGTTCATATAGGAGCTTTTTGTATTATTGTTGACCTGCATTAAGCTACCAATTGCCTCACTGACCCATAATTAAACCTCTCGTTGATGGCTGCTTAAAATATGTTTTACTGTACATGTAAGAGCATCGGTATAATGTAAAAGCCAAATGCAATGTACTGTGATACTTACTGCGTATGTTATCATACTACTTTCCTCCATGGTATGGAAGCTGACCAGTGTGGCGGAGTAGCTGTTGCAATACGCATTGGAGTCGTACCAGTTCATCGTTCGATTCACACCGCTGTCAGGACTGAACATGTAGCAGTTGTTGTTGTAGTAGACCCATGGTCCGGTGCCACACTGTGCGGCTGAAATAGAGAATGTAAATAATCACTCCTAACCATTTATCCCTTTACACGATACAGATGTCTTTCAACGCCTTTGAAACAAACGCATTTGATTGGTTTGTTGGTTGTGTTGATTAGAGTTGGGTTCTGCAAACTATGGACTATGGGTTAATAGGACTCTCCATGCAGAGGGGAGCGGATACAGATAAACCCGGGCGTGATGCCCTTCTCTTACTATCGTTAGAGTATCTGGTTCTTTTGAATACCCAAATGTAAAGCACTGACACATCGGACACCAGTTTATAAATTGCCATGCGAAGGACTTGGTCCGGCGAACACCTTTGGACTCAGGGTCTGTTTGTTTGCTTACGAAATAGTAAAGATACGATTCTACAGATTATGTCATATCTGTTTCGTATGATATTATAATAATGGTAATATAAACATTATATGGTTAACATTCATTAAGTAAATGGTTAAACATATATTGAATATCTAAAACGACCACCAAAAGAAGTATAATTGTCGGTACATAAGCTTTAACCCTTTACCTCGTGCATATTTATGCAAGAAATAATGACGCCATAAATAGTAATTAGATCAATTCTTATAACTGCACAACAATCTTGCTGAATTAAGGTACGTTTCTAGACGCTGAGAACAAACAGATATTTGCCTAAATTAAATGTTCTTCATTGTCATATCAAGTAATTATTCATGCAATAATAGCACGCCACTTACTGCCATGCAGAAGACCAAATCAATGTACAACGTTTCAGAAAACAAATTAAATTTAACTTACACTGCACTGCAACAGGCGGGGCAAGAGTAGTCACTGGCATTGTACCTGAAAATTTTACAGGAATATCTTAATCACAGGTAGTGATATAAAACTATTCTTTTAATCCTTTCCTTCATATAAACGTGTTTTCACGCATTTGCAAACAGAGTAGACCCCTGTCAGACGACTCCAATAGGAACCGTATGAACAGGGTATGTTCTCTTTGCTAATGGAATGTGATAGTTCGGTTTCTTTACTTTCTAAAATGGCTACAACGTTCACTCTTCGATATTTCATTATATAATTATTTTGTCCATGCATATTCTATAGGTATTTGGATCTAGAATAAATATAGAACAGGGAAAGGGTTAAAATGTATAAACACTGAAGCTCAAGTTTGACGCAATATCCACCTAGGGTTTATAAATTTCATTTAACCCTTTACCTGATATGCACACATTTCAACACCTTTCCAAACAAATCAGATAACAATCTCACAGGTCTGACGGTTCTGTTTGCTTATAGATTGATATACCCGTAGATCTGAATTTACAGTTTTTGTCATGTCCAGAATGCCAGTGTTAATATACTGTAGAACCCCACTAATGCGATCACTTAATAAATAAACGTGAGTGTCTTTATAAGCATGTGGTTGTTTAATGCAGGACAAAAGTAATACAAAAATTACTTTTGTCCTGCATTAAGCTACCACCTGCATCTAACTCCGAGAAGTATACCTCTTTTAGGTGGTCGCATTAGTTGGGTTTTACTGTACAACAATAAATATAAGTATTATTCCAAGATGTCATTATTTAATGCATGAATATTCAGCAGACATGGAGTTAAATAAGTTTATAAAACTTAATACAAAGTGTTTTATATATTTGACAAGGTGTATTACGTTACAAGTTTTCCAGTGTGAAATCACTTTTAACACATTTAGTTTTCACAGATGTTACAGGATTACTCAATGAATGGTACAAATTAAAACAAACACTCAAAGAGTTAATATACAAAGTATATATTACGTGTAACATGTATACTGAATGGTCATTTTATTCACATTCCTATGCGAAACACATTACGCAACAACCTATGGCAAATTTACCCATTTTCTCTTTTCACATTCTTGCTTTAGGATCTCTTACTTTCAGAACTTATGTACTTCACAATAAAAGTGTTAAGAACTTGTGTGGCGGCCGTTAAAAGTCGCTCCGTGCTTCATTCTCAGTGTTGTTATATTTGCTGGTCCTTCGGGGCCATTAGTGTCCAGATCATTAAACTGCTCTGTTTGTTTATGATATAACCATTAACGAAAGCAAAGTGAACGTAAAACAGAACGTTCCTATAGGGGCGTTCTGTTTTACTTTCATCTTGCTTTAAGCAGTCACCTTCTTTACACAAAATATTTGGTGTAATTTAGTGGCCGTTATATAGAGGTTTTACTGTAATTATTTCTGACATGAGTATTTATGGAGAAAAGGGTAAAGGCATAGTATATGTATACGTACCCCTC
The DNA here is from genome assembly GCA_963576725.1 of Azorinus chamasolen. Lineage (NCBI taxonomy): Eukaryota > Metazoa > Mollusca > Bivalvia > Cardiida > Solecurtidae > Azorinus > Azorinus chamasolen. The sequence goes on from OY755248.1 coordinate 26,250,175, forward strand.
GGTAAAGCACATACAAAGTTGTAGAGATCATAGCAGTTTCTGTCATTCCACGTGCCCGACCCAATAATAACAACGCAGTCCTCGTCATTATTTGCGTTTGGTTGCTTCGGGGTCCAGTTAGTATAGTCCACGGGGGTTCCGTCAGACCAAGTGTAACCTAAACAGGCAAAACAGTAAAACTGATCTCTCTCATATATGAAACTATCTCATACAAATGACATACAAATCTACCAACAGAGTAGATCACAATTAGGCTGTTCCTATAGGTGCAGTCTGGTCAGGATCTTCTCTGTTCACTATGCAATAATATAAATCTGATACATGTTCTGAAACATCCCTGTATTCATATGTCATTATTTATTGGAAGTAATTGTTTATGTCATAATATCTTACACGAACATTCATGAGGGACAAGGTCAAACCTATACTCCGTGAAAGAAATTCATGTACTTCATGTAAGAAAGAGTCATTATTAAAGACATGTATATTGTTGGCCATGGCAGAAACTGTAGTATCCTATCTATATTATTGCATAAGTAAACAGAACAGACCTAGATCAGACGGCTCCTATATGAACCGTCTGATCTGGATCCGATCTGGTTGCAAAGGTGTAGAAAGCCTGTTTAAGAAGTAACAGGTTATGTAATCCTTATAAAGAGTTTATTAGTTCGGGTGATGAAGGCAGTTAGAGGATAATACAAGATTAATATAGTGCTGAAAGCCAACCGTACTACATTGGTCCTGTATAAACTAACCACCACTCTTTAAAGATTTCTGTGAGAATTCTGTAGATGGTGGCTTGAAAAAGATTGCTTTATTTGTAGCATTTCTTTGATAATTGCATCGTATGTCATATAGTAGTCTTCCCTTATTTTCTCAGTAGACGACGAAACATTTGCTTTTCATGTACAACGTACTTTCAAGATCCTTCTGAATTGAGTATAGACTGTTTGCAAACATCAGTTCATTCGCTCCAAGAATTAAGTTAACCCATTCCCTCATAGGCTATTTTTAGATCTAACCACTTTGAATAAATCTACCCAAAAGGAGCATTAACTAGAGAAAGGGATCTTGTTTTAGAATTTTGTAGTTTGAAACAATTGTGATAAAGAGAGCATTTGCTCCTATAGGAGCAAATGCTCTATTTATCACAATGGTTTCAACAGGTGATTTTAACAGAGGAATAGAAAGGCGTATCTATGGAGGAAATGGTTAAGTGACGTTTGAAAAGAAGATTGTTTTTAGTATGAAATGGTATATTCTGCTGAAAGAAGATTACGGATATACATTTTTGCAGTTGTAAGTGCAATCGTTTTCTGCATTCAAAGAATAAATAGAATTTATTAAAATTGCAATAAATATGAAAACCGATAAGACGGACACATATAATGGACGGAAGAAGACACCTTTAGTTAGACTTTGCATACAGACGGTGTCCTAATAAACATAATTACATCCATACAGACATATCAATAAACAAACAGCAAACGAAGTTCTCCTTTGGAGATGACACACATCGTTACATACCACATAAGTAAATCCCCTCTGAACCGGGTGTTAAAATTAGTGTAAATATCGGTCTTGGAGACAACTTAATGCAGGGTGAAAGTCATACAGAAAGCTCACATTGAAGCCTTCTGCATGACTTTCACTATGCATTAAGCAGCCACTTACCCAAAAGTATCAAACTTCTTCTCTACTAAAATTCCGGTTTAGAGTGTTTTACTGTACATGTAAATATACTAATCATTGTTATATCTCACCTCCTTGTGTAGCTCTGTCGTTTAGACCAATCCAAAGAGTGTTGCCCCCACTACAAACATTAATACAATTATATCTATACATTATGGGTCATATTGTCATTTTTGCTAATCAAAAATGCGCGCTAAGCTTTGCTTGCCGTTTAACAATTTCATTGATACTGTGCACCATGTGTTAAGCTACGTTTGTCCTTTTACACTTTAATTGATATTGTGCGCTGTGCGTTAAGCTACGTTTACCGTTTTACGGTTTAAGTGATACTTTGCACCCTAATCGCCATAAGTAGTTGGCCACCCAATATTCCATATCAGTTAATTTGATCTGTTGAATAAGTCAGTTCGGCACCATTTTCGTAATTTATAATTAGACTGACAGGGTAGAAAAAAAGTGTAGAAGCTGAGCAAACGCCCCCTGAAGTAACTGTTTGGTCTGCGTCTGAACTATTTACCTAAAGGTTTAAGTCAGAATGCTTTTTGGTTATTAGGGTTTCAGATGTTTATGGCAGTTTGTATAATCGTAACGTAATGTTATATACTTGAACTTCGATATCTCGATAAATCGAATTTCGTGATAACTCGCGGTAGAAGTTCGGTTTTTCCAAATTTTATAATACGGAATTGTTCTAATATGTATTACTTCGCATACCTAGAAACACATATGACAGCTTAATACAGGTCGAAAATAATCATAAAAACTCCTATTTGAGCTTTCAGCATTACTTTAGACAAGCATTAAGCTGTTGAACTTGAGTAGTTGTTCAGATTATAAATCGGATTACACGAATCTCTGATATTGAAATAATTTCCATGGTCCCTTGAAGATCGAGATATCGAAGTTCAACTGTACATAAATTATAATATATATTGTTTTATATTATAAAGGACATATCATAAAAGTACAATTATAAATACAGTAAAACGTCTCTACAACAACCATTAAGACAGGTCTAATTCTTGGTGCTGTAGTACCCGTCTAATGTGACCACTTAATGAATAAACATGGTTGTCTTTATAAGCAGGTGGTTGCTTAATGCAGGGCAAAAGTAATGCAGAAAGCTCCTCTAGGAGCTTTCTGCATTACTTTTGTCCTGCATAAAGCTATCACTTCTAGCACCCATAATTATACATCTTTTAGGTGGTCGCATTAGCGGGGTTTTACTGTATTTAATACAGGTGGTAGCTCAATGGGAGACGAACAAGAACAATATGTGACCCCTTTGTCCAGCATTAGATAACCACCTGTTTTAAAGAAACCTACATTAGTTAATAAAGCGGCCACTTTATAGGGGTTTAATGTAATGAAAACACATTTTTTCAAGGTATAAATGACTTTGTTGACCAGGAACGATATAATTATATAATATTTGCAAAATGACACTTATACACCTCTAATTACCCATTCCCTCATGGGCTATTTTAGACCCAATCCCTTTAATCAGATCTTTAGAAAAGGAGAGCATTTACTAAAAAAAAACCATTAGTTTAGAAGACATTCGGATAAATAAAGTATTTGTTCTTTTGGAGCAAATGCTCTTTTTATCACAATGGTTTCAAAAAAGTGATTTTTACAGAGGCACCACAGGGCGTCAATAGGAGGGAATATGTTAACACATTCCCTCCTAGTGACGCATTTTGGCGCCTCTTTAATGGTCACATTTAGAAACCTTTGTGATAAACAGAGCATTAAAATTTTGCTCCCATGGAAAACTACACAATTCATTTGTTTTCCTTTTCTCCATTTAATACTACTTTTCGGTAGATTAATTCAAAGAAAAGAAGTAGTGTCTATAAAGTCTAAAAGGGAATGGGTCAACATCTATTCCGCTGTAAACAACCATGTCTGCTCACATTTGTATCTGATGCAACGTTTACTATTTCTAGTTCGTACAAGCTTTTGTGACACTACTGAACAAGTGTCAATCAGCTTGGCTTCTGGTGAAACGACCCAGCCTCTTATTTTGATCCGATCTATTTGCAAATGTTCGTCGTGTCGTGGTAAGCAACCGAGAAAACTGACTCCGTCAGAGAAAGCCCTGTAATCAAGGGCAGATAACTCCAGACAAAATGATCTGATTTAACCCAAAAACTATAGGCGTTTTCCTCTGGTGATACTAAGCATATGCCCTCAATATGACACAAATATACGAACTACTGTTTGAGTTATGGCGTCACATCAAAAGTGTTGACGGACGGACGGACCGAGAGACAGACAGAAAACGTGATTCCTATAAAGCCCCTGTATTTTCAATGCATGGCCCTAATAAGGACTAAGAGGCCATCCCTTATCTAAATCCAGGTGACAGCATAGGCAGTGATACAAAACGCTTAATAAAAAGAGTCGCTTTGCATTAAAATGCAGCGTCGGAACTTTTCATTAATGGAAGTCACATTAATTTCGCTAATTAAAATAATTACTTGTTAATCATTGTTGAAATAATGGAGTCGTTTCCCATTTGGTGGAAGCTGGCTAGATCTCCTCCCAGGTTTTGGCAATACTTGACCGCGTCCATCCAATACTTCAGTTGTGTCTTACCAAGAAACACCTAGTCAATAGTAAACCATTGCAATTAATTTGACCCCTTTGAATGCGGGACATACATGTACTGGTATTTGTTAGCATTGAAGACCCAGATCAGATGACTCATAGAGGAGCCCTCTGATCAGAGTCTGCACTGTTTGTAATGCAACATCACCTAGAAAGTTTAGGCCTTTAATACTGGGTGGACTCTACAGTTAAAACTGATGGGTTATTCCATTCAGACAAGTTCAGTGTTGAAAGGATTAAATGTCATACATGTACATTTCTTCTTCTTATAATCACTACAGTAAAACTCTCTATAACGGCCACTAAACTGAGTTAATTAGTTGGTATTCAGGGCAGGTGGCTGCTTAAAGCAAGGCGAAAGTAAAACAGAACGATCCTATAGGATCGTTCTGTTTTACTTTCACCTTGCTTTAAGCAGCCACCTGCCTTTTACACAAAATACTTGATGTAATTTAGTGACCGTTATAAAGAGGTTTTACTGTAGTTCATACATTTGCTGTATAACTCTGCTTTATACACGATGAAGTATCTAATAAGGTATAAAACAAAACTTAACCCTCACCTGGATGTTGAACAAAATGTCTACTCATATGTGGATATGGTGAAATTGTGGCTACAGCAGAGCCTGTCTTAAGCGACCATCAAAATGAGGTCTAATTACGGGTCTGTAAGGCAAGTGACTGTTTAATGCAGGTAAAACGTAATACAAAAAGCTCCTATAGGAGCTTTTCGTACTACTTTTGCCTTGCATTAAACAACCACCTGCTTTTTAACACCCCCGTGTTAAATAAGTGAATGGTCGCCTGGGACAGGTTATATTGTACTTCCGATTAAGCTTAAGAGAAGCTATTGATAGAGTGTCAAACAGCTGTTGATAGAGTGTCAAACAGCTGTTGATAGAGTGTCAAACAGCTGTTGATAGAGTGTCAAACAGATAGGTTCCATATGAGACCGCGTGTTACTCCGCGCTTAGTCTGCACCCAAGCTGTTTGTAAATGTCCGTCAGCTCACGTTACAATGTGTTTCATTTTGGACGTATTGGCCACAACAAACTGCAAGCTAAGGAGGCAATTTAACTATTATTGAAATTGAATGACTGACCCATAAATTTCTGTATTTCCTCCATGCATAAATAGTATATATAGATAGCAACATGTTTAATATAAGAACAGTAACACACTAAATATGGAACGTATCATATGTACGTAGTGCAGCATAATAATACATAATACTTTGTCAAGTCTATCCTGGGTATTAAGCATCACTTTCAGACTGTAATATAAACATATAATATATAATGCAATATAATGTACTCAACAGTCAACACTATGATATGATATAGAAATAACACTTTATAACTACCAGACGGTTTTAACCCTTGTCCCGCTATCCACCTCAGCAACCTGGTTAACATTTGCAAACAAACTGGCCCCAGAGATGACGCCGGGTAACTCGGCGTCTCATCAGGAGCCAAGCCAAGCACTAGGTAGATATGTTCTTTAACCCTTTCCCTGTTCTATGCTTATTCCAAATTTCAATACCTACTGAATATTCATTGACATAATAGTTATAATCAAATATGGAAGTTGGAACATTGTAGCCATGTTAGACACTAAGGAAACATATCTATCCAATTCCATTAGCAAACAGAGCAGACCTTGATCAGACGGCTCCTCTAGGGGCCGTCTGATCTGGGTCTACTCTGTTTGCGTATGCATGAAAAGGTGTTTATATGCAAATGCGTGAAATGCGTTTATATGAGGGAAAGGTTTGAATGTTGATTAAATCAGAAGTAGTCAAAACTGCAACATATCCCCCCAAAAACTGACCAGAAGTTAATTCTACACACGTAAAGGCAAATAAATAACTATTTCAAATAAAAAAGCGAACGAAAATAAATTACTGCTGCCAAGATAATACAAAACTGCAATGCATTCAAGTCGCTGTTATACGACCAAAGATAACTGGGGCTGGAATTTCAAAACAGATGGTAGCTTCATGCAGGGCAAAAGTTGCGCATAAACAATATATCCCTGTATTTTGTATGGCATTCATTAAGCAAACCCCTGCTTTTAAGACTCCCATGTTAATAAAGACACGGTCGCTCTAGCGAGGTACCACTGTTTATCAATCATTCTAACAGAAAACCTGTTTTGAAAACTATTTACTCACGATGAATGTTTACCTTAAGACAATAACCATAGTTTTCCGTCCAACCCGTTGGGCACGGTACGTTGGGGTATGGGGTTGGAGGGATGGGTGGTACCGTGTAACCTTTCCTTGGGAACTGGCACACATATCCGTTTTTCATGCTACAATCTTGGTTCACCCATAGACCTTTGATGGGTGGGCCTCTCATAGCAACACATGTTGACTTCTCATTACCTACAAAAACACCATAACCCTTCAATACAGTAAACCCCGATAGCTCGAGCACTAAAACAAATATCATTATCAGTCGTTAACCTTTTCCTGTTCTATATTTATTCAAAATTTCAATACCTACTGAATATTCATTATTAACATGGGTATAAAGAAATATGGAAGGTGGATTATTGTAGAGATTTTAAACAGCAAGGAAATAGATCCATAAAATTCTATTAGCAAACAGAGCAGATCCTGATCTGGGTCTACTCTGTTTGCAAATGCGTGGAAACGCGTTTATATGAGGGAAAGGGTTCAGGCAGGTGGCAAGTTACATGTAATGCAGGGTAAAACCCTGATAGTTCGAACACTAAAACAAATAACATTATCGGTCCTTAACCCTTTCGGCGCCAAATTTCTAATTGTCGTCTGCAATCCATTTTTGTTAAATCAGTTGGTACAATACGGAAATGAGATAAATAAATGCAAATTTCAAAGGAATAAAGCACAGATATAGAAATAGAGATTGAGACAAAAAGTGAAGTCCCTGATCAGACACCGCCTTGAAAAGGTGGCGTCTGGTCTGGGACTGCACTATTTGTCGTGGTGCATTTATGCGAAATCGGCGGTGAAAGGGTTAAGGCAGATGACAAGTTTATGCACGGTAAAACTCTGATAGTTCGAAGACTAAAACACATATAATTATCGGTCTTTAATAAAAGTTCCAGCTTAATGCAGGGTTGAAATTATGCAGAAATCCCTCTAGGGTTTTTCTGCATGCCGTTCACTTTGCATTAAGCAGTCAACTGCCTTTATATAGGCATCGATTCTTCGTTACTAAATTTTGAAGTACTCGTACATGTATCGAGTTTTACCTCATTTAGCCAGCCTCATTTTAGAAGTATTTCGTTCAGTTCTATTCCTAGTCATAAACCCAGAGATGTAATTATGCGTGATGCTGATGAAAAGCGTCTCTCGTTTTGATCAAAACGGTTTCGAAATTTGCATTTACTTATCTCTATTCTTCATTTTACCGAAATATTTTAACAAAATTGGGTAGCAGACAACAAATAGAAATTTTGCGCCGAAAGAGTTAAATTGTTCGGTTGTTTTGTCGTGAAAGCAAACAAATACGAGGCGTGGAATGAAACCAGTCTATTCTGGCTTTTGTAAAAAGCCAAGGCCTTAGTATTAAATATTTTGATCTTAGTCTTACTCCGATGTTATATAATTCCAGAGCTTAATTTGTTTAGTTGACCAAATATCTGACCAGTATATTTCATAATACATTTTTGTTAATTCTTCTTTTTTTCTAAATTGAAAAGTGAGTTATTGGATTAATATGACATTGTTCCAGTACGTTGTGTTTGACGCAAAAAAGAACAAAATATCGGTTTTACCACTCTGTCAGATCTATAAATATCATATCAAGAATGAAATACAGTGCTACCAGATACCCAGATATGGTGTATTTCGAGAACTAAAACAAACCCTATGTTGTGACCACTCTTTAGAATCGTCACAAAGTGACGATTCTAAAGAGTGGTCACAACATAGGGTTTGATCGAGGCATAAAGACAATACGATGGAAAAAGGTTGTTTCTGGAGCCTTGTTGTTTCGGAAACAGTGACATGCGTTGTTGTAAGGAGGGAATCGTTATTGAGAGGGTCGTTGTAGGGAGGGAGCACTGTATATGGCTTCCAGTTATCATAAAGACCCAAAATTCTTACCGGTGTGGTTTTTGTTCCATGCAGTGTAGGTGATTGGATGACCACTAATCCACGAGTAACTCCCTGGATGATCAACGTCTGTCAGTCCGATCCATGCATTACCGTTATAGCGAACAAGGTTTGATGAAATAAATGCTTGGACAAATCTGCCAGACACAGCAATATACAAGTATGATTAAAGGTAAAACACATTTTGAATCGAGACAAAGATATTACACTTCCCTCATATAAATGCCTTTGCAAGCAGAGTAGACCCAGATCAAACGGCTCTTATGTGAAATTACAATAGATCTGACCCAGTAGGTTCTACCAACCCAACGTGGCCTGGCTATTTTTGACATTATAAGAAAATGATGTCGTTATTTATTACATGGATATGCAATCGGAAAATGGTTATAGGACTTCATACGAAATTATTACCAAAATTATGGCAGAAAAGAAACAAAAAAACGACTTGTAATCTGCGATTATATATACATTTAAAATATTTACTTATATTTGCAATATTTAGTTACATTTGTAGTATTTAGTTATATTTGCAATATTTAGTTACATTTGCAATATTTACATTATATTTGCAATATGGGCGTTTTGTATGTTGGTCATGAACCAAAGATGTCTACTAATTTCATTTCTTTCCCCGCCGCCTGCCGAATTTTATTTTAATCTTAGTGACAACATATTAACGGTACAATAGGGAACCGTTTGTAGGTAATGCGTACGTAAAGAATCAGGAATACGCCGTGTGTGTCAAATAATATTGCTTTAACCCTTTACTCTCTGAATGTTCATGTAATAAACAATGCCATTATACGCTATATTATATGCTATATTATTGGAAATTTTAATAATGACACAGGACATTTTGGCAATGGCAGAAGCCATACAATTCCATAATCAAACAGAGCAGACCTTGATTAGAGGGTTCTTGGGTTTTATCAGTTTGCAAAGACTTTCACGGGTATATATTTAGAGAAAAGTTTGTAGTGTCCAGCTTTCAAATTTAAATCGCTTCATGATCTAGAATGATGTCCATAATGATAATGACCATACCCAAGATACTTTCTATATACAGTAAAACCCCGCTAATGCGACCACCAAAAAGGGGCATAATTCTGGGTGGCAGAGGCAGGTGGTAGCTTAATGCAGGACGAAAGTTATGCAGAAAGCTCCTATAGGAGCTTTCTGCATAACTTTCTTCCTGTATTAAGCAACCACCTGCTTTAGACGACACAAGTGGCTGTTTATTAAGTGGTCGCATTAGCGGGGTTTCACTGTATGTACTTAAGACTGGTTGGTGGTATACACACACTAATATGGTGTCTATGTCGGTTACGGAAAGCAGTCAAGACTCATACCTAACACGAACATACTGACAAATTTCCCACTATTCAACATTCGAATTTCCATGCAATTTTACATAGATGTATTATGGTAATTTTCCGACCTCCTCTAATATAATAACTGTTGTCTTTTCCGTGTAGCAGTCTACAGCTTTAAATTCTGATATCATGCCTTGTTTTGTAAAACCCTATCAATTCATAACATGGAACCCTTTTCCTAATAAACGCGATATGGCTTCGCCTACATCTTGGACGCTGGCAAACCCGTCGAATAACTATGAACTCATTACTATTTGCAAAATCTAATGCTAGTCAGTTGACGAGTAAATGGATGAGTTAAGTCATTCCCTCCTAGACTATTGTTAGACCCAACCCCTTTGAATTGATCTACCGAAACGGAGCATTAATTTATAGAAACAGAGAATTTTAGAATTGTGCAGTTTTGAAACCATTGCGATAAATAGAGCATGTGGTCCATAGGAGCTAATGCTCCATTTATCACAGTGGTTTCAAAAAGGATTTGTACAGAGGCGCAAAAAGGCGTCAGTAGCAGAGAATGTGTTTATGTCCATACTTGTCGCTAATTGTCGCTAAGGTACCCTTCACTGCAGTTGTACACCAAGAGTTTGCATCGTCCCATGTACGCGTAGTCCCAGTAACGAACCTGTAGCAATATGGGCCATAACCCTTTGATCCCTGTTGAAAGAAAAGAAATGAATGCTATATTTTCTATCATAAAGTATTATCCATCTACTCCCTCAATACGCTTTTATACACATGTGCAAACAGTGTAGACACACTCAGACGGCTCCTGTTGAAAATTGGAATTCAAAGTCGCATCTCTGCATAAGAGAACTTATACTACATATTTCGTGTTACCCATTATGCTAGTTTGGCAAAACAGAGTGTCGCTTAAGATGGGTTTTATTGAAGTAATATTTTTTAAAAAAAGGTATAAGAAAAATGTAACTTAACGTACAACGTTCACATTTTAAATATGATAAAACAATTTTCAGTAAATGCTTGCTTATTCGACCTCATAAATTATTAGGAAAAACACAGTCTGTAAAACCAGTTGAATGCTATTGCAGGTTAAACGTAATGAGGAAACTTGCTATAGGAGCTTTCTGTATAATGTTTGTCCTTCATTAAGCTACCAACTGTTTTGATAATCAAGAGGTATACTTATTTCGAGTGGTCGAATTAGCGAGACTTTGCTGTATGTTAGAGAGCAATACTATGCTAGACAATGTGTTAGGAACATATGTAATTTCCTGATATTTCAAATTGCACATCATAGGAAATATAGTATTAACCCATTCTCTCCTACTGACGCCTTTTTTGCTCCTCTGTAAAACTCAATTTTTGAAACCATTGTGATAAATAGGGCATTTGTTCCATAGGAGCAAATGCTATATTTATTACAATGGTTTCCAATCTACACAATACTAAAATTCTACTTTTCTATAGCTAATGCTCCTTTTCGGTAGATTTAATTCAAAGGGGATGGGTCTAAAATAGTCTAGGAGGGAATTGTTTAACTCTTATGCTGTCATTGACGAATCTGTGATAACCTATACAAACTGTTTGGATCTAGATGAGATGCTGGATAACTTTTAAAAATGATTGCAATTGAACAAAAGGTGGCATCAAAGAGGTTAATCAATATTTTGTTTACCGGCAGACACCCAATACTGAACGGTGGTGGTGTTTGGTTGATGGGAACCAGGAATAACGGCCTCTTGCATACGAAACCATTCGCGTTGTAATCGCAATTTTTATCATTCCATCTTCCGGCATCCTTTCCACCCTTAAACTAAATATGTGATTGATTAGAAAATTGCATTGGCAATATATTAACAGTATGATAAAATATGTCGGTATAAATTTCATTTGTTTTTAATATTTTAATTATCAAATATTCCATTATTCTAAACCCACTTTATTTCTCCATTGATATGTGGTTACGAGCCACAATACCTTCCAACTAACAACACAAGACAGTATAACCTAAGGCTGGCTTAGCAACCGCGCCTGCTTTTCAGCCCTCCTATGTTCAATAAATGAATTGTCGCGTATGACAGATTCTACTGCAATGATCCACCCTAGACTGCAAACTTGAAGTGTGATCAATGAGATCATTACCTGAAATAGGGATGTAATGATATATCGAACCATCGAGGTATTGCAAAAGTAACACTGGCGACAGCATGGCATCGATTGTGAAACTCATTATCGATGTATGCCAGAGATAGTGTTTTGGAATATGGATAGTTGTGATAGCTAGTACATAAAAGTATGCCTAATGTTTAGAAGCTGACATCCACGTTGTTTCAGATCTGATTATTTGTAAATGTGAAAAACAAATTAGGGGTTTCACTGCGTCTATACTAATCGCTATGTTATATTTTATCAACCAAATATCATTCATTTATTCTCTTTTCGTTGGATGTTACTGACGTGAAAGAAAGTTAATTCATTGAAGATCATTCTTATAATATGTAAACATATTTTTATTGGAAGAATTTCGTTAACCCATTCCCGTATAAATACGCCTTTCTATCCCTTTGCAAACAGAGTACACCAAGAGCAGGCGGCTCGTGATAGCTCATGAAATAATGTCTACAATGCTACAATATCTGCCATTGCCTATATTTCCTGTGTTTATAATTATGCTGTTATAAAAATAAACTACTAGTCAAACTTGAACTAGATCCATATTTGAGAAGAGATTGTTTGTTGTGTTTTTCACAACAAGAAATAGGTTAATATGACGGAGAATTATACCAAGCCAAAATGGCGACGAGAAAACTTGATTTCGAAATGCAGGCTAAAACATGTAGAAGATAGCATTTCAGATGTAAATACTCTTAAAATATATTTTTTTCAACAGCTTTAACCCTTTCACTGCCGCAGTCGCATAAATGCACCACGACAAATAGTGCAGTCCCAGATCAGAAGCCGCCTTTTCAAGGCGGCGTCTGATCAGGAACTTCACTATTTGTCTCAATCTCTATTTCTATATAATGTGCTTTATTCTTTTGAAATTTGCATTTATTTATCTCAATTCCTTATTTTACTGAATGATTTAACAAACTTGGATTGCAGACGACAATTAGAAATTTGGTGCCGAAAGGGTTAATTCCATTCAAACATGAAGAATATATTTTTCAACATAAGGGAATCAGGCGATGATATTGCATGGATCGTGACATTAAGTCTGTGATAGTCAATCTATAGTACACTATCGGTAGAGTATTTTTGGTTCACATACGCAGATACACTAAGGTTTTATATATGATTGCCCTTGTCTTCATCTACAAAGACTTATCATTACCTAAAATATATATACTGTTTGCAAGTCATGCAATTATTTTATTCTAAGAATCAAGAATCAATGACTTAAAATCTTCTATAATTCTCCTATCGGAGCTTTCTGCATTACTGTTTACCTGCATTAAGAAACCACCTGTCTTACAGATTCCATATTAAGCCATCCTTTTGATGGCCGCTTAAGACAAATTCTACTGTATACACATAGCGACATACATTTAGAAACATATCAACACAGTCTTCATTTCTATTTTTCCAGTTGTTAGGTTCCCCGGTGTCCCAGTTGGTGTACGTGACATCACTGCCGTCTGTCCACTGGAAGCGATTTTCAATAATCCTGTCGCTGAGGCCGATCCAAAAATAACTGTACCTTTCTTTGGCTGCAATACAATAGTTACCATGACCAATTAATGACCATTTAGTTTCATCTCTACTTGGCCCTTTACCCCTTACGTCTTTTAACGCCTTTGTAAACAAAGTAGACCCAGATCAGGAGATCATGTAGGGTCCGTCTGATCAAGATCTGCTCTGATTCCTTAATGGAAATATTTTTTTTATCTGGGCCAACCTCTTTCTTGTTCATATGCGGTAATGAATATCAAGCTCATTAATATCCATACATGCATTTTGTACATGAATATTCATTGAGCACTGGGTTAAGTTTTAACTTTTCGCACAATGACAATATATTGTCTGCTCTATATCTGATATGCCTGGATCCTGATGCGACACCTAGTTATTCGGCGTCTTGTCTAGATCCAATCTGTTTGCAAAGCGAGACAGGCCGTGCTTAGAATGTAAACGTTTACTTGCGTTTATATAAACCAATATAGTGCAATACTTTCCAATACTGATTGTCAACAAGACAATCACCATAGCAAATGTTTAAACAATTAAATGTATATTTGTAATATATTATTGTAAAAGTCAATATTTATATATGATACAAACTTATTATAAACTAAACAAGCATATGATATAATATGACACACACGGATAGAGCACACGCGTTACTGCATCTTGTATAATTTGGCTACTAATGAATCTTAATCTACTGTTATGCAACAGTGCCTTGTAGAATTTAGTCTACTGTAGCTTGTACAAGTTGGCTACTGTAGTTTTATAAAAGTGTTGCTACGGTATCTTGTAACATGTGACTACTGTAGTTTTTAGCATTTGGCTACTGTAACTTGTATAACTTTGGTACGGTATTTTATAACATCTGGGTACTTATCTTGTGCAATTTGCCTAGTATATCTTATACAATATGGCTACTACATCTAGTCTAATTTGGCTACTGTATTTTGTTCAATTTGAGTAGACTGTATTGTAAAAGTTGACACCTGTATCCTGTACCATTTGTCTGTTATAAATTGTACAATTTGTTTACTGTATCGTGTACAATTTGGCAACTGTAGCTTTTACAAATTGGCTATTGTATCCTGTTTAATTTGGCTACTTAACTTATACAATTTGGTTACCAAGTCTTGTACAAAATGGCTACTGTATCTTGTATAAAATGGCTACTGTATCTTGTACAAAATAGCTACTGTAGCTTTTACAAAATGACTACTGTATCATGTATAATTTGACTACTATCTTGTACAAAATGCCTACTGTATCCTGTATAATTCTACTACTTTATCTTATACAAAATGGCTACTATATACTGTATAATTCTACTACTTTATCTTATACAAAATGACTACTGTATCCTGTATAATTCTACTACTTTATTTATACAAAATGGCTACTATATACAGTATAATTTGACTGCTGTGTCTTGTACAAAATGACCACTGTATCCTGTATAATTCTACTACTTTATCTTGTACGAAATGGCTACTGTATCCTGTATAATTTTACTACTGCATCTTGTATAATTTGGCAAAGGCACGTGGTATAATTTGACTACTTAGTGTACATAATTTGACTATTGTATCCTGTATAATTTTACTACTGCATCTTGTATAATTTGGCTACTGTATCTTGCATAATTTAACTACTTATTATGTATAATGTTTAGCTACTTTATCTTCTACATTTAGCTAATGCATCATGTGTAAATTGGCTATTGTTAAAGTTGGATAATGTATCTTGTATACTTTGGTAACTGTATCTTTTACAATGTTTATTGTACCATTTTACAACTCATCTAGTACACGTTTGATAATTTGTTGTAACTATTTGGCGACTGTATCTTATATGGTTTCTATATACTGTATCTAGGCCAAGGTTGCTCGTATCTTGTACATATTTCATACTGTATCGTGTTGGATTGGTAGAGTCATTAGTTACCTGTCGGCAGATTCGCTATCATAAAATTTTGTTCAGCTCTCGAGGTGATACTAGCTAACTGTCCACCCCACTGTCTGCACTTTACGTTGGCATTGTCCCAATTAATCTTGGAACCTATCCTTGCAAACACGTAACAATGGTTCTGCCACTTCTTCCAGTTGCGACTACAGCCAAGGGTCATGCCAGCTTTAGTGTAAATTTAAAAAAAAAGCAAATGCATAAGTTAACCATTTTGTATGCTAAGGGCGACCTGTTTCGCATTTTCAAGTAGTTGTGATCCCGATGAGACGCCAATATACTTGGCGTCTCATCGGGGTCACAAATACTTGAACAAAGCTGTTTGATACTGTTTGACACACGGTCAACAGTTTCTCAAACGAGTGTGCGTATCAGATTAAGTAAGTAAAAGATATAACAGATCTGAAATTTGACAGACATGGTTTTATTTTATATATAATCATACCAGGTTGGTTACACACTATTTAAATAGTTCATTAATGAATTAGTCTCAGATCATTAAAACCTTAATGCAAATAAACATATCATATGATCCATTTTATATTTCAATTGTCAACTTAGTATATTTTAATCAAGATCCCTCTATCCGGAACCTGACAAGCATTTAAACAGCTTGGTTCAAGATTAGACGCTGAGCAACTCTGCAACCCATCAGGCACCAAACTGTTTGACACTCGGTCAATAGTTTCTCAAAAGCGCGCTTAATCGTATCGAACTTTGTCAAAAATAAACAGATCTAAATTTGAGTAGATATTGTTTTTTACAGGATAAGAACTGAATTGTAGGTCGTAAACGCACTAGAGTAGTATCTGTCTTAAGCGGGCATTCATTTATTGAACATAAGAGTCTTAAAAACAAATGGTTGCTTAATGTAGGTTAAACGTAATGCAACACGCATTACTTTTGACCTGCATTAACCGTTTCCCTGTTCTATGTTTATTTCAAATTTCAATACCTAATGAATATTCATTAACAAAATAGTTATAAAGAAATATGCAAGTTGGAACACTGTAGTTATTTTAGAAAGCAAAGAAACAGATCTATCAAATTCTGTTAGCAAACAGAGTAGACCCTGATCAGACGGCTCCTCTAGGAGCCGTCTGATCTGGGTCTACACTGTTTGCAAATGCGTGAAAACACGTTTATATGAGGGAAAGGGTTAAGCTACCACCTGCCTTACAGACCTCTGATTGATGATCGCTTAAGACAGATTCTTCTGTACAGTTATGCTTAAATATTTTTTACATTTAGTCTTACAATCAGTGGAAGAAGAATAATGATGAGTCCTATTTTATGTAACTGTCTGTATCATGCAACGTCACGAAATACAGTCACTTCCTACTAGCATAATATTTTCCACATCGACGCTGTATTTTGTGAGGTATAGTGCATGTGTACTGACCCCACTGGAATGCAAGTTTTGTTCAGCCAATAGGAGGAAAACAGAAGGAGGAAAAAGGCATTACTAAACATAAACATCAAATTAACATATTTGTTGACCTTTGTCTCAACTATTTGTCCATATAAAAGGATTAAATCAAGTTTGTTTATGTTGTAAAAGTCGATGACGTCACTGCATGCCAACATGACGTCACGTAATACGTACTTCGATGTATTTTCATTCAGGGGACGAAACCGCTTTAGCAATCTTTCTCTTTCTTCATTTTCTTCTTTTTTCTTGGAGTTGCATGATAAAAGAATTAGATCTACTATGCTAGTAGTTTGGAAGTTCAGCTGTATTTTGGCTCGTCAGAAAAGTAGTTAAATGCTCGCCAAGGCTCGCATTTAACAACTTTTCTAACTCACCAAAATACAGCTGAACTTCCAAACTACTAGCATAGATCTAGTAATTCTTATATCTTCCGTTGAATCAGTCTGATCAGTTGTATTTTGTCTGTATTTGTTTATCAGTCATTACGGAAGGATGCATATCTGCGTGTTTATCAGTTTATCTGTATGCGATAAAGTTTCACTTACCTGGAGGTGCCTTTGTTGTTACTCTCGGTGGCCTGGTATGTGGAACATTTCCTAAAATAGTTTTAGTTAGCTTAACCCTTTATACCATTAATATGCATGTGGAAAATAATGTATGTATGAATAATAATTAAGTTACATCTGCATGACGTAATTCCATATATTATTATTATTATACCACATTTATATAGCGCTCTTTTCACACGGGATATGTGCGTTCAAAAGCGCTGTACATGGATGAAATCAATAATCGGAACGAACCGCATGATTATCTATCCATACAATGAAAGATTTACAATAGATATGCAATAAATATAAAAATCACTAGCCGGACGGTCAGTGAAGGATATACAAAAGATATACAATAGATATGAAATCATAAACCGGAAGGAACGGCATGATCGTCCATCCAGTCAATGAAATGTATGCAAAATATATACAATAAATATAAAATCACTAACCGGTAGGAACCACATGATTATCCACCCGGTCAATGAAAGATGTGGAATAGATATACAATAAATGTATAACCACTAACCGGTAGGAACCACATGATTATCCACCCAGTCAATGAAAGATATGCAATAAATATACAATAAGTATAAAATCACCAACTGGTAGGAACCACATGATTATTTATACCAAGTCGGTGAATTATAAGCAATATATATACAGTAAATATGATATACAATAAATATGAAATCACTAACCAGTAGGAACCACATGATTATCTATTCGGTCAATGAGAGATTGATTCCTACAGCATATCCCAAGGGCTGCAATGGCAAAGGAATCGTAAGGTATGAGAATTGATGATTATAAGCTACTTTTCCTAAACTGTCCTAGTAGTATATGTTGAAGAAATGTGTTTTCAGAGATCTTTTGAAACATGCCAGTGAGCTTGCATCTCTAATGCCTGATGGCAGAGCATTCCAGAGTTTTGGAGCTGCATTCATGAAACTTCTCTCACCGTATTTTACCTTACGACTTTTTGGTACAACCAACGACAAGGAGCTACTTGCTGACCTTAATTCTCTGCGGGGCCGATACACGTCAAGCATGTCGACAATGTACTTGGCGGATTCATTGTGCATGGCTTTATACGTAAGTGTCAGAATTTTGAATTCAATGCGATGTTGAACCGGAAGCCAATGAAGTTCTCTCAAAACAGGCGTGATATGATCATATCGAGGAGTCCTGGTTATGATGCGGGCTGCTGTGTTTTGAACTCTTTGAAGTTTCTGCAGTGTGTTTTTTGAAATTCCATGCAGCAATGAGTTGCAGTAGTCTATTTTTTATGTAACCAGAGAGTTCACCAAAGTCTTGGTAGCATCAGGTGAGAGGTACTTTCTTATATGACCTATTCGTCGGAGCTGCGCATAACTAGACCTACACACCGAATTGATGTGTGATGCCATATCCATTTGTGAATCGAGCCATGTACCGAGATTCTTTATACACAAAGACGGTTTGATCTTAGAGGGGCCTACTTGCATATGAATGTCTTCAGGTACTACTGTGTTTTTTGCATGAAACAGGATGACCTCAGTTTTGTCAGTATTGAGCTTCAGCATGTTCTGGTGCATCCAAGAGACTATTTCGTTGAGACAGATCTCAACTCGTGATAAAGCTTCTTGTTGACAGGAAATGTCTTTGGGCTTAAAGGACAGGTATAATTGCGAGGCATCGGCATAAAAATGGTGCTTTAGCCCATGGTTTCTGCAGATTGAGCCGACAGGTTTTGTGTACATGATGTAGTTTTTTGGTCCAAGGACCGATCCCTGTGGCACGCTA
The DNA here is from genome assembly GCA_963576725.1 of Azorinus chamasolen. Lineage (NCBI taxonomy): Eukaryota > Metazoa > Mollusca > Bivalvia > Cardiida > Solecurtidae > Azorinus > Azorinus chamasolen. The sequence continues at coordinate 26,269,335 of OY755248.1, forward strand.
TATTTCATATTAACTGGGGTGGACAACTCCCCATCTACTGACACTATTTGATAGCGGTCATTTAGATAGGAGGTCATCCACTCAAGGGGTTTCCCAATGATTCCGAAGTCTTTTTCAAGGCGCTTTAGCAATGTTCCGTGATCGATAGTGTCAAATGCAGCCGATAAGTCAAGCATCACCAGAACTGTTGTTTCATCTTTATCTAGGGATTGAAGGATGTCATTCTGGACTTTCAGAAGAGCAGTCTCTGTTGAGTGATGCTTTCGGTATGCTGATTGATAGTGCTCATGTAGATTGTTTGAGTTCAGGTGGGACTCAATGCGTTTGTCAACCACTTTTTCTAACACTTTGGAGACAAATGGCAGATTTGATATAGGCCTATAATTCTTAAGTTCATTTGAATCGAGATCCGGTTTCTTTAAAATAGGTCTGACATGTGACCTTTTGAAACTTTTTGGAACATAGGCATTGTCTAAAGAGGAGTTTACAATGTTTGTCAAAATCGGTAGGAGTTCATCAAGGTATGACTTTAATAGCCATGTAGGTATTGGATCCAGTTCGCAAGACTTACAGGGGGATGCCTTAATGATATGTCCTACTTCTTCTACTGTAGCTGTAGCAAACTTTTCTAATACGTTTGTTGAATGCTGCATCTCAGTGTCAATCGGCGCACTGGATACAGTGTCTGATGCAATATCAGCACGTATTTTGTCCACTTTGTCAACGAAAAAGTCACTGAATTCTTGTGCAAGATGCTTCGAGGACGAAGTCTTAGGCAATGAGATGTCACTAGTTGAACCTAGCAGATGCTTAGTGACTCTGAAAAGACTTTTTGAGTCTGCCTGGCATGCTTCAACTTTCTCTGAGTAAAAATCAATCTTTGACTTAATTAGTAGCCTGTTGACTTTGGCACACTGTTCTCTGTATAGCTGATGGTCTATTGTGAGTCTGGACTTTTTCCAGTTCCGTTCCAACTTGCGCCTTACATGTTTAGCATCATGCAGTTCTTGGGTATACCAAGGGCATGATGGTCTGAACGTTATGGTTTTTGTACACAGTGGTGCATGTTTATTGACAAGTGCCGCCAGTGTTTGTGTATATGACTTAACCAGCTCATCAACATCTGTCGTCTGCATACTCGATTCGATGGGTTCCGAGTTTACGAGATCTCTTTTGAATGATTCTATATTAATTGCCCTAAGTTTCCGAAATGAAACAGTTTTCCTCACTGTTGGGGGTTTCGCGGCCTTTGCCTCGAAAGTTACGGAAAAATGATCTCGCGAAACTTTACCACTACTGTCGGACAGTCCAGGATCTGTGACTTCAATGTTTGACACACAGTCATCACCGTCCCGTGTAATAACAACATCAAGGGTATGTCCCCCTATATGAGTGGCTTCACTCACATGTTGTTGCAGTCCAAATGATTCGAGTGTACTAACAAAGTTAGCAGTGTTTCTGTCATTTGGAATGTCAAGGTGGATGTTTAAATCCCCTACAATGACGATCGGTCTGTCGGTGGTGGCAAATTTAGATAAGAAAGATGGCCACTCATTCTCAAGAAAATCCCCAGTTTTTAGACCATTTGTACGTGATGGTGGCGGTCTGTAAACAACTACTAGGCGCAGAGTGAAATCTCGGATACTTAAAGTGCAGTCCATGTACTCAAAGTTTGAGAAATCATTATCTCTTGTTGATGTATGGATGCGGAGTCCTATTGAAGCCTTATATATGACTGCTACCCCACCGCCACGGTTGCCATTGCAGCGAGGGACATGTCCGATTTTGTAATGAGTAGGAACCAGTTCGTTTAAACACGATTTGTCTATAGAACTACCGAGCCAGGTTTCCGTAATGGCTACCACATCAAAGTCATTTGAAACGATATAGTCGCAAATAGAAAGGGCCTTGTTTTTGACTGACCTGGGGTTTAAACTGCATACCTTTACAAAAGTCTGAATTCTGACTGGCATTGGAGCTTCGCGATTTACATGCACAAGAGTTTCCGTTTTCTTAGAAAAGGGCGCTGTTGAGAATTTACTCGTGTACCGGTGGGGTTTTGAAACAATGGGGATTATCTGGGGAAACTGTTTCAAGTGACTGAGATTTACGCCATCAGATGAAACCCTAATTTCAGTTTGACGGTTTCCAGAAACAGTTGGAATTGACTGAGGTATTTCCCTTAATTTGTTTAAATGAACACCTTTATTTACATCCCAACTACGCCTTGATTTTGAGTTGCCCCCTTTAGAGCCTCTGAATTTAGCTAAGCCAATTTGCCCAAAATCTAACAGCCCTAGCTGTCTCAACCTGGACAATACTAGCGTGTCGGGTTTTAAAATAGGCGATGATTGCCCTATAAAAGAAAGATCACACCTTGTATACTGTATCTGTGTTGAACTAATCCGCTTCTTTCCTTCACCTGTATATCCTAATGCCTGAGGCACACACATTTGAATTTAAACATCCAGTATTGCACAAAATTGATTTATTTATTTCACTTTTTTAAGTCAAATCACAAAACAGAATCACTTAAAAAGTACACCATTCTATTAACACTTCCTTCATGCACTATTGTGTCACTTTTTGGAAAGTTTTATATAGTATTTCCCTCTAAAACTATGCAAAGCATCAGAGCGAAATCAATGCAGCCTTCACACTTTGGCGCATAATAATAATTTATATATGTGTAGTTTTATATTAAGAAATAATGGCATCATAGGTAGTGATTATATGTATTTATAGACTATAATGGCAAATAACCAAAGGAAATGTTTGCCATAGCAGAAACGGTGAAATCATAAACATAATATTTGACAAACAAACAGAGCAGACCCTGACAAGACCGCTCATACAAGAGTAATCTGATCTGGGTCTACTGATCTGGGTTTTTAAAGGCGTTATAAATTATTTTACCAGACACATGTGCAATCAAGTATGTGATTAGTTGTTGGCTTATATCTCTTCGTGTAAATAAGTAAACCCCTCTAATGGGACCAAAATAAGGTATGAAACCGGGTCTTGCTTAATGCAAGACAAAGGTAATGCAGAGAAACTCCTGCATTACTTCCATTACTGGTACATTTCATACTTGTCGGACATGTTCTCCAGTTCCTCGTGTACATCCTATTTAACCCTTATCCCGCTATTCGCGACCTAACTCGTGCATTTGCAAACAGTTTGGATCCAGATGAATTGCCCAGTATCTCGGTATCTCAATAGAATACAAACTGTTTAACATTGGCTCAATATACATTTAACCAGATAAACTAGACACAAACTTGAATCAGATCCACACTTGAACACAACTAGTTGTTCTTTCTGTAGGGGTAAGGGTTGCTTATAGAATTTGTCTAAATAAAGTGTTTGCATCAGTGTTACCCTTTTTCTTGCAGACATATCCATTCCTGACGTTACAACTCAGGTCGTCCCATTGGGCTGTCTGTGTCAACATGGCTATACAGTCACTGCTCTGGCCGCTTCTACCTCCCGATGGCTGACCTGTGACACAAACATTGCTAAACGTTCAGTCCACTTAATTTTCATCCACAAAAACTGCTATCTAATTCATTTTCCATTAGTAGCGTGGTTTCACCGTCTATCGAACCTCTTAATGTTTGACCAGGATCAGAACACGTTTACCGTGAATAATGAAGAAAGTAATAAATCATCAATTCAAAATAATCTTTTATACATATCTTGAAATAGTATAGTATTTTTTTCCTCGTCTAACAATCCCAAAATCATCAAGTGTTCCCCACCACCCCAACAGCCAAAACAAAATGGCGGTCACAAAAATGTTCACCTGCTTACCGAACCTTTTAAAAATTACAGTGCAGCTCAAAAAGTCCGACCCAAAACAGTCAATAATTTTAACTAATTAAATTTTAACATTAGACATTAGCTAAATGTATCTTTTTGCATTGCTGCTTTTACTTTTGAAGGATCTACTACTTTCAGAATTAATGTACTTCACAAAAGCAGCTGTTAAGTGATTGTGGGGCGGCCATAAAGAGTTGCCTCTTACTTCATTCTCAGTTTTGTTATAGTTTCTGACCCTTCAGGATCATTAGTTTTGATGTCATTAGTTTTGAAAAATTGAATACTGCTTAAGCCGGTGCTAGTGGGCGTGAAAATTGTTGGATGTAGCTGCAATATAAATTGAAAATAAATGTTAGGAATTTTTTTTTGAAAAAACTCTGTCAAAGATTCAATGGAATAGAATTTTTGAACTGTAACGTATAAGTACATAGTCACATGATTTTCACCATGGTCACGTGACCTTTGCAGCAGCAGCCGAAGAGGAGAGCTGTCAAAACATTTTCAGTGTCGGTAAACTTCTAAATTTATGTTGATATACTATATTTTTCTGATTTGATTGAATAAAGTATTAAGTATTTTATCATTTTTAGCGTAGCTGCAGGAAAAATAGACTGTAATTACCTGTTTTTGTCGCATATTTCCCGTTCAAAGTTATTGCGTCGTGTTATCAATATAAAGCACCGGTACACACGAATTGATGACGTTGTGCGCACTACCGTATGCGCATAAAACCCAAAACATTGAAAGGTTCGAATGCAAGGTGAGGTTCGATAAGAGGGAAGTGGACGATACTTTAAAACATTCAACAGGTATGTCAAACATTTAGAATCCTGATGAGCCACCAAGTTTTTCAGTGTTTCATATTTAGATCTAGGCTGTTTGATAAGTGCTTGAAATATATCGATATAGTAATACACTGTGGTTATATTCATCCTCAGCGTAACCGGCGCAAAAGAATTCTCAAATTCTTATAATGGTAAACAATAATCAATGATATAAACCTTATCCCGCTATCCGCGACATATCCGTCATTTGAAAACAGCTTGGTTACTCGGCGTCTCATCAGGATCCAATGTGTTTGACACTATGTCAATAATTTATTTACAGTATTAAACCAAATTTATTAAGCACTCTTTTTGCACTGGGTATGTGCATTCAAGAGTGTTTTTAATGCATAAGGAATATTCCTTTTCGGTGAGCCCCTTTGCCCATAAATCAAGGAAAATAGACGCCTACTCTGACTATATTATGTTAGCTCACTAAAAACACCACACATTAATATTCTATGTACAGTATCAGTAGATCACACAGTTATGATCAATATCTACCTGGCTTGGGTGTGTGTATGACATACCTTACTACACATACAATAGTGCGTTACATATGTAGGACAACAGAATATATCAATTCTGTAGCTAATGCAATACAATCATTACAAATAAACAACCATGATGTACACCTAATATGCAAATATGGCAAAGGAATATATCAGACCAACTGACACTGATTGAGACATACAATGCTGCTTTGAACAGGTTCAGGTTCGACCTGCCCATAGTCCCTACATTAAATGACCAGGTTCCCAGGTTGGACAAAACAAGGAAATTAGGTTAGCTTAACAGGAATGCCTTGGGATGGTTGAGCTACCTGGGTAACAATGCAAGCAAGGTATCCCATGTACCAATATCTACAGGGATGCCCTGTTTGACATCAATGATTCCGCGGCATTGGTACATGTAACTGGACAGGCAAATATTGCTGGCTCAGCACCCGCATCATCAAACAACGAGGGGGTTCCCTGTAATTCCACAGAGGAATGTGGATGAATATTTGTTTATTATTTGTTTTCTTTTACTCCATGTGTAGAACATAATGTATATGTCAAAGATACGTAGTATATTTTTCTAAACCCCTTGAACGAAACGCTTGCAACTTGTAACAGTTCAGAGTCATTATCGTTTTGGTAGGATAATGATTAACATTTTACTCAATAGATACGCCTTTCTATGCCTTTGCAAACACAGTAGACCAAATTAGACGGTTCTTGTAGGAGCCGTTTGATCAGGGTCTACTCTGTTTGCTTATGATATGATAATTATAGATATGATTTTATAGTTTCTGCCAAGGCAAAACGTCCGTATGTTCTTATGCCATTACAAAACTTCATCTAATTAATATTCATGATGTCATTATTTCTCACATGAATATTCATGAAGTAAAGGGTTGAAGTTTACTCTTTTCAAGACAATAAACACTAAGATTTATATTGCTTACTTGGTGCCCAATTAAAGAATGAGAACCCTACGCGGGAGGTCCAAGCCCATCCCCCTTCATGTTGTCTGTCATTGGCCCCAGTCCAAACAGCTTCTGAATTCATCAGCTTAATTCTTCCTGCAAAACATATGAAATACTTATACAATAAACTCCCTTAAACCGGAATTCTGTTTTTCAGACTCAGACATATTCCTCTAGTTGGTGGTCGCTTGTCGCTTTAAAGAGTTTGTACTTTATTGTTAAAACTGATCATGCCGATATGAAAAGTTCAAAGTTGCATATCGCTAAGATGACTACTCTGCTTGATAAAATAGGTGTTTCTCTAATCTCTAGCATAATCAAGTAAATGCACCACTAAACACATGTTGTACATGTATATTTATAAACTTTCTAGTTTAACCATTTGAATGCGAGAAACGCATGTACTGTGTAAATAGTGTAGACCCAGTTCGGAACCCTCTGATCAGGTTCTGCATTTGTTTTCATTCAAATCCATCTAGCAAGTTTAAGCAGTTCATGCTGAGTAGACTCCTTATTTAAATACTGATGTTCTACTCTGAATTTGCAATGTTTAAAGGTGAATCAACTTTGAATCAACTGAACATTCTTATTAAAAAAATCTGATAAATTCTTTTGTAGGAATTTCTTGTTTTGAAATACATTATACATTTACATGTATCTTTTGACGACATCTGATTATATGTTTTCTGTAGTCAAATAAAGTTTGGAAATATTATAAGCAATTGTGTAACTACCATGTGGCTAATGATTTATCACATTTGCTCCCAGTGGATTCTTCCATGCTTATATATTGGATTAGTCTATCTTTCATCTAAGGAATGTCTGGTCTAAATTTTCATTTTTGTTTTATATAGAATTTCCTATCAGCAACCAGTGCAGACTCTGATCAGACGCCGCATTATGCAGCGTCTGTTCAGAGTCTACAATGTTTGCCTACGTCCCATATATGGGATCGTGGGAGAAAATGGCAAAGTACAATGAAGAGTAAGATTTAATTGACAAAAACAAACCCATCAGACAAATCAGTGTTCTTTCTCTATTATCTGATTGATCGGAGTTCGAGTTGCCTGAAAATGAGCACAGAAACGTTTTCAAAAACTTTCTAGGTTATATGGTCAGTCATACCTGCTAGGTAGTTTTGTTCTTCCAGTGAAGTAATTGATACGAGATCACCATGCATGTCACGACACTGCAGCAATGCGTCTGTCCAGATTAGCGGCTGGTCGCTGAACATGTAACAGTAGTCTGTGACAGGATTACTTTCCCAGCTCGGACCGCACTTCACAGTCCATTCACCTTGAAAACAACATACAGTAAAACACCGGAATTCTAGTAGAAAATAATTTAGATACTTCTCTAGGAGCTTTCTGCATGACTTTCACCATGCATGAAGCTGCCACCTGTCTCCAAGACCGATATTTATACCAAATTTAACGTTCGGTTTAGAGGGATTTTACTGTATACCAAATGAGACTTTCAAATATTTTCAAATTGGTGTAGATCAAGATCATTTGTTGCACTAAAGAGCACAGCGTCTAATCAGAATACATTTATCAGTCTGCAGACTTTTGTTCTCTTGCGCAGCAAACAGGAGAAGCAGGTCTACAGTCTTTCTGTACATTCTCCTTTTAAATACTCGTAACAACAAATCAAACGGCATCCTAACACTTAGTGCATAGCCATATACAGTGAAACCTCTCTAAACCGGACGTTACGTTTGGTATAAAAATCGGCCTTGGAGACAGGTGGCAACTTTGTGCATGACTTTCAACCTGCACGAAGCAGCCATCGGCCTAAACGTATCTAAATTATTCTCTACTAGATTTCCGATTTTAGAGGGGGTTTACTGTATAAGTGTAAATTTTCTTTGCTGAAAATCGTCGTTAGAGCAAAATGAATGTGTCCTATAAGCGACGAATTTATTTTACAAAATTGGTCCAGTGTTTTAAGTTGCAATCAAAGTTATGTGAAACATACTATGTTATGCAATGGTTTAAAAATAGTTTCCAGAACGAGTTGGACAATACTGTTAGAACAGCCAAAGCACCAATTACACTTTAGGGACAATGGGTATACCATGCAATCCATTTGTATCGGAATTTCAAATCAGTCTCAACGTAAGTGTTTAACTCTTTCGTCGCCAAATTTCTAATTGTCGTCTGCAAAACAATTTTGTTAAATAATTTGGTCAAATAAGGAAATGAGATAAATACATGCAAATTTCAAAGGAATAGAGCACAGATATAGAAATAAATTTTGAGACAAAAATTGAAGTCCCTGATCGAAAGCCGCCTTGAAAGGCGGCGTCTGATCTGGGACTGCACTATTTGTTGTGGCACATATTTGCGACATTGACGGTGAAAGGATTAATTACATGGATATGCACGGAGTAAAATGATAATAAAAATCTCGGTTTAAAAGTATTAACTGTATAAAAAGTCAATTTACCAAAGATCCCGTAATTCGTAGGGGTCGGTGTGATTGGTGCAACGTTGCCTGAAAAGAACATATTTTTATAAGCAAGAAACACACCGAAACACTGTCACCGCGTGATTTGTTTATTCATTTACTCTATGTATGGTGCGAACAAAAATATGTTAAGCTTAACATGTATAGTTCCTTGACTGTCATGATATATTATATGCAAACACGAGATATATGCAAACTGGCTGGAATAACTCGACGTCTAATTCGGATCCAAACTGTTTGACACTGTTTATATCTTCATAAAGACGTTGAAAAAGTGTCCACTCGAAACTTTAAAGCAGTTGAAAACGTGCACAACAAGACAATAATGCTGGTACTGAAAGGGTTATCATAAGAACAAAAGAAAATTGGAATATAGAATAATATTATACGTAGCAAACCATCGCAAATATCATAATCTATCAAATCTACTGTTGGGCATTAACGCTATTTTAGACCCAACCTTTTTTTAATTAATCTACAGAAAAGGAACGTTAACTACAGGAAAGTAGAGTTTTAAAACTCGTTAATATTGAAACCATTGTGATAAATAGAGCATTTGCTCCTACGGAGCAAACGCTCTATTTATCGCAATTGTTTCACAATGTGAATTTTACAGAGGCGCAAATATGCGTCACTGAGGGGTAATGTGTTAACTCTTATCGGACTGAGGTACAGTTTGACGGCTTTGCAAACAGAGCAGACCCAGATCAGACGACTCCTGTAGAGACCTTCCGGTCAAGGTTTGCAATATTAGCTTATGGAATAATATAGATTCCGATTCTACTATAGCCAAAACTGCCTGTGTTCATATGCCTTACTATAAACAGCTAATAAATATTCATTTTATTATAGTTATTTGAATATTGTCGAAGTAAAGGGTTAAGCTGTGACTGAAGACATTATAACACATAATGCAATAAAGCGCACTCACAAATACTCTTTACATGATGTGTTATACTATTTACACCTGAGTCGATCAAGCAAGCTTTTGGGAATCTATAGAGCGAGTGTCAAATTGCCTGGTTTCTGATAAATCGTCAAGTTACTTTGACCCAAGCTGTTTTCATATGTCAGCCAAGTCATAAGTCACAAGTCGCACTTAGAAGGAAAAGTTAGTTACTACCCATTGTCCTCATGTATTTCCCTTTGTACGCTTTGCAAAAATAGTGAGTCAAGATAAGACGGATTCTGTAGGAGCCTTCTGATCAGGATCGTCTCTATTTGTTTATGGCTTAATAGACCTGATTCTACAGTTTTTTGGAAAAACACATAATTGCTTTAACCTTTCTCCTTCTTTACCCATACCCTGTTGTATAATTACATATATCTTCACTGTGTACAAGTATTTCGCTGTGCAATCACTGCTGTGGAGTGCGCTGGTTGCACAATCAATTTGTAAATAGTGCAGACCCTGATGAGACAGCTCCTGCAGGAGCTGTCTCATCTGGATCTTCACTATTTACAGGTACGTATATTGACGTGAATAGCAAGCGAAGGGTTAAATATTTTACATTATGAAAATTCAGCTAATACATGTACATATTCCAAAACGTCAATATATCTTACATGAATATAGAAGAGAGAAGGGGTTTAATACTGAACTCACTTGCGGGCATGGAGCATATGTACATACACTTGGCATTACATGAAATATCATTCCAGCCTCCCTTTACCATAACAACACAGCTCTCTTGATGGTGATAATCATTCGGCTCCTTCGGACGCCAGTAAGTAAAGGTTGGCTTTTGAGGGGAAAAAGAAGAAAATATACAGTAAACCTCTCTAAACCGGAATTCTATTACAGAATTATTTAGATACTTTTAGGCAGGTGGATGCTTAGTGAATGATGAAAGTCATGCAGAAAGCTCGAGTCGGAACTTTCTAAATGGATATCACCCTGCATGAACTGCCATCTGTCTCTAAGACCGATATTTATACTGAACGACCGGTTTAGAAGGGTTTTACTGTACAACTGAAATGTGGCATAACACAGTGTAGATCCAGATTCGACACACTGTCTGATAAGTTCCTTAACATTTTTTCGCAAGAATATAAGTCTTCATGAATACGCATTAACTTGTTTATAATGGTCAATTGTTGCTTATATCACTGTAGAACCAGATCTTTATCATTCAATAAGCACACAGAGCGGGTCCTCATTAGACGGCTCATACATGCACTGTCTGATCTGGATCTATTCTGTTTTAAACCCTTTCACCGCCGATGTCACATAAATGCACCACGACAAATAGTGCAATCCCAGATCAGACGCCGCCTTTTCAAGGCGGCGTCTGATCAGGGACTTCACTTTTTGCCTCAGTCTGTAGTTCTATATATGTACATTATTCCTTTGAAACTTGCATTTATATATCTCATTTCCTTGTTGTACCGAATGACTTAACAAAATTGGATTGCAGACGACAATTAGAAATTTGGCGCCGAAAGGGTTAACCATTGAATGAGAACAGTGGTTTAAGATATCAGACGCGTTTTAATATCGAACATAGTATATAACCATGTGAATTTTGCAAATTAACGCATTTTCAAACAGAGTAGATCTAGATCAGAAGGCTCCTATAGGAGCCGTCTGATCAGGGTATGCTTTGTTTGCTTATGGAATTAAATAGATCTGTTTCTTCACTTTCTAAAATGACTACAATATTCCACCTTCCATATTTCATTTTCACTATTTTGCTCATGAATATTCAGTAGGTAACAGAATTTGGAATAAAAGTAGAACAGGGAACAGAGTTAAAGTCCTGTTTCATAGTATATAAGAGTCAAGGATGCATTGAAACGTAAAATTCTTAACACTCACTGAGCCCTGGTCATTCCAGACATACGCGCCCTCTGCAGCCTTGTCGTTCAAACCGATGTAGTAGTTCTGACTGTCTTGGACCAAACCTAAATGTGTAATAGTTGGCATAAGTAATGGTGTGTTAACAAGGACACATACACATGCCTGTTCATATTAAAACGTTAAAGTACATGTAATTGAAACATATTGTAAAAATATTTTCTTGAGTTCTTCAAACTTCTTCTCGTTAGAATCGCCTTTTTGAGACACTTCTGATGAGTTGTCATAACTATGGGTGTCCACCTTTGCACATGAAATACTTGCCTTATTTAGAGTTCTTCAAAATACAGGTATAATATTGTTATCCACCGCCACATAGATATTGAGTAAGTATAAGACAATACCGTATTGGTGCAATGAGAACAACATCGACCCGGTTCAGTCGCAACATCTCCACGTCTACTCAAAGGTCTAATTATTGGTATGTAAGGCAGGCAGTAGCTTAACGCAGGTCAAGAGTAATGCTTTTTCCATGTATTAATCAACCACCTGCATGTGCAGATTCATATGTCCAAATAATACAGTATCGCTTAAGATAGGATTTTACTTACCGTTAATAAACGATTGCACGTCCGCCGATGGTATAGTGGCTAGATCAGCTCCTAGCGTTGACTTACACTTGCCTCGTGCTGTAATCTGGTCAAATTTCTGGTCTCCTGTTTGATAGCACGTGCCAGCATGCAGATGCCAATTCGGCGGACAACCGTAAGTGGCTACAATGAAATATTGAAAACAAGAACAAGTAACAACTGGCAGAGATTTCATGAGCTCACTCAAAGTACCAAATCAATTCCAAAAGTACAACGAGTAAGGGAAACCCAAACGTGATTTGAAACCCACAGTCGTCAATGTTTAAGTTGGAACTTACGTTGGAAATTAAGAAATAGAAATTACATACTCAGTTCAAGCAATCTAATACATATTTTTAACGCGGATTCAAAATTTAAAGTCGCGGTACCCCAATTACTCTATGTATTCGAACACCCAGTGTCCTCTCTTTACTGGTTTGTAAAGTTGAATATTTCAATCTGGCACCATATTGATAATTTCAAATAATCAAACTGTTCCTTCATAATCAGGGTCTGCGCAAATAGTCCACTAAAAGGGCTAGATCAGTGGTTATAACTCCATGTCTAAATTATTTTGCCACGAAGCAGCAAGTTCCGTAAGCAGTACAGTAGACGTATATGCAAGCGACTACTTACTGAAGACATACAGTAAAAGCTCGATTATTCGAAATTTTAGTGAACTTTTTAGGCCAGTGGCTGCTGAATGCAGTGTAAAAGTCGTGGAAAAAAAATAATAGAGGAGTGTTCGAATAATCGCGATTTTACTGAATACACATGTACAATTCTAGGCCTTTGAAAGCTGAATTTCAAAGTAGGATGGTTTAATATCATTTATACCTTTCCTTGTTCGATATTTATTCCAAATATCAATACCTACTGAATATTCATTGATAAAATAGTTATAATGAAATAAGGAATGTGGAAAATCGTAGTCATCTTAGAAAGTAAAGTAACATATATTTCAAACTAAACTAGTAAACAGAGCAGACCCTGATCAGACGGCTCCTATAGGAGCCGTATGATCTGGGTCTGCTCTGTTTGTAAAGCGTGAAAACACGTTTATATGAAGGAAAGGGTTCCAGAAAGAGACCATCCATTTAGTATGAAATGGTATAATTTGAGAGAGGATTTTAAATGACAAACAGTGCAGGTCCTGATCAATGGTCTCCTCTAGAAGCCCACTTATTTGGTTCCACACGCACATGCCAGTACAGGACATCGTAACGCTGGAAAGTCACTATCTCTTAGCCCTACATTAAACTAAGTGAAACCCTATGACGTAAAATTAGACTTCTTTAAAGTAATAGATCTAGCTTAGCCCTTTCCCTCATAGGCTAATTTTAGACCCAACCTCTTTGAACGAATCTACCGAAAAGCACTTACTAGAGAAAAGGAAAATGTTATAATTGTGAAGTATAGAAACCATTGTGATAAATAGAGCATTTGCTCCTATGGAGCAAATGCTCTATTTATCACAATGGTTTCAAGAGGTGACTATTACAGAGGCGTAGGAAGGCGTATTTATGAAGTAAAGGGTTAATTTTGATTGAGGGACTGTGATCATAGTTCACGTTTTGAAAGCAGAGTATGCTCGGAATCGAATCTGTGCTACTTGTAAAGCCCAGAAGGTGAATTTTCTCCCCCTCCTACACCAAATGGATATTAAACATCATGGATCTAGGAATGTTAAATTTTAATAGTGGAATCTGGAACAAGTCAAACATTTGACAGTGGCAGAAACTGTAGAATCAGATCTGTATTACAGTTAATCTTTATCAGACAGCTCCTATAGGGGTACATACGTTTTGGTGTGGGAGGCATCGGTTTGACTGGCTCGCCCATGGGTATTCTACATATAACTGCCCTGTGTGCCTGGCAGGACCGTGTTACCCTCCATTTGCCCCTGGAGTCCGCTGAAAAGAAACGTATTAACCCTTAGTCTGCTGAAAAAGATACATGGCCCCGAGGATATAATACTTTTTGCTTGAGCCTGAGATCATTCTCAGGCGTCTGACTGGTCGGATTATGAGCTTGCTTAGAATCTGACCAATCAGATACTTGAGAAATATCTTAGACTCAGACTCAAACGTTTTATAACCTTTGACCCTGCTCAACTTCTGATCTGCAAAAAGCCTTTACATTCTTTCGAGTTAACCCTGTCCATTTCTATATTTATTCCAAACTTCAGTACCTACTGAATACTCACGAAATAACAAAAGTTATAATGAATAAGGTGGAACATTGAAGCCATTTTAGAACGTAAAGAAAAGGATATTTCAGATCCCATTAACAAACAGAGCAGCTCCTGATCAGACAGGTCCTATAGGAGCCGTCTGATCGGGATCTACTATGTTTGCATATGCGTGAAGACAAGTTCATATGAAGGAAAGGGTTAAACATTTTGTGAAACTTTTGAAAGAAGGTCAAACAGCTTGGATTCTGATGAGACGCCGAATTACTTATTAGGGCCCAAGCTATTTGTTAATGCCAGCCAGGTCACGCTCTGCGTTTCATCAGGGTCCAATCTGTTTGACACCAATTCAGTAGTATATCGAACGCTCACGGTCGAATCGGAATCAGATCCAAATAAATTTAAAGAGGCATTAATTTGTCACAAGGTGCAAGAGTTAATAATCACTCCCTTCAGGAAATCATTTATCGGTCGACTACAACAAAGATGATACGTTTTGTTGGATTATTCCTATGGTCTTAACATACAGGCACAACAGCTTATCTTTAGAACAATAGCATAATGACTAAACTAAAAGATCATTTGGTTAGCTCAATGCAGCATAAAAGACTGAAGCATTTCTAAGAGAACTTATTGCACAACTTTCATCCTGCAATAAGGTTCTATCTGTCTGATATATAAATATAATAAGACATTTAACCACTTACTCCATAAACAAGTCTGTATACGCCTTTGCAAACAGAGAAGACCCAGATCAGATGGCTCCTGTTCAATTTGTACAACAGGATAAGGGTTACATTGAAATAGACAAAAATGTTTTCAAACATAACTTTGTCCAGTATGCTGAAGACAAAATATCCATTTAACTCTTACATAGCATGCTAAGTAATTGTTCGTCTGCAACAATTGCCGTCTGCTTCAGTTCTTTAAATAAACTTTCTCTCATTTCTTAGCAAAACTATGATCAAGGTGACAAACAGTTTGGATCCTGATCCTGATGAGACTCCGCATTATGCGGAGTCTCATCAGGATCCAAACTGTTTGGATAGGTAATCAGTTTCGCCGCTAGCGTGCAGAGAGTTAATCCATAACTACGCATTTCTATGCCTGTGCATATTAGACGGTTCCTGAGCCGTCTGACCAAGATCTGCTTTGTTTGCGTGTAACATAATACAGTAAAACCCATCTAAACCGGAATTCTAGTAGAGAAGAATTTAGATAGTTTAGGCAGTAGGCTGCTTAATGCAGGGTGAAAGTGATGCAGGAAGCTCCTACAGGAGCTTTCTGTACGATTTTCACTCTGCATTAAGCTGCCACCTGTTTCCAAGGTCGATATTTATGCTGAATTTAACGTCCGGTTTAGAGAGGATGTACTGTATAGATATGAGTTTGCTGTTTCTGCCATGGCTAAAGACTCTCGTGTCCATGTGCTATTATATAAATCAATCTAATAAATAGTCATGGTGTCCTTATTGTTACATGAATATTCAAAGAGTAAAGAGATATACAACAAGCAATATCATACTTGATGCAATATAGCCGCAATCCAATTTGCCCTCGGTATTTGGTGGTATGCCTTTCGCGTAGGCCCAGTATTGGAACGTGCCTATTAGATCGCCATTGGTCCATTTGTATGGTCCTTCGTCTTTATTCATGTCTGATAATCCCAGCCAGATGGTGGTAGCCTCACTATCTAAGAATTCATCTAAATAGCTCTGCAAAAACTGTTGATCTGTCGACCTGCAACAAGAAACCTAAAAGTACTGCAAAACCTCGCTAATCCGAGTCTTTAGTAAAAAAGAAATATTCAGACAGGGGTCTATTTCAGACAGGTGACTGCTTTACCCTTTCACTGTTCTATGTTTATTCAAAAGTTCAATACCTACTTGATATTCATGAACAATATGGTCATGCTGAAATATTGAAGTTGGAAAAGTGTAGCTATTTTAGAAACTAAAGCAACAGATCTATCACAATCCATAAACAAACAGAGCAGATCCTGATTCAGGTTCTTTTAAATATTGGATGACATAAGTTATACACACGAGTCAAGTCTGAGTAGTTCTGCTCCTTGCTTCTCACAAAAGGTTTTCGCCGCCGTGAATGAAAGTCTGAACTGGGGATCGAACTGGTAACAATGGGAACTGTGTCCGACCCATCCATTAAAACACACCCCTGAAATGCATCAAACATTGTTTAATGCATAAGGACCTTAATAACAACAACACACAAACAAAGTAAATTGGTATTAGTTATTCATACACATATTGGCTACCAACTGAATTAACACTGGTTTAAAGAATAAATTAACACTAGTTGAATGTATCAGGGAAAGTAAAAAGGGTGTGGCTCAAGGAAATCGATCACACTGTATAAGAGGAGAAAAAACCCTTAGTATTTTTACTTCCAGTTTTAAACAAAGATAGTAGTGTCAAACAGTTTTGATACTGGTGAGATGTCGAGTTTATTGGCATCTCACCTAGACCCAACTTGTTGTCAAATGACACCATGTACCTGTAAATTTATATTCAATGTCGACATGGTTAGCGCGTCACGTCCGATTTAGACGGATCGTATTGGCATGTAAGTCAACAGAGCCGTTATTGTTATACCCCGGGGGCCAGAAAGGGTTACCGTGCACCCCCCGTCTGACTTTTTTCATGGGTACCAGGGTGTTTGGTAGGGTCTGCTGAATGGAAATCAAAATTGTACCCATGAAAAAACTCATTCCTGCTATGGGTTTTTCTACCGTTTCCATGGCAACCGGAGGTCTGGACAACGACGGTGGGTAAAGGTTATAATGTAGTATATCTATGCTATTCGGGGTACTAAGAGTTTGAAACTGGTGTCAAACTAAAGGTAAGACATTGGTCTTTAATTAAGAATATGTTTTTGTTAATTACCTCATTTGCATAATCATGCATATTAATGAGAAACCCGAAAAATGAAGGAAAAAAGACCAGAATAGGGTGAAAACTAGATCTGAAGTCACCTGTGATGGTCCAAATACACCCAAATATGTTTTGTACATAAAACATCCCCAATGTTAGTATTATTTAAAACAAAATCGTGTCTTTATGGCTTATTTGCATTTTTATTGCGTTTTTAAGTATCCATAGCAGAGGTACGTCCGGGTAGCGTAAGCACATAGAGAAGATAGCATTATATCTCAAGGCCTTCGAGAGATAATAGCTAACAGTATCAACTTGTTACCAAACATAAAATAATTACACTGGTATTTGATTTAAAATGTATTGCAGTTAATAAGTTCATTAGCATATTCATGAATATTAATGAGAACACCGAAAATGAAGAAACAATGACTAGAAGACGGCGAAAACTAGATCTGAAATCACTTGTGTTGCTCCAAATGCACCCAAATATGTTCATATACATAAACATCACCAAGGAGAGTATTATATAATACAAAATCGTGTCACTTTGGCTTATTTATACTTTTATTGCGTTTTTGAGTATCCATAGCAGAGGTATGTCCGGACAGCGTCAGCGCATATAGGAGATAGCATTATATCTCAAGGCCTTCGAGAGCTGGCAGCTAACAGTATCAACTTGTTACCAAACATATAATAAATACACTGGTCTTTAATTTAGAATGTATCGTTGTTAATAAGTTCATTAGCATATTCATGAATATTAATGAGTAACACCCCACTACAATTAGAAAAAAAGACAGGGAAATGGTGAAAACTAGATCTGAAATCACCTGTTATGCTCCAAATGCATAGAGATATGTTCTTATACATAAAACCACCTCATTGAGCGTCACCTAGCAGATACTATGTAAAAAAGTGTCTCTATGGATCATCTGCATTTTATTGATTTTTAGAGTTTCCATAGCAAATGTATGTCCGGACAGCGTCAACGCATAGAGAAGGCAAACACGTTATATCACAGGGCATTGGGCAGCTGGGAGCTAACATTATCAACATGCCATCAAATATAATTATAAGAAATACAATGGTCTTTGATTTATAATATCATGTTGTTAATAATTTCATTAGCATATTCATGAATAGTAATGCTTAAATCGAACAGAAAGAAGGGACATTATTTAAAAACGGTAGAACGAATTTTAAACCATCCGGTTTGCTCAAAGTATACCGAAATAATTCAACCGCTTTCAAATTAATTATGATTTAATTATGGTATTATATCAAACGATGGTGGTATCCGTTATTTTCTTTATACGGGTATGATTGTACACCTTTCTGGTATGAAAACAAATGAACAGTTAAGGTACAAATAGCGTTTCAATTTCCAAGTGTGATATGAAACTTTAAAATCTGCTTACTTTCATATTCATAAAAATGAGTAGGGTATCACAAAACACGTGAAATGATTTACCTAGTGTCTGACTTTCAAGCAAAGATTAAGATAATGACTCAATAACTTAGACTTATTAAGTAAACTAAACGGAGTATTTTTAGACTGATGTCTCGGCTCATTTGAATAGTTGTATGTATACGAGTATGTTCGTTGTTGTTATCCGTATCAGTACACCACAGCAATGATTATGATATTTAAAAATCATTTTTAAAAGTATCATGTTTTTAGGAGACGCCATTGTAATGAAGTGTAAATTAAAATAATCTTCAAAGAGCCCCCATCTACTTCTTCATATTCTTCAGCTGCTTCAAGAGCCTTCTCCAGAATGCTTCGACAACTCATCCTCAATCCATTATGGAACCAGAGAAAGTAGTAGGACATCGCACCCGGTTTTCTCTGTGCCCTCTCACCTCTTTTTGGTGTATCAAATTAGCCTAAGGTTGTAATGGGCGTTAATCAACCCAACCAACTTTCTACAAGGTGGCAAGGACCGATGTCAATCTCGCGCTCAATATCGTTTGTATTGTGTTTCCAAGACTCTATTCAAAATGAAGATAACTTTCTCAGGGCAGATGTAAGACATAAAGTCGCTAAAGAAGCTTTTATAAACAACAGGTTGGAAACCCACGCACGGTTCCTCGAGTTGTTAAAGACTGATTTGAAGACAATGGCAGCTTCGGTGTTAGTATACTGGTAGCACGGATATAGTTGAGTGCAATTACTACATCAGTCATAAGGGTCATATGTGGGTATCGATCTTGGGGATCTTCATTATTGGTAATGCTGATGGCTGTTTAGCAAAATACTATACGCCAAAGGAGCTGAATACCTAATAGAAGAGGTAGACATGACAAATGCACCAACACAAGATGAGAAACACATTGTAAAAGAAGTCAGGAATGCTTTATTTCATTCAATGCGAGACATTCCAGGCATCTTCAAACAAATATCTGAAAGACTTTTCAACATGACGCCTGAAAGTATTCATGTAAGATATGTATCAGGAAAACCAAAAACATATGGAGAGAATGAGGAAATGGGGGTTCAGAAAAACTGCTAGTGTAAGGGGTGGATACAAAGAAACCTGCTGACTGGAACGATTTTTTGATGAACGATGACACCATGGGGCAAAGTACCTAGTTATAGTCTATGTTCAGTCCGAAAGACCGCTCAGTCGAGTGTACATGTACTGGTCACTGAGTCATTCGCTACAATATTGAGCACTGTTAACATAATTATGGCACAATCATGCAGCTGCAGTACCGGCTAGTGACCCTCACATGTACCCACTTTAATCCCTGGGTGGAGAGGAGGTGCGGGTGGGAGACACTGAAAAGCGTCTCTGAAATTTCCGGGAGGGACCGGGATTTGAACCCGGATCTCCGGACCGGTAGTCAAGTGCGTTACCACTATTCCTCCACACCATACAAGTAATTTATAAAGCATAAAGTAAAACTGTTTTGAAGTCAGCACGCTAAGAAACTAATATCAGGTTTTAGCCAGAGAACAAGACTGCACGACTGTTCAAACATGAACGCTAGCCAACAACATGTTCATACTGTTTGATTACTATGACAGCTTCGAATGTGAGGATGATCTGTTGGGTATTCATGCTTACTGTGAGTCTACACGTACATTTAAGGAAACAATAGTATGTATCACCAAATAACGACTCCTGGAAAGAGACCGAGATTCGTAATTCCCTAGTAAGTCTTGTAAACTTGGGATGTTTAAGCTGGTCTAATTGGTGAATAAGAATCGTTCACACCCACAATGTACGCTGAATTGAAACTGCTGCTAAGGAAACGCGCGAAGATAAGCCAATTAATGATTTGAATAACGTTCATATGGGATCTTTGCCACCACGTATATTTGCTTTGTCCGACACATTTAACGGGTCGTCAATCAGGTGCGAATTTTGACGAGCTCACATATAGCCTATCCAGTAATACCCCCAGCCTCAGAAGCATATGACTGGAGCCATGTCAATGTGGTTCTTGGACCATTCCATTATGGGTCTGCGGTTACTTGCCCTCACAACTTCACAAGTCATGGTTGACATTCTGTAATTTGAGGCACATAGTGAATATGAAAAATGGGTATCATTGGGACTAAACTTGCTTTATAATGCATACGAGGGGTGTTCCAAAAATAATGTCACTTGCATCGGTGCTCATATAGCGGAAGTGCTTTTGTTCATTTTAATTTGCTCTGCCCTTCAAAATACTCTCCGCCAGCCAGAATACACCTTTTTAGCCGGTCAATCCATTTTTGGAAGCATTTTTCATACTCTTCAATGGGGACACCCATCAGACACTGATAAACAGCAGATCCAAGGGCATTTCTCGAATTGTATCTCCTTCCAGATAAATGATATTTAAGTTTTGGAAAGAGAAAATAGTCGCAGGGGGCCAAGTCTGGCGAATACGGAGGATGGGGAAGGACGGTAACCTTCTCTGACTCCAAAAAGTCAGTCACAATACGTGCCTTGTGAGCGGGTGCATTATCATGCAAAAGTCGGACATACTTAAGTCCTGTTTTGGGGCGGCTACTTTTGTAGTAGTTCTTCAATTTTCTCAGAACAACGTTTTTATAGAACTTGCCTGTGACCGTTCTGCCTTTTGGCACCGGGATTTGAATAGCTGGACCCTTATTAGTGAAAAAAATAGCATACAAAACCTTCTTTACCGTTCGTATTCGTTTGGCAATACTTGGGCGTCTGGCATTTTTAGTGGCCCATATTCTGTTGGAAACCTTCCGCTTTGGTTCAAAATAATACACCCAGGTCTCATCACCAGTGACTATATTATCAAAAGCCTTTTTACTATATTTTGGGTACATTTTGAGAAGTTTTTTTGCCATTGTTACACGCGTCTTCTTTTGCTCATCCGTTAACAAATGGGGTATCCATCTTGCATTTATCTTTCTAACTTTTAGGTGTTTCTTCAAAATTGCATGAACTCTTGCTAACGACAAGTTTGTCATTCGAGCCAATTGTCTTACGGTGAATCGAGCATCAGTTTTGAGGATATTTCGGATTTTTTCTATGTTACCTTTGGTCGTAGTTGTTGCAGGACGACCTGGGCGAGCAGCATCTTTCAGTTGCTGCTGCCCAGCACTAAATTTAGCTACCCACCTACAAACAGTCCTGTGGGACATTAGGCCCTCCCCATAAATGTCACACACCTCGCGGTGAATATCTACAGCCTTTATGCCGAGTAATGACCTACCTTTTATATAGGCCCTAATTTCAAGAACATTTTCAGCTCGTTTTCCTGTCATTTTGTGTATAGTCTAACGAATAGGCTATGAAACGATGTACACTGTACCGAGGCAAGTGAACGTGTGGACGAGATATTTACCTGTGTCACGAGCCAGTGATCACTCAATCGACACGAGGTGGTTTTGTGCATGAATTGCACGATTTCCGCGAAATAAAGCACAGATGACATTATTTATGGAACACCCCTCGTATAGATATGTTGATGAATGAGTGTATCACACAGAGATGTCTTTTTCTGTAAACCGGTTTAGACATTCTTTACAGTCATGTTTTGTACATATACTAAGGCCACAATGATATAATGATTTGTAAATATGCCGAATAATGCATGCTTCGATAAGTTCAACGTTAATTGTATGTCACCAGTTAAACACCACTAAGCTAACATGCTTTCTCTTTGTTACTGTTTATTCTAATTCCACTTTACAGACCTCGTTTCATTGCATTTTCTGGTGGTAGATTGTAATGTACAAGTCATTAGATAATCATCTCCTCAAAAGTTGATACTTTTGATAGAAATATCTTTTCAATCACCATAAATGTGATGTGCTGATGAGAATAACGCAAACAAATTATGTATACAATTCATATGAGCCGAGACACAAGCCTACCCATGGTAAGTTTAGATTTAATATGTTTAAATTCTTGATTCAATATTTTGTTCTTTGGTCAAGTCATAATACAGCCTAAATCATTTCAAATAATTTCATGACCGTTTGTGATACCCAAATCATTATTTATAAATAAGCAAGTAAGCAGAACGATTTGAATAAATCATAATCCTTCAAGTTTTGTTTTATTTGAACGTGGTTTAAACGGTCTGTTATTTGTATTTTAATGGTTAATTTGTTTTCATACCAGGCGGGTTCACACTCGCACCCGCATGAGAAAAAGCAACTACCGGCTAAATCATAACTTAAAAATTGTTAAAAATATTTTGAGGTATCTCTTACTTGTTTTGGTGTACTTGGAGCATAACGGATCTTCAAGAATTGAGTTTCTACATTTTTTAATATTTATTTCATTAATATTCATGAATATGCTAATGAACTGATTAACAATATGATATTATAAATCAAAGACCATTGTATTTCTTAAAATTATATTTGTTAACATGTTGATAATATTAGCTCCCAGCTGCCCAATGCCCTGTGATATAACGTTTTTTACCTTATCTATGCGTTGACGCTGTCCGGACGTGCATTTGCTATGGAAACTCTAAAAATTGATAAAATGCAGATGACCCATAGAGGCACGTTTTTACAATGCATCAGCTAGATTACTATCAATGAGATGGTTTTATGTATAAGAACATATCTCTATGCATTTGGAGCATAACAGGTGATTTCAGATCTAGTTTTCACCATTTCCCTGTCTTTTTCTCTAATTGTAGGGGGGGGGGGGGGGTTGTCTCATTAATATTCATGAATATGCTAATAAACTTATTAACTACAACACATTTTAAATCAAATACCAGTGTATTTATTTTATGTTTGGTAACAAGTTGATACTGTTAGCTATTATCTCTCGAAGGCCTCGAGATATAATGCTATCTTCTCTATGTGCTTACGCTACCCGGACGTACCTCTGCTATGGATACTCAAAAATGCAATAAAAATGCAAATAAGCCATAAAGACACGATTTTGTTTTAAATAATACTAACATTGGGGGTGTTTTATGTACAAAAACATATTTGGGTGTATTTGGACCATCACAGGTGACTTCAGATCTAGTTTTCACCATATTCTGGTATTTTTTCCTTCATTTTTCGGGTTTCTCATTAATATGCATGATTATGCAAATAAAGTAATTAACAAAAACATATTCTTAATTAAAGACCAATGTCTTAACTTTAGTTTGACACCAGTTTCAAACTCTTAGTGCCCCGAATAGCATAGATATACTACATTATAACCTTTACCCACCGTCGTTGTCCAGACCTCCGGTTGCCATGGAAACGGTAGAAAAACCCATTGCAGGAATGAGTTTTTTCATGGGTACAATTTTGATTTCCATTCAGCAGACCCTACCAAACACCCTGGTACCCATGAAAAAAAGTCAGACGGGGGGTGCACGGTAACCCTTTCTGGCCCCCGGGGTATTAGTTTCAGAGTGTGTGTATGCATCACACATAATAGTTTACTAAATAACAGATTAATAAACCCATTCCGACTTGAATATTATTCATAAAACCCCATAAGCAAACAGAGCAGATCTGATTAGACAGCTACTACAAGAACTGTCTGAGCTCGGTCTACTCTGTTTATAAAGGTGTCGAAGGGCATCTATAAGTTGGAATGAGCAAACATTATGTTGTCTTTTCTAATCATGAAACTATAGAAAGGTTAAACAATAGGTCAGACGAGGAATTACCCGATGTTTATCAGGCTCCATACTATTGATATCTGTGTACATCTTTGGAAAGAAATGATTGGATTACATGTAGAAGGCAATCTAAACAAATTAAAACCTTTATCCACATTAAATATTGCAGATCTTACCTTCGGGTTTCTGGCAGACAAACGCCTTGGCAGCGGAACATGACTCCGCATTCCAATCTTGACTGGGTGGTAGGGAGTTTGATACGGACGCACACGAGCTGTTCAGTGCTGCACTGTAATAAGAAGAAAATGTACACCCTCTAAACCAGTCTGCGGCCGAAATAAAGAGTGCTAAGAGAAACGTCTCATTCAGCTTTTGAATGAGAGTTTTCTTCAATTTATTTTCTTTTTGTTTTGTAAAAAGATCATATTTAGGGTATGAGGCAGTTCCTGGTTCTATTAAGATATCTATTCGACAGTAACTGTTTGCAAAGTTATTACAGAAGATGGCAAAAATCGCGTAGTACATGTACATGTATTAACAAATGCACATAATGTGTATACAGTAAAAACTCTCTAAACCGGAATTCTAGTAGAGAAGAAATTAGACTTTTATGCAGATGGCTGCTTAATGCAGGGTGAAAGTCATGCAGAAAGCTCCTCTAGGAGCTTTCTGCATGACTTTCACCCTACATTAAGCTGGCACATGTTTCCAATACCGATATTTACAAGACCTGCAATGTTTGTGACGAGCAACGCATGGTTGTAACGTTTAAAGGCCGATGTGATCGGATCAGACAGCTAGGCTCTCGGAAGACATCTTATACAGGTGCTCAAATTTACAGTCCTCTGACACTGGCCACATGCAGTTGAATCTCCCAAAAGCGACTTGGTAACTTAATTTTTTACTCCATACATACGTCTTTCTACGACTTTGCGAACAGAGCAGACCCATATCAGACTTTTACTATAAATTATGATTCTACAGTTTCTTCCATGGCCACAATTTCATGTGTCATTGTGCTATTATGATAAAATAACTGAATGAATATTCACGACGTCATTATATCTTACATGAATATTCAAGTAGGGAAGGGTTAACACACGATTACAGTGCTCCCTCTCTACAACGACACCCTTTGGGATACGAAGAGTGCATGCGTTGTTCAGAGTCAGCCGTTATAGGGAGGGAAAATCAAACATAATTAGCTTGTTTGCAGATCCCCAGATAAAGTGTATTTCGAGAACTAAAACCGTTATGCCTCAATCAAACCCTATCTTGTGACCACTCTTTAGAATCGTCACAAAGTGACGATTCTAAAGAGTGGTCACAACATAGGGTTTGATGGAGGCATAAAGAAAATACGATGGAAAAAGTTGTGTCTGGAGCATTGTTGTTTCGGAAACAGCGACATGCGTTGTTGTAAGGAGGGAATCGTTATTGAGAGAGGGCCGTTGTAGGGAGGGAGCACTGTATTTGAAAGTTGATTAACCCTTTATCTGATAGGGACGCATGTTGATACTTTTGCATAGAGTAAACCCAGATCAGACGGTATGCTGTGTTTGCTTCAGATTCTATAGGTTTTACCACACTTAATTATCCACCGTCTATATATCAGTACATTTCAGCTAATACATAAGCATGATGACATTATATCACATGTTTATTGTGCTTATGTACTATAAGAATGTGAAAGGTGGCGAACTCGATTGTTACGGGACTAGCAGAATATTACTCATTTAGTGTGTATTTCAAATCACTCTTACCATTATTTATATAATTAATCATTAAATAATGATTAACCTGTTGACTGCTGAATTTTGAAACTGGAATAATCTATCGCTGTTTAACGACAGAGTAAATTCAGTATGAAAAGGGTATAATTTGCAACATGAGTATGAATTCTAAACAATGCAGACCCCGTCAGTACATGCGTTTCCCGCATTCAAAGGGTTAACGTGGTATACAGTAAAACCTCTCTTAACCGGCAGTTAAATTTAGTATGAATATCGGTCTTGGAGACAGGTGGCAGCTTAATGCAGAGTGAAAGTCATGCAGAAAGCTCCTAGAGGAGCTTTCTGCATGACTTTCACACTGCATTAAGCAGCCACCTGCCTAAAAGTATCTAAATTATTATCTACTAGAATTCCGGTTAAGAGAGGTTATACTGTATTAATTTCGAAACACATGTATTTAACCATTGGAATGCTGTATTTCTAACTTTCCAACGGGTCAAATTTACGATGCTTATTTAGAGATTTGTCTAAAGAATTGTGTAACATGACAAACAGTGCAGACCCTGGTGAGAGGGCTCCTCTAGGAGCTCTCTCATCTGGGTCTACAGTGTTTGCAAAGAGCAATAGTGACTCATGTCCCGCACTTTAAGTGTCAAACCGAACCTGGCTAACTTTGGGGTAGTATGCCAATATGTGCTTGTGGTGAGTAGAGAACCATTCCCCCACATCCATGTGGCTGTTTGACCAATCTGGAAATGTGTAATTTATGTTACATTATACAGAAACAAAAGCAATTAACTAAATAGCTCTGTGTATTTTACCTTTTAGTTCACAAATACGGCTTTTTAAACCTTTACAAATAGGGTAGACCCAGATCAGACTGATCATGTAGTAGTCGTGTGGTCAAGGCCTGTTCTGTTTGTTTATGAAGGCAATGTACTCATGTCATCTATAAACATTCAACTAATAAATATGAATAGCGTTATAAATTCTTTACATAAATTTTAATAGAGTAAATGGGTTAAAACAAAGACGTTTCATTGTACACAATAACCTGTCAGTGATCACATTTCAGAAACTAATATAGTTACATAATTTACACATATGAATGAAACACTAATGACTCATGTTAACAAGCTATAGTTCGTGTGAGTATGCATATTACTGTTTCTCTGAATATTTATATCATGTATTTAAAGCTCACGTGTTTGAATTAAACCCTGCATGCTATACGCATCTTGTGTTTAATGCAATAAACTATTGAATTAAATTAGATTTATATCAGCAAATGAGTTTGTCACACGTTATTACACTATTAACCACGGTTGTCATATTTTGTTTGGATGTAATAACCATTCGTAAATAAGCAATGCTAAATTCTCTCTGCAGTAGTTCTAGTGTAACATTACATAGCACAATTGGCGTTTCTATTGAACATATTATGTATGATTTGCTTGAGATAAGACTTAAACATTCCCTCCTAGTGAGGAATTTTGGTGCCTCTGTAAAAGTCGATTTTTGAAACCATTGTGGTAAATAGAGCATTTGCTCAAATGCTCTATGTACCACAATGGTTTCAAAACTACACAAATATAAAAGTCTCCCTTTCTATAGTTAATGCCCCTTTTCGGTAGATTTATTCAAAGAGGTTGGGCCTAAAAATTGTCTTGGAGAGAATGAGTTAAACCTTCCAATCAGTAGATGATCCTTATACTATACTGTACATAGTAACCTACCTGCAGGGAGTGTAACCCAATCCACAGCGCCTGCTTAGCTACTGAAGCAAAATCATGCATTGTGGATTCCACGCCCGAGCTTTCAATGACAGCCATATTTCCTCCATCTTCGTTACATTTGCTCCTAGTGTGTACAAAAAGATTGACTGACTTCGTCAGAGCAAATGACAATAAAACAATAGTGTAAATAAAACATCAGTTGACGCACTGGGACTTCACTCATTTTTTGAACTTCGAACTTTGCAAAGGATGTCCACCGCGTCCTTCTTCTACTACAATACACGTTATGCTACTGTGCAAGTAGATACATGTATTTACTCTCTAAGATGGGAAAACGACAACAAGGTATATAACCAGATCAGTCGAAACCCTCGGAAAAAAGGTTTTCTGTAATCTACGTCTACACTCTTTACTTCATAAACTATTTTCTAAAGACCGCATCACCAAATGGACTTTTGTAATATGTAATTCTTTATATGTACATGCGATTGTTTCATAATGCACAGCGGGGCAGGTCCATATAGAACACTGGAACCGAATGTATCGAGGTACCTTGCGTTTTCCCAGTTCTGCTTTTCCATGTACACTTTGAAACATTGTCCATTCAAAGTTTCCCAACCATTGTCAGTGTCACAAGCAAGAGGCAGACCTGAGGAATACCAAACACGAACATGTACAACGACAAACATACACACCCAGATTAAACGCCACGATAAATCGAGGTCTATCTATCTTCATTTGAGTCAAACCCTTTGCGGGGACGTAGAGGTCCGATAAATCAGTGTTTTACACTGGACATCTAAAAGAATGTCTATAATAAGATTAGGACATTGCTCCCGGGCTTTTCGGTTTCTTCGCCATCCTCTACATCCAATTAGCCCTTATTGAGTAGACGTTAATCAACCAGGGACTTCGCTGTTATCGTTTTTCTCAACCTCTAGTTCTAGACATGTGGTTTATGACTTTTGAAATTTAAATTCATTAATTACAAATCTTCATTTTACTGAAAAATCTTAATAACATTGGGTTGCAGCGACAATAAGAATTTTAGCACACAACGAGATGGTTTGGATGTATCATACACGGGATGCACCATATGTTAAAACCTTTGTAATACCGACTGTTTAAAGTGGAATCGTCCATCATTGTTTAATGACAAAAGTGTTCATTCAGCAAGGGAATAATTGATTATTTTAATGGCAAACGATACAGAAACTGGCCAGAGGGGTCACCTTAGAGTCATCTGAGCTGGCTCTTCACAGCAAATGCCAGTGATGCTGAGGATTATTCTGAGGAGTATCATACTACAGTAGAATCTGTCTTAAGCGGTCATTCAATTATTGAATATAACAGTCTTTAAAAGTACATGTAGGTAGTTGCTAAATGCAGGGAAAACGTAATATAGAAAAACATTTCTGCATTACATTTGACCTGCTACCGAATGCATTAAAGACCAATGATTACAGATCTTTTTGGTGGTCACATAAGGATCTACAAGGTATCAGATTAAGCGTTTGGATAACAACAGCAATTTAAACATTGCAATCCATGTTTAGACATTACGGCTAATAAAGAGACTGGTCTTGGTCTTAAAACATTCAAAACCTACAATATTTCAGAAGAAGTTTCTGTTAATGAGGCTTATTTACTTTCTTCCTAGAAAACAATCTGAAAGCCATATAATGCAACATGTCGACAAGCAGACTTCCGTAACATGTCAGATGACAATGGAATTGACTAAACGACACACTTGGGACACAGCAAATGATCTGTGTCTAAACTGTTTCTGCAACAATCCAGCTATTATTAGACATACTTTGCAATCAGAGTAGTAGATCGAATAGCTCCTGTACCTCCTGAGTCGTCTTATTAGGGTCTTCTCTATTTGATTATGGACAGATAATTCTACAGTTTCTGCCATAGCCAAAATGAAACAACTCATTTTTGAAACTTCATGTTATTACTATTCATGACATCAATATTTCTTACATGAATATCCATGGATTAAGGGTTAAGCTCACCTCTAGGTCTTGAGCAGATGAAGTAATCTTTGTCGGAACAAGCTTGGTCATTCATTTTCCTGCCGGAAATAATTTCTGCACACCTCTCTTCGTTGTTATGGTTGTTGGGTTCTCCTGGGGACCATGGTCTGAAATATCAGTACAATGCATGGTATACTGATCAAGAGATTTAAGAAGGTTTATGTACAATTAAACGGTCTTGAACAATGCTTATTGCATGCCTGTAGGTCTTTATTTAAGTATCCTTCTAAAATAATATTAATGAAGTAAATGGTTATGTAACATGTTTAACCCTTTCGCGCTGCCAAACTCTGTCGTCTGCTAACTTTGTCGTCTGCTACAAATTTTCATTTTATTGATTTTCTTCATTTTTGTTTCCAAAACATAGTAACAGTAACAAATAGTTTGGATCCTGATGAGACGTCGAGTTACTCGGCGTCTTATCTGAATCCAAACTGTTTGCATAGGTAATCACAGATCCGGCATTGGCAGCGAAAGGGTTAAGACGTTGCCATATAAATATAGTCATGCCGTGGAAGAGTACACAATAACGAAAATACATTTAACAGTATAACCGAATTATTAAGACAACAAAATCATAATACTAGGACATGTGTATTAATTGAAAAGAACTAATACATGGAAACAAAGCAATGTTAACGTTCATATGTTAATGTCAAACTCACACAAAATTCCCAGCCGGTGAACCGTCAGCCCATTCCCATTTTGATAGATAT
This sequence comes from Azorinus chamasolen, assembly GCA_963576725.1. NCBI lineage: Eukaryota > Metazoa > Mollusca > Bivalvia > Cardiida > Solecurtidae > Azorinus > Azorinus chamasolen. The sequence continues at coordinate 26,299,721 of OY755248.1, forward strand.
TCTCTGTTGTTTAGCCCTGTCCACCATTTTGAATTTGACACGTGAAAATGGGAGGCAGTGTTCCGAACTTGTCCCAGAACCCAGTTCTGAAACAGATATCATACATGATCACATCTTTAGGATTTGTCTGTATGACAATTAAAACGGAAATAAAAAACATACAATAGAGTTTCAATATGACATACAACTATAGAAAGAATCTGTTGAGAATCTTGAGATACAGTTACGTACTAAATCACCAAAATGACCTGTGCGTTTTACTGAACAAGCATGAACAATGTCAAAATAACGATACGTGTATGAAGTAGAGATGCAACAGAATCTGTTTTCGTTGCATGTTGATGTAGATACTGTTCAGGTTTTGCAAGCAGTGTAAATCATGCATACAGACACGATAGTTTTTGTCTAGTATCCCACAAACTTCAGAATTTAAATTTTCTCATACGCAGAATGAATAGCATGTTACTTTTTACCAATTACATGTAAGAAATTAAACACAATCAGATTAAATCATTTATTTCTTTCGATTGATTTGGGTTTTGGAATTAAAGATAAAAATATACCATAGAAAAAGAAGAAAAGGAGAATTTTAGATTGTGTAGTATTGGCACCATTGTGATAAATAGAGCATTTGCTCCATAGGAGCAAATGCTCTATTTATCACAATGGTTTCAAAATGTGACTTTTCCAGAGGCGCCAAAATACGTCACTAGGAAGGAATGTGTTAAGACAATGTTCAGCGAAGAACCAGGAAGTGATGCAATGCGTAAATACACATTGCATACAGTACCTTAACCTTCATCCCAAGCGAAAATTTAAGTTGGATCTGTTTAAATTTGATTACTTCCAATCAGATCAAGTTTTTGAGAAACTGCTAACCCTTTACTTGATGTCTTTTCATATATTAAGTAATGACATCTTGCCTATTATTTATTATAATAGCACATGGACACAAGAAGTCTTGGCCAATGCAGAAGCTGTAGAATCATATCTATATAAAGTCATAAGCAAACCGAGCAATCCTGATCAGACGGCTCCTACATGAGCCTTCTTATCTAGGTCTATTCTGTTTGCAAAGGAGTAGAAAGGTGTATTAAGGAGTAAAGAATTATATGTAACCAAGTTATTCGGCATTTAAAATGGAATCAAACTGTTTGACAATTTGGAAACAGATCAGAAAGGGCTTAGAGTTAAGTTCTGAAGAGAGTTCCCCAATAAACACCCAATGTTACCGACCCTTTCCGTGACAGAGTCTAGTTTGAGAAGGTCGCCTCCGTAGCTCTGACAGAAGTCCCTTGCATCTTGCCATGTCAATTTGGTGGCACGCACAAATCTGTAGCACTTGCTCGCCCGCGAGTAGGCATACCAGTTATATGGACATCTTTGGCCGGAAGCTAAAACATTACATATATATTGAATCGCAATAAATCGTACGGTTGCTCTCTGTGTCCATGTCCAATTCGCACCATGGATTTGCTTTAAATTCCCATTAAAGTCAAACACAGGAATTTAATTTTGCAAAATCACTAATACAGTAAAAACCTTTCTATAACGGCCACTAAATTGTGTTAATTAGTTGGTATTCAGGGCAGTTGGTTTGCTTAAAGCAATGTGAAAGTAAAACAGAACGCACCTATAGGAGCGTTGTGTTTTACTTTCACCTTGCTTTAAGCGGCCACCTGCCTTTAACACAAATACTTGATGTAATTTAGTGGCCGTTATATAGAGGTTTTACTGTACATGACATTCACGAATTTTGCGAAAACATCACTGTTACTAAAGAAATTCTATCATAATGCATGTACAAATGAGTATGCTTAAGAATCGTCTAGGATCAGCCTCAATTCCAAAACCATTCCCTCATATAAAAGCTTTGTCGTGCCTTTGCAATTACAGTATACCCAGATCAAACGGCTCCTATAGGAGCCGTCTGATCAGGGTCAGTTCTCTTTGCTTATGAAAGCATAATAGATCTGACTCTACAATATCTACCAATACCAAAACATCCTATGCCAGTATAAAAATCAGCTAATACATATTCTTGATGTCATTATTTCTTACATGAATATTCAACAGGGGAAGGGTTAAATGTTTGGTTTATGGGGGTGGGGTGTTTACAGTACACACATCTAACTTAAGACGACAGTAAACGTTTGGCTATAGTAAGCTTTGTTAACGATTGTCCATTATTACCCAGTGTCCCTTAAAAAGGACACAGACAAACAGCGTAGACCTTGGTCAGAGGGTTCCTCAAGGTTGGGTGTTGTATTTCATATTGGTAGAACTTGTGGGTCAACTCTATTCAAGTAAAATTGTGAACTAAATCTACACTAAAATTAGATAATCATTTACATGTACACAATGGCGAAACGTTTTAAATATAAATGTTGCCCAAACTTTAGAAAAAAGATAAATTATATATAAGGCAGTATTATTTGGATTATTTGGTCCTATGTAGCATTAGATATTTTGTACAAGTACGCCATTGCCTTCTCTGATATTTTGCCAGATATAAAATATATCTAACCCTTACACGGCTGTTCACGACATGACAAACAGCTTGGATCCAGATGATGCGTGACTCGGCGTCTCATCAGGGTCCAAGCTGTTTGAAACTTGGTCAGGTTTTTCAAAAATAATAATAATCGAATTGAATGTAGTGAAAATGGGACTAGTCGGGTAAGGGTTAATTATATTATACTTTAACTATTTCCTCCATAAATATGCATGTAATAAATAATGACATTATGATTATTAATTAGATTAATTGTTATTATAGCACATGTGCACATTAAGTTGCCATGACAGAAACCGTAGAATCAGAACTATATTATTCTATACGAAAACAGAGCAGACCCTGATCCTTCTGATCTGGGTCTACTCTGTTTGCAAATGCATAGAAATGCGTATCTGTGGACGAAAGGTCTCATTATATAGCTTATGCACAGTGGAGCTTCGATATCTCGAACTTCAAGGAACTTCAAGGAACACACAAGGAACATACAAATTACAGATGTTCGAGTAATCCGATTTCTAATCTGGATAATTTCTCATGTTTACAGTTTAATGCAGGTCTAAAGTAATAGTGAAATATCCTGCGGGAGCTTTCAGCATTATTTTCGACCTGCATTAAGTTGCCGCGTGTTTTTTCTAGATATGCTAAGTAATACATTTTAAAACAATTCTTGTATTGTAAATATTTGAAGGAAAGAACCTTTACTTCGAGTTATACGGCAGTTCAAGTAATCTAAGTTAGAAATACATGTACATGTATTGGACTTTTAACTGTATCTTGTACATGGTTACACTTGATGCTGGTAGCACGTACAAACAAGTACAAGTACATGTAAGTTGTACCTGATCTTACTTTAAACGGTGTGTTACTATCACTCAAAGACAGACACCATCTTGTCGCATATGAGCCTATTAAAACACCTTAAGTACCACTACAGAATACGGTATACCCAGTACGACAGGCTCGACGATAAAGACATCGTCCTACAATATGCCTCGATGAGAGACTCTTGGGTAGATTACGTGTGTTTATCTAGCAGCAGATATTGTCATCATTGTTGACATTTCATTTTAGTACATATCATATTGGGTGTTGCTGGGTATAATTTGAAAACTATGTAGACACATATTCTCTAAGTTTAAGCGCACAGTTAGTGTATCAGCATATTTAACTGTTTAATCCTTAACCTGCTGAACACAGAATGCTTGCTCAAAGTTTGATCTGTTGAAAGCTTAACTTCTGTTCGATTCGTTAACACATTCTCTCGTATTGACGCCTTTTGACGCCACTGCAAAAGTCACCTGTTGAAACGATTGTGATAAATCGTTTCAAACTACAAAACTCTAAAAGTTTCCTTTTCTAAAGTTAATGCTCTTTTTTGGTAGATTTATTCAAAGAGGTTGGACCTAAACTAGCCTAGGAGGTAATGGGATAAAAATTATTGACTGAGTGTCAAACAGCTGGGATCCTAATGAGACCTCGACTTAATCTGCATCTCATCTGGATCAAAATTTGTGCAAATGCCGTTTAGGTCGCGCTTTGCAGAGGAAGAGTTAAACCCCATTTATTGACATATTGTATATAACATAAAAGCGGCAATTTCTTCAAAATTTAGCGTTTTCTCACAAGAGGTCCCTGCAAAAGACACACCTGCTGGCGAAAACCTTTGAATTTAATCCATTATATAATTCCCCCTCCTTTCTATGTTTTTGCAAACAGAATAGACCCATATCAGAAACAGGATCGACTGTTTTTGCTGACATCTTAAGTCTCCTCTGTATGTCAAAGCAATACCAAATACTTGTAGTATATGTTAAATACAATAATTGAAATACACGTAGTCGGTATTCACAGCGAGATTATGCACCGAGTTTACTATTATTTAGTTAGCAAATATATCAGGATTGAAGCTTGAATAATTTAACAGCAAGCAACGATGTAACACTTTACTCCATAAATATGCCTTTCCACGGATTTTCAAACAGGGTAGACCCTGATCAGGCGGTTTCTATACGAGCCGTCTGATCAGGGTTTGCACTGTTTGCTTATGAAATAATATAGATACGATTAAACAGGTTCATGCCATGACCAAAACTCCTGTGCCCATGTACATTTGTACAATTATAACAATTGATCTAATCAATATTAATAATGTCATTATTTCTTACATGAATATTCATGGAGTAAAGAGTATATTTTACTCTTTGAAACTATGTAATTCATCGTATTTTCTTTTCACCTTGCTTTAAGCAGCCACCTGCCTTTAACACAAAGTACTTTGTTATTTAATGGCCGTTATAGAGAGGTTTTACTGTAAATGCAGTTCGACGGCATTTCATCTGGATCCAAACTATTTTACATTGCTAATCGCATTTTCGTCATCGGTATGAGAAGTCCTAAGTCTATGAAAAAAAGAGAAGACCCAGATCAGATGGCTCCTGTGGGAACTGTCTGATCTGGTTCTACTCTCTTTGACTAAGAAATAATATGGATTTGATTCTACCCTTTCTGTCATTATCCTCAATATCCTCTTGTTTATCATGTCATTATAAAAAATGCAGGTGATAAATATTTATACACATGTAGTCATTATTTCTTACTAAATTCCAATCAGGTAAAGACTTAAAACGGCGTGAAACATACTATCGATTATATTAATCTTTTACTTCATAAATACGCTTTTCTACGCCTTGGCAAACACAGTAGACACAGATCAGACGACTCCTTATAGGAGCTGTCTGATCAGGGTCTACTGTGTTTGCTTATGGAATAACACAAATTTGATTCAACATTCTCTGCCATGGCTAAACTCTTTTACATGTACATTTATGTTCATCGGCCATTATAAAAATTGATATAATTAATATTCATGACGTTATTAATGTTTACATTATATTTCATGCAGTAAACAGTTAAAATGTACGAAATACACTTACCAAGCTCGAAAACTCCAAACCAGATGAGGAAACAAACAATTAGAAGCCGTCTCATAATGCGTATGAATAATTGAGACCCAACGAGCTACATTAACAGTTCCGCGATAAACTTCAAAGAAAAGCAAAGAAGAAAGGAGAAAAGGAAAAACGCAGGTATGATGTGTAGATTGATGACTATATGAATACGAACAAACACGACCGTCGTGAAAGGAGTATGAAATGGGCATAGTCTCACGATAGGTTTGCTTGCTTATTTTGTTCAGATTTATCTATAAGCATTACTCTTTAATTATCTAAAGTAGGGATCTTATAGGACTAAGGGTTATGTATCTTGGTACTGCGGACGACGGGATAACTATATTTAAATTGCACATCTAGTAACGTATTCAAATGTCATCTTCTGGAACTTTCGAATTTTAACCCTCATTCTCTGAGAACTGGTTTATTAGTGTTTATGCAAACAGTGTAGACCCAGATCTAAGGGGTCATGGTGGAAACCATTTATCGGCGTCTGCATTATTTGTCATTAAAACATCTTCTTCGGCGATTAAGTTTAATACATGTGATTGCTTAACCCTTTCCATGTTCTATGTTTATTCAAAATGTTAATACCTGAATAATCATGGACAAACTAGTTATAATGAAATGTGGAAAGTGGAAAACTGTAGCCATTTTAGTGAATAAAGAAATAAATATATCAAATTTAATTAGCAAATAGAGTAGACTCTAAACAGACGGCTCGTATAGGAACCGTCTGATCTGATATAACAGGCGTTTATATGAGGGGAAGGGCTAATTTAAATGCATGTATTCAGAAAGGGAGGGGCCGTATTTAATTATGCAGCTCTATAATGGTTAATGTTCAGCACGCTAAGTATTTTCTACAAAAACAACAACAATCGCCTTCGCCAAATGATTATCAGCATTTCCCCAAGTCATTTAACTCATTACTTGTTCATATTCATGTTAAAATAACTAACCCTGTCTGTCGAAAATAAGAGTAGGGCATCGCGCCCGAGTTTCTTTGTACCCTTTCTGGTGCGTCCATTTAGCCCATAATGAGCAGAGATGGTCGTTAATCATCACGATCAACCAATCTACCCTATCTACAGTAGAACCTGTCTTAAGCGGCCTTCTAAAAGAGGTTGAATTACGGATGAGTAAGGTAGGTGGTAGCTTAATGCATGTTAAAAGAAATACAGATGGTTCCTATTGGAGCGTTCTGCATTATCTATGCCCTGCATTAAGCAACCGCCTGTTTTTAACACTCCTATGTTTAATAAATGAAATCTACTGTAAATAACTTTATATTTCAATCTGGATGACTGATCTACCAGCTCATTAGAATCGCCTTGAGGAGTGGGAGTGAGGTTGTGAGTTACATGTATGACTACCAGCAAGATACAGTGTAACTCTGGCAAAGAAATACAGATATCTCTCATTTATATTTCATTTAGCCTTTAGTCCATACAATGATGTAAGAATTTATGCAAATATCAATATTGATTGGCTTAATGATTTGCATATTGTGGTCATGGCAGAAAGTGCAGAATCAGATCGATATAACTCCAAAAGCAAAGCAGAGCAGTCCCTAATCAGACGGTCTATACAGGAGCCGACTGATCTGGGTCTACTCTGTTTGCAAATGCGCTAAAACTCGTATCTATAGAGTATAAAAGGTTATCCCTCCTCATGCTGCAAAATAACTTCTGCTCAATATCTGGTCGGCATAATTTCATTTTAACTCTTGACCGAGTGTCAAATAGTTTTGATCCTGATCAGACGCCAAGTTACTGGTCATAGCATCTGGATCCACACTGTTTTCAAACGCCAGCCATGCTGAGCTTAGTATGAGACATGTTAACCCTTCGCTTGCTATTCACGTCAATATACCTACCGGTAAATAGTGAAGACCCAGATGAGACAGCTCCTGCAGGAGCTGTCTCATCAGGGTCTGCACTATTTACAAATTGATTGTGCAACCAGTGCACTCCACATCAGTGATTGCACAGCGCAATACTTGTACACAGTGAAGATATATGTAATTATACGACAGGACATGTGTAAAGAAGGAGAAATGTATTTTAAAATTCAGCAAGCGAAGGGTTAATAAAAATAAAACCTCCATAAACCAGGCAATCCATTTAGTATAAATATCGGTCATGGAGACAGGTAGCAGTTTAATGCAGGGTGAAGTCATGCAAAAGGCTCCTCTCGGAATTTTCTGCATGCCTTTTACTCGGCAGATTAATGCAGGCTGAAAGTCATGCAGAAAGCTCCTATGGAATCTTTCTGCATGACTTTCACCCTGCATTAAGCAGCCACCTGCCTTAACGTACCTAAAGTGTACTGCACTAGTATAAGTATCCGAACTTTCTGCATGACATTCACCCTGAATTAAGCAGTCACCTGCCTAAAAGTATCGGGTTAAGGCGGAATTTACTGTTGTTTTATTCACAGTTGCTCATGTAACAAATGAACGAAACTAAAATTTCTTGATAACAAACAAGCTAGTGCTTCAACTTAGAATACTAACGATGTAGTGCATTTCGGGTTTTACAAGCAATGCAGACCTAGAACTGCATCGGCTTTTTAACCGACGTGTCTGATCAGTGTCCATAATTATGCACCGGTTGTACAAGTATCAGCCCTTACTACCAGGATGGATGCAACCTGCCCCATACAAATCACGATAGGCCGGGATATTTGTCATGGAATCTTTATTAGCCTCCCGACCAAACATCAGACATCGCCCTGTCGTCAGCAATCGGATTTCGCGTCGGCAATAATACGAAGGCCAACATATCGAAGGGGCTCCTTCAACATGCAGCCATCAAGCTAGGAGGAGTTAATTTAAACTTATTTTTTCAGAAACTAATGAGGCATACTGAGACATATAACTTAGTTACAGTTTTGCAGCATAACGATGCGAGTGATTTAAAATGACTTATTTTGTTTATGTATAGATTATGTGAACATCGCCGCGGTTAATCAACAAGCCTTATACACTGTTACAGTAAACTCTCGATTATTCGATCAATCATATCCGTATTATCAACGAACTTTAAGACAATGCCTGTCTAAATGCCTGTGAAAAAGTCATAACGAAAGCTTCGTAGTGAACGTTCTGCATTAAGCAGCCACCTGCTGAAATGAACCTTATTATTATATACTAGACTAAATGACTGAGGTTGTAAAATAAAATAAAATACAGTAAAACCTCTCTATAACGGCCACTAAATTACATCATTTTTTATTTTGTGTTAAAGGCAGGTTGTTGCTTAAAGCAAGGTAAAAGTAAAACAGAATGCTCCTATAGGAGCGTTCTGTTTTACTTTCACCTTGCTTTAAGCAGCCACCTGTCCTAAATACCAAACTAATTAACACAATTTAGTGGCCGTTATAGAGAGGTTTTACTGAATTCGTAATGTGTGTTTCCGAGTCTGGCAAACACCGCCAATATACACAACGTAACTCAAAACTGAAATACGTTTAACCCTTTACTCTATAATTAATTATGTAAGAAATAATGACATCAATAATAGCAATTAGATTTTAATGACGCACGGACACAGGCATATTTGGCCATGGCAGACACGGTAGAACGACAATTAGATAATTTCATTAGCAAACAGAGCAGATTGTGATCAGACGGCTCCTACGCACGTCGTCTGATCTTGGTTTACTTTGCAGAGGCGCAAAAAGACGCATTTATTGAGCAAAGGGTTACATAAAATATGTCTTGCCGAAATAATATCACGTAGATCATTTTAGGCAATCATGAAAAAGGGAGTCAGAGGCTTAACGACCAGGGTCAAGTTCATATTAACAGTTTAACTAATGGTAGCCATTATCCTGGATGTCACCTAACTCGTATTTGCAAACAGTTTGGATCCAGGCGAGACTCCGAGTAACTCGGTGTCAATTGAGGATCCAATATTGTTTGATATACAGCAAAACGTTTCTCGAAAGATTGGTCGAATCATAAATCTTCAAATTGCAAAAGATCTAAATTTGAACAGACATTGTTCGTTCACAACGTTGTAAGGGTTAATAAATGACCTACTGTACATTGATTGTGTTTGGCTTGGTCTACATTGTTAATGCTTTGAGCACTCTGTTTCTCTAGGCCATGATTATTGTACTGTATTTACATGATATGTATATAAGTTTGCCTTTCAAAGCAGGCGTTTGTTTAATGCAGGACGGAAGTAATACATGTACATAAAAGCTCATATGGGAGCTCACTGTATGACCTTCGTTATGGATTGAGATACGACCTGCCTATACGACTCAGAATGAGACCTCTGTTGGTGGTTGCATTACAGAAGGGTTTATTATATGTGATATGAACCGGACATTCATTTAGTATAAATATCGGCCTTGGAGACAGGTGGCGGCTTAATGCAGTGTGAAATACATACAGAAAGCTCCTAGTTTCACCCTGAATTAAACAGCCACCCGCCTAAACATATTCTTCTCTACAAAATTTCCGGTTTAGAGGGGTGTTACTGTAACTATATCGACATTTTTCACACAATTAACCAACAGAAAATTCATAAATATCAATATAACCAGTATTTCATATATCCCTGATAATGTCAGCGGGATAATTGCCTGTTATATTAGTATATTTTCATACATTCTACATGTTTCATTTTATTTACAATTATAACAGTTTTAACAATATTGCACGTACCAACATAAATTACCATTCTTACAATGTACAATCATGGATATAGTTTGTCTATAACATTTATAATATGTATATGTTATACTACTGTTAACGTTACAATGATAAATAGTTTTTGAAATATAATGACAGAAGGAACAATAACATGTCTATGGTTGAGTACTATTGCTTTACCACTGTAAATTAACACATATGGTCCAAGCAGAGAGTATTTTAAAGGTCAAATAAATAAAATGTATATTAAAAACAGTATTGCACACGCCAATGTGACTAGAACCACATCGATAAATAGAATATGTAATCTGTAAACCCTTTCCCTGATGAATATTCATGTTAGAAATAATGACATCAAAATTATTAATTAATTGATTTTTTATAATGCCATATATTCACATGGTATTTTGATAGTGGTCGAAACTTTATAATCCGATCTATTACAAGTTCATAAGCAACAGGGCATATCCTGATCTGATGTCTACTTCAAGAGCCATCTGATCTGATTTTATTCTATTAATTTTTGTTCTATTTGCTAGCACACTGAAAAAGCATTTATGTGAGGGAAAGGGTTAAATGTACCTATACTTGCTATTAGTGAGAAATTATACAAGCAATAAGCACATTCGTTTGACTAAAATTCAAAGGGGTAAATTTGAAACAGAAAATGTTTTAATAAATACAAATACCGGTGCATATATGCTTCGTAGATTGTAACTATTTGATTAACTTAACAATCACAGTAAATAGTACAAACAGTAATCCTCTTGAAATGAATGACTTATGTAATCAGCATGACTGAACACATCTATTTGCTCCGGTTAGTTCTGTACCCGTTGCAACTATATACAACGTGTAACACTTTGGAACAGGTTTGTGATACTGTAAGAATCAATGGAAAAAAGGTAACATTGAATCTTTGCTGTTAACACTGACATGATTAAGTATCAGCCTGATTGTCTTTCTTGTAGAGTGTATTCTCAAAACCGGTTGAACCATTGGCTGAAGTCTTAGATAATGGCAGTTTTCCGCTTCTCACCAAGTACAGAACTAGGAAAGCGATCAGCAAAATTCCAAAGATAGAGCCCAGGACTGCTCCAGCAATTGTACCTCCACTCGTGCCAGACCCAGAAGCTACGAGAATATAATGTATGATACATTATAATTAGTCCGACTACAGTAAAATATCTATAAACCGGAATTCTAGTTCAAATAGATTTTACATACCTTTAAGCATGTGACTGCTTAATGAAGGATGAACGTCATGCAGAAAGCTCATAGAGGAGCTTACTGCGTGAATTTCACCATGCATTAAGCTGTCACCCGTCTCCAAGACTTATATTAATACTAAATCGAACATCCGGTTTAGAGAGTTTTTATTGTATATCTTCAGTTTAAAACATTTATATTCAACAATTTCACATTCATAGATTATTATAAGGATCAATAAAAACAACACTAATAAAACACTTACATTATATCTTCAGCTTAACCCATTCCCTCATATTGACGACTTTTGATGAGTCTGTAAAAGTCACTCTGTGACACCATTGTGATAAATAGAACATTTACTCCCATGGGAGCAAATGCTCTATTTATCACAATGATTTCAAACTATAAAATTCTAAAAATAAATCCTTTTCTCTAGTTAATGCTCCTTTTCGGTAGATTTATTCAAACAGGTTGTATCTAACAATTGTCTATGAGGTAATGGGTTAAAGCATAAGGGAGAATGCCATGTTCAATTATTATGATAAGGATTAACAGATACAACTATAATAGAAATAATTGAAATCATTAACACTATATATTTTACAATTATAAACACTGTATATCCATGTTAAATGTTTTACATTAATGGAGAGGCGATTACTATTCAGAATAATTTCAATTATGGTGATTATGCCTTAAGTTTCAAACATTTAGGTTTATCGAGATCAGCGTTACCTTCATTGATTATCATTTTCATTAATTGAACAATTCTAATAAGTGTTACCTTTATAAGCACTATACCTATTATACCTAATAGACTATTATATGAAATATGATATGAAATGATAATGGTGATAATAATAATAAATAATAATAATAACAATAAGATCATCATCATTACTACTACATATCATGATTATTTGCATATTTATCTATTCTTGTTATTATCATTAATACTGTAATTATTATTTAACTTAAATGCTATCATTATTATTTGTAATATTCAGATATACATACAACTGGATGAACTTCCGGCACCCGACTGTTGCTGGGCCACAGGGTTTCCATCTGGCCCAATTACGACGGCGATTGTGGACGGTGACTTTGTAGAATATGCTACAATACAAGTTTCACACATATCTTTAATATATAAGTAGTTTATCGAAGGTAGGCACATTATAAATATATCTGTTAGAATAGATAAGTATATCTACATTCAATATTTCAGACGGAAAGATTTGTGTCTGCATTGGAATGAAACTAAAATAAACTATATAACTCCTATGGGAGCTTTTTTCGATATTTTCGTCCTGCACTAAGCAACCACCTGATTTAAATACATTAAGTCTATTCATTAATTGACTGCTTTGAAAGGATTCTACTATACTTGTCATAGTTTTACTTAAATGTCATAGTGTGAAATACTACGCTAAAATAACTGAAACGTCAAGAATTAAAGGCAGTCTTGCTGTGTCTGATTCAAATGTTGTCCACACCAAAATACTACCCCATTCAGTTTGATATTGGGTATATATGATCCAGAAGCACAATCTGTAACTGATTTTGTCATGTATATACATAAGAAAACTCATCCAGAACAGGCAAATCTATATACAGTAGAATCTATCTTAAGTGGCCATCAAATTATGATTCTGTAAGGCAGCTGGTAGCTTAATACAGGCCGAAAGTAATTCATTGCATTTGCCCTGTATTAGGCAACCATCTGCTTTTTGAGACTCCTATGTTCAACAAATGAATGGTCGCTTCAGACAGCTTCTATTGAAACAATATTACGATATCTGTCCGATTGACTGGCAATCTGTGGAATCCTTATGAAACTTTGTTAATTAACCCATTCCCTCATAAGCTATACTTAGACCCAATAAATCTACCGAAAATGAGCATTTACTAGAGAAAAGGAAAATTTTAGAATTGTGTAGTTTTGAAACCATTGTGATAAATAGAGCATTTGCTCATAAGGAGCAAATACTCTATTTATTACAATGGTTTCAAGAAGTGACTATTACAGAGGCATAGGAGGGCGTATTTATGGAGGAAAGGGTTAAAGAAAATCTGATGGATGTTTCCAATTCACCCACTATTTGTTTTGACAATCGGAATAACCCATCAGATTTTATTTGATCTTTCCTAAAATGATATGTTTGAATATCAATAAGCTTAAGTTTCATAATGGTATATGAAGTCACACATTTTGTCCCTGACAGAAACTGCAGCATCCAATCTATATCACTACACAGCAAACAGAAATACCCTTACCAGACTGCTCTTACTGGGGCCATCTGGTCTGGGACCATTCTATTGGAAAGGTCATTTAACCCATTACCTCATAGACTTTTTTAGGTACAACCTCTTTGAATAAATCTACCGAAAAGGAGCATTTACTAGAGAAAAGGAAAATTTTAGATTTTTTTAGTTTGAAACCATCGTGATAAAGAGAGCATTAGTTCCTATATGAGCAAATGCTCTATTTATCACAATGGTTTCACAATTTGACTTTAACAGAATCGTCAAAAGTCGTCAATATGAGGGAATGGGTTCAATGCGATGTTTAATATCAACAGGTAGGTGGCAAAGTGTTTGATACGCTGAAACTTTGTTTGAAATAGGATGATTGCTTGGTTGTGTGTGTTTTAACGTCAGTTTCTTCCAACTATGGAAAATGGACACATTTTGATAGTAAAACAGAATTAGCATTTGCATACTGAAACAATCGTGACAAATACGCTAACAAAACTACCTTTTGGTGCTTTGCACACAAATCCTCGATTGGAATAACAATTGGTGGTTTCCCATGTTTCTAGAGTCCTGTCGAACTCTACACATTCCTGTGTCTCGCCATGTGTCCCTATAGATGTTGGTTCTGAGGGAGCCCAATTGAGGTAATTACTTGGAGTACCATCGCTCCAGGTAAATGAGCCTAGAAATTTATAGATTGCACGTAAATCAACATTTACAGTAAAACCTCTCTATAACGACCACTAACTCATATCAAATAGTTTGTGTTAAAGGCATGTGGCTGCTTAAAACAAAGTGAAAGTAAAACAGAACGCTCCTATGGGAGCGTTCTGTTTTACTTTCACCTTGCTTTAAGCAGCCACCTGCTCTAAATACTAACTAATTAACACAATTTAGTAGTTGTTATAGAGAGGTTTTACTGTATGGCTAAATGGATAAGGTAACCCGATATATTTACTCCTTCGATGCCCATTTCGCATCGTTGATTTGACGTCCAATTTGGAATTAGAACTGTTTATAACTGTGGTAATTATTTCGGGAGAAAATAAACGCGAACATTGTAGTAGACAACCAAATGTCTAAAGTATATTTGTGCTATGGTTTTCATATGCCACTTTATGAGACAAGAACGTTATTTCAGACAATAAAACGAAGCAAACGATAAGGCAGAAAACAAGTTCGATAGAGTATTTGTTATTAAACTTAACCTTTATCCTTCCAAACGCGACTCGGTAATTTTTTCTCAAAAGGAACCACGTTGTTTGTCACTCAAACCACATGGGTCTATACCGCTTCATGACAGTCTATATACAGTAAACACCTCTCTATAAGGGCCACTAAATTGTGTTGATTAGTTGGTATTTAGAGCAGGTGGTTGCTTAAAGCAAGGTGAAAGTAAAACATAACGCTCCTATAGGAGCGTTCTGTTTTACTTTCACCTTGCTTTAAGCAGCCACCTGCCTTTAGCACAACATACTTGATGTAATTTAGAGAGGTTTTACTGTACTCTACAATAAACAAGGGTTCTAACTGACAGAACGGACACCCGTGTACCTCAAGTACAAACAAGTCTGTAACTCTTACATTTTATATGATAATTTCGTAATTCTTTCGGCTACTGAAAGTAAAGATATTTTACTACCAAGTAAGTATACGTGTATAATTTTTACGTGTTTTCTGGGCCATTGAGAAACGTTCGTTCACCCCGGTCTCACCCTATCACAGTGATAACCTGACTATATACAGTTCAAAAGATGGCGTGATTCAATAAAACGACTCCATTCTATCACCGACCTCCATCCTTTTAGTCCCCAGCATCAAATGAATGATGTAAAACTAGCGAGTTTTGTCAGTTATCTTAAATCGTCGATGTCATTGTACCTGACGTCACGGATTTTAAAAGTTTTCATTCGCTCATCCAATGAAATGGCACCATTCATATTTGTTGCAAAATTGCACCATCCGAAATAGAAACATAACGACAGACGGAAATGCCGCTGTTGCAGTTTCTTACTTATTTAGAGGACAAAACAAATAGAGATTGGTGATAGAATTGTGTTGTTTTATTGAACCACACCATGTTGCTAGGTTACTGCTGTGATATAGTTAGACCGGGGTGAACGAACGTTTGTCATTGACCCAGAAAACACGTGAGATTTTGAGAAAACCATTGTTGGATTGATAATTGTGCACAAGTTACCGTCAGAATATTATGTTTATTTGATAGTAGAATTTATTGGCTTTCACTAGCCGAAAGAATTATATTCATATTTATACTTGTGGTACACGGATGCTCGTTCTGCTGGTTGGAACCCTTGTTATTATATAATACATATAGACCCCAATGAAGCGATACAGACCCCTGTGACTCAAACACTCACTTCCTAATTGCATCGTTGAATCGGCGGCAAATGAAAAGGACAGTACAGTAAAACCCCGCTAAGGCGACCACCTAAAATAGGTATAATGCTGGGTGCTAGATGCAGGTGGTAGCTTAATACAGGACAAAAGTAATGCAGAAAGCTCCTAGAGGAGCTTTTTGCATTTCTTTTGCCCTGCATTAAGCAACCACCTGCTTATAAAGACACCTATGTTTATTCATTAAGTGGTCGCATTGGAAGGGTTCTACAGTATAGCAGAGTTTGAAGAGACACTTTCTTTTCACATATAGAATATACACTTTCTAAGTCTTTGCTTGTAGGAGCTGCATGATCTTGGAATGCTCTTTTCGCTTATGAATTTATACTCGTACAGGTATGACTATAGAGTTTCTGCTATGGCAAAAATTGCCATTGTTCATATACCGTTATAAAATGAATCTAAACTGCAAGGGGAATTTGATTCTTATATGAAAATGTATGGTAAAGAGTGTTAACTCCCATCTTGTTAATCACAGCATGACTGTCTTTTGCAAACGGATCCAAGCTGTTTGTCACTTTGCCAATGATTGATAAACCAATTATGCAATTTGAATATGACTTAGAACTAATTCAATTATGAGCCGAATAAACGAATTAGGAAGAGTGCGTCTCCCGTTAAGTGAACGCAAAGAATGTTAGTGGAAATACGCGACGGACGACAGGCGAATAGACGGAAAGACGATAGTAATTCAGTAGTTATTATTCACTCTTTCACTGCTAATGTTACATTTGTGATAACGTTTACAAACGGTTTGGACCCAGATGAGACTCCAAGTAATTCGGCGTCTCACCAGACTCCAAACCTACTGTGTGTAGGTGTTTGAAAGAAAATAGGAGAAAATTAAACACATGAAAATTGTAGCCGAAAACAAAATTTGAAGACGACAATATTTGGCAGCGAAAGTGTAAACGGACTTGCCTTGTGCGGACTTGGATAACCCAAGCCAGATATTTGGTGTGAATTGCTTATTCGTCACATTTGCCTGTTTAACCATGCTGAATACGAAGTCCATCTCGGCTTTGGAGTGAATGGATGCCAGTTGCATGCCCTTCTGTTGGCAGACAAAGTTGGATTCGGGCCAGGACCGGCCAGTGTTGACATTGGCAAGATAACAAAAGTCACCATGTGCGGTCCACTGGGGATTGGGGCAGTTTCCAGAGCCTGCGGGCTGCGTTGGTGGCACGGTGGCTAAAATATAAAGTTAATCATGTTATAAGAAAAATACTTTATTGCAAATACATATCAAGTAGACTCAGAACTGTCGATTATTTGCCTGATATACAGTAAAACCTCTCTATAACGACTAATTATATCAAGTATTTTGTGTTAGAGGCAGGTGGCTGCTTAAAGCAAGGTGAAAGTGAAACAGAACGCTCCTATAGGAGTGATCTGTTTACTTTCACCTTGCTTTAAACAGTCGCCTGCCCTAAATACCAATTAGTGACACATTTTATTGGCCGTTATAGCGAGGTTTTACTGTATACCTATATTGTTTATTCATTAGCGTATACTGTGTTTCATTATATAAATTGACATAGTTAATCTTGTTCTGTCAGCGTTTTCTTCACAGAACTGATTTGATATGGATATATATTGTTTGTGATCATATAAATATCATGTTTACAATACAGTACATTTTTTATATCTTTCTTAACCGATACCGTAAAACACTCTACAGAGACAACTTTATCATTAAACAGACGTTTTGAAAACAGGTGGTTTCTTATGGTAGGTTCTGCATGAGTTTTCTGCATTTTTTCATCCTGCATTAAGCAGCCATCTGTCTCTAAATACCCCTGTTACTTCAATAGGCAGTCTCTTTAGAAGGGTTCTACTGTACAGCTTACAGCCGGAGTAGTGTTGTTTTAAACAGTAATAGTAACACAATTATAAACTAGACTGTCCCAGGACACCAAAGCTCGCCTATTGTAGACCTCGTCTACAAAGACGAAGTCCAAAATATTTTTCTATTTTAACTGAACTGCATCAATGTTAAACCTACTGGCAAACTCTATTCCAAATATAAGCTACCTATGGCAAGTATTTCATGGTGTATTAGTGCATCTTAACACTTACCCCAAAACTTTGACCTTGAGATTTTAGCCCAAAAAGCTAAGTTCAAAACAGGTGAAATTTGGCCTAACTACACTACATCAATGTTCAACACACAGGCAACCTCCATTCCAAATATCAGCTTTCTAGGGCAAATAGTTCATGTAGTACATGTATTAGTGCATTTCAACACTTACCCCAAACTTTAACCTTCCTATTTGAGCTCAAAAAGCTAAGTCCAAACAGTTGAAAATTTGACTAAAATTAAGTTTTATTTTAAATTTTAACTAGACTACAACAATGTTCAACACACTGGGAACCTCCATTTTAAGTATCAGCTTCCTATGGCAAATATTTCATGTAGTATTAGTGCATTTCAACACTTACCCCAAAACTTTAACCAAAAGCAAACCCCGTCGCCGACGCCGACGCCGGGGTGATTCCATAAGCCCCCCCCCCTATTCTTCGAATAGGCGAGCTAAAAAATAAATGCGGACTACAATAAAAGTTATGCTACATACTGGTGGATATTTTACAGACGTAGTAGTGTTTGTTCGTGCAGGCTGTGTCGTTCCAATTCCCTTGTTGGTCAGACAAGACACAACCATTTCCAGTCTTCTGTCCATATGATGGTTCGTTCTTTGCCCAGTTTACATACACCACTCTCGATCCGTCATTCCAGTAATACAAGCCAGGGGACTGAAATACACCACATTATCGTTCACAAGGAGATTCAGCCAGATTATACGCCTTGAGTCGGGCTCCTTTATTCTAATATTTATGTAAAAAAGAATGACGGCAGAAGTACATAATTGCAGATTCATATCTATAGCTAAGGATTAATAGAAATGAATTGAAAACCATAACACACTATATACATGTATTCACATTATCAATTACAAATGGGTTGAAAACGATACCATGTCATGTTTTCACCAATAGGTTGGTGTACAACATTCTTTTAACAACTCCTTTAAGGAACAATCTGGTCTGTAGAAGATCCAACTGCTTCTCACCCTGATCTTTGTGTAAAGGAACGGAAACCATATTGCTATATATTGAAGAGATAAACTCCAGAAGAAACACTTGCAGTTATGAATAGATAGATACAGAGTGATAAACAGATTAGTTCTAGAAGAAGGGATAGACATGCTGTAACACTTTTTAAAAGAATCATCTTTGCAAACAGAATATACCCTGATCAGGGGCCATAAAGGAATCCTCTGATCATGGTCTACTATGTGTACTTAAACCCCAATATAGATATGTCTATATTTCCTGCTACAGCCAAAACATATATTAATATAATCATTCATGACGTCATTTACACGTTGAATAAAGATATGTTCTGTTCTGTTCTGTTCTGTCATTAATCATTTAGTACAATTCATGACGTAAAGGGTTTAAGACGGATTAATGCATTAATTCTTTGCACGCTATCGATAAAACCGATTTTGCATATGTAAATAGTTTGGATACAGATGAGACGTGGTATAATGCTTCATCTCATCAGGAACCAAACTGTTTGATACTTTGACACTTTGATACTTTGACCGTATGTTTGCTAATACATGATAGACAATTTATTTTTCGAGTTTAAGCAGACGACAACTGGTGCAGACGAAAAACCACTTAGCGTGCATAGACTTAACCCATTACCTCATAGGCTATTTTACATACAACCTCTTTGAATAAGACTACCGAAAATGAGCATTAACTAGAGAAAAGGAAAAGTTTAGAATGTTGTAGTTTGAAACCATTGTGATGAATAGAGCATTTGCTCCTATAGGAGCAAATGCTCTATTTATCACAATAGTTTCACAAAGTGACTTTTACAGAGGCGCCAGAAGTCGTCAATATGAGGGAATGGGTTAAGTAGTCGTTATCGAAATGTTCTACTGTAATGTTTCGGATGAGTTCAGACCCATGACATTACCTTTAAGTCGGAGAGTCCGATCCAGTATGGTGATGCGGAGGCTGTTATTGTGCCTATGAACGCTGCTTCATACACATTACTGATAGAAGCCAGATTGGCACCCTCAGCCTTACAGTCAAATGCGGCATTAGGCCAGGATTTAACTGAAATAAAAGCGGTACACATTAAACCCTGTATACTTATACAGTAACACTCCTCTAAATCGGACGCTAAATTTAGTATAGATATCGGTCTTGGAGACAGGTGGCAGCTTAATGCAAGGTGAAAGTCATGCAGAAAGCTCCTCATGCAGAAAGAGCTTTCTGCATGACTTCACCCTGCATTAAGCAGTCACCTGCCCAAAAGAATCTTAATTCTTCTCTACTAGAATTGCGGATAAAGAGAATTTACTGTATACATATATATAATTGCAAAAATCATCTGATTGATATGAATGATATCATTATTTCTAACATGAATGTCCATGGAATAAAAGAAAAATGTGATGAATGCGCAAAATGCAAACAACACAATTTACTCTTCGTTGCATTCCACCTGTGTAGAATTTTAACCCATTACATGATTATTCATGTCAGAATGAACACATCATGAATATTAATTAACTATTTCCCTTATGTTAGCGTATTTTACGCATCGGCAAACAGAGTAGACCCAGATCAGATGGCTCCATTATTTCCTAAATGATACATGTATGTATATACATTGTATAGTTTATGCTAAGGCTTCATATTCATATTAGTCCTTCAGCAAACAAGCATACCCTGATCAGACGACTCCTTCAGGGTCTGTCTGATCTGGGTCGAATCTGTATGCAAGTGCGTAGATATGAATTAGCTATGAAATGAAGGGTTACTAATAGCTTGAATGCCTTTTTACTTTATATTCTTTGAAATACCCTAATACAGTAAAACTCCGCTGATGCGACCACATAAAAGGTATAAATATGGGTGGTAGAGGCAGGTGGTAGCTTAATGCAGGACAGAGGTAATGCAGAAAGCTTCTAGAGGAGCTTTCTGTATTACCTTTATCCTGCCTTAAGCAACCACCTGCTTATAACGACACCCATGTTTATACATGAAGTGGTCGCATTAGAGGGGTTCTACTGTTCTTCCTTATACAACGATGGTATTTCCATCAAGCATTTGCCAATTCATGATCAGGATCCAAATGATTTTCCACTGGAGCCATAAACCCTATTATAGTTTTAAAAGTAAAGCATAGCAGGGAAATGTTCAGAACAAACAATAAAGAACAATAGTATATTACGGGTGGTCTTTGGTCTGTAGCAGTTTCCATTGTAGAATTGGTACCCTCCGCGGCAACTTCCGGCAGCCGGTGGTGGATGTTTAGGAACAATGGGGTCTGTAATGTATGTCATTATGTGAGTCACACAAAGAGGAAAAATAATGATAATACGTTTCCGAGCGTTTGCCAACAGTACACTCGACAGGCAACCGTGCCATAGCATGGCATCTGGCATTGGCTCTACATTGTGTGCGTGCATGCGTGTCTGTCTTTCTGTCTGTGTTTGAATGTGATGTAATTGGCAGATTAATCCTTTCCTCCATAAATACTTATGTCAGAAATAATGACGTCGTTAATATTAATTACATAAATTTGTTATAATAGCATACGGACACAGGAATGTTTGGCACTGGCAGAAACTGTAGAATCAAATCTATATTATATCAAGAGCAAACAGGGCAGACCCTGATCCTATAGGAGCCGTCTGATTTGGGTCTTCTCTGTTTGCAAAGTGGTAGAAAGGCGTATTTATGGAGTAAAGGGCTAATAAAATACGGAACTTGCGTAGAAAGCCCACCTAGGATCTGTATGCTTTACGTTCTTACGGCGTTAACACTTTCCTTCATATAAACGCAATTTCACTCTTTTGCAAACAGAATAGACCCAGATCAGATGACTCCTGTAGAAGCCGTCTGATCTTGGTCCGCTCTGTTTGCGAAAGGAATTTGATAAATCTTTTTCTTTAGTTCTTAAAATGGCGACAATATTCCATGTTTCATTATAATTAGTTTGTCCATGAATATTCAGTAGGTATTGAAACATTATAGAAAAGGGAAAAGGTTAAGTAATCTGGTGCTTTTGAAGACATCAGTAGTCTAAATAGTCATTATGTGGTGGCTTTAGAGATGCTGTACTATATTATATTCAAATATTTGTGACAGGATTCGACATATAGCGACATATGTGGTGGCTTTAGAGATGCTGTACTATATTTAAATATGTGTGACAGGATTCGACATATAGCGGTTTCTAAGTGCAAACCATACTCATCTACGGCGAGCACTTACTGGTTGTCTTTTAACCCTCTCAATTATGTAAGCGTATTTAGACGCATCTGCAAAACAGAGTAGACCCAGATGAGACGGCTCCTATAGGAGCCGTCTGATCAGGGTCTGCTCTGTTTGCAGATGTTTGCTCTGTTTGGTTATAGTGTAATATAGATCTGATTCTACAGCTTCTTCCTGAGCCAAATTGTCCTGTTTTCACATGCCATTATAAAAGATAATCTAATTAATATTCATGACGTCATTATGTCCTACATAAATATTCATCGGGGAAAGGGTTAAAGCAGGTGGTTACTTAATGTACCTGTTAGGAATGTGATCACATTCGTAAAATATCTGTCACAAATGTGACCCGTTACGAATGTGGTCTAACAAAGCACCTTAAACGATTCACTGGCAAAAATGTGATAACTTGGTCACCTCATGATTTAAAGCTTTTGATGTTCCGCCGGTTTCATTACCCAAATGGAAGAAAAGACTCCTTGAAAATAAAGGCATGCTACAGACAAACGTTTCTTAATGTATAAAGATTTTGTTTTTACAATGACACTTATATTCGGGGACGCAGACCATTTTGGTACAACAGAACCTCTCCAAAGCGACCGATTCTGATCAAAACGAGTGTCTTTTAACCCTTTCCCTGTTTTATATTCATGTAACAAATAATGACGCCATGAATATTGATAAGATTATTTTTATAATGGCATATGAGCACAGGACATTTTGACTCAGGCAACCGCTTTAGGTAGCTTTTACTTTAACCCATTACCTCATAAGCTATTTTTCGGTACAATCTCTTTGAATAAATCTACCGAAAAGGAGCATTAACTTAAGAAAAGGAAAATTTTAGACTTTTGGAGTCTGAAACCATTGTGATAAATAGAGCATTTGCTCCTATAGGAGCAAATGCTCTGTTTATCACAATGGTTTCACAAAGTGACTTTTACAGAGTCGTCAAAAGCCGTCCATATGAGGGAATGGGTTAATTATCCTTTGATTTCAGACCAAATAGGTGGCCGGCATCAAGTTCAAGTAACACTTATTCATCCTGTCTAATTTAAATAAAGAAATTTTGAGAGGTTCTATTATTGACAATAACAAATGGCACTGATTTTAGCAGGTGAATTTTGGAATTCTGAAACTCTTGGCGTGTAAATTTTATCACATACAAATATATGTATGTTCGAGCCTTACACACCAAGAGTTTCAAACATACATTCACTTAATTACTCGACGTTTAACCCTTTCACCGCCGCAGTCGCATAAATGCACCACGATAAATAGTGCAATCCAAGATCAGACGCCGCCTTTTCAAGGCGGCGTCTGATCAGCGACTTCAGTATTTGTCTCAATCTCTATTTCTATATATGTGCTTTATTCCTTTGAAAGTTGCATTTATTTATCTCATTGCCTTATTTTACTGAATGATTTAACAAACTTGGATTGCAGATGACAATTAGAAATTTGGCGCCTAAAGGGTTAATCTAGATCCAAAATGTGTGAAAACGTTAAAATACATTCAATTATAATAGCACAGTTCAATAAAGTGACATGCAATTACCAGCTGTGAGTATCATACCTACCTTGTTTAACCTGACAAACGAATGTAAAATTCAGTGAACAAGGAACATCGGCCCACTTGCCCTCGTGGCCTTTGTACATACGGGCAATCACACAGTTTTGCTGAAAACAGACCGGTTATTATAATTCTATATTCGATCATATAGAATGATTTTATTTTCTATTTCAGACGGTGTGGACACATGAGAGCAATTTTGTCAAAGGAGATACGCGGTAGTATATTAATGTTACCATGACGACTCTAAACAAAGCTTGGGTTTACTATGTTACACTTTTACCATGAACTCTGCACTTACGACAAATACATCAACTAATTTAATATGCTTGAATGAAAATTTTCAGTACTTATTTTCATTGCAGATCCAATTCTTGCTTTACCTGTGACAGTTTCGACTATCAGCGATGGTCGATACTGTCACAGGTAAACCAAAATTTGGATCTGTAATGAAACAAACCTAAATTAATGTTATGTATCGCATTTGAATACTCATTTACTGCTGTTACCTTACAAATACTCAATATGACCAATGCATTTTGAAGTTAAATGAACATTTTGAAATAAAAATACATGCATTATATTTACCAAAGTTTTAGGGCATATACGAGATAATAACAGTCTATATAAATCAATCAGGGTTCTTCCATATGAAATACAACTCTGAAACGTATAATATTATACGTATAATAAAATATAGCTGTTAACCCTTCGCTTGCTATCCACATCAAGATACCTACGTGTAGGAGCTGTCTCATCAGGGTCTGCACTATTTACAAATTGATTGTGCAACCGGTGCACTCCACAGCAGTGATTGCACATCGAAATACTTGTACACAGTGAAGATATATGTAATTATACAACAGGGAATGGGTAAAGAAGGAGAACTGTATTTTAAAGTTCAGCAAGCGAAGGGTTAAATGACCAGTACTGGTTACTTTAGATATTACACATATGTATGTAATATATTCGCGTATGAAATACTTTATTTACAAAATGTAGTAGAAACAGATTGCCATAGAAAGGTCATGACTTAACCACAAAACATTCAATTCTTAATTATAGCGATATAAACGCCTTTTCACGCAACTGCAAATCAGAGTAGATCCAGATGAGACGGCTCCTATAGGAGCCGTCTGACTAGAACCTGCTCTGATTGCATACGGTATAATGTAGATCTAATTATACAGTAGGTTCTGTCTGAGCCAAACTTCACGTGTCCATGTGTCAATTTAAAAAATTAACTGAATTTTATTAATGATGTCATCAATTCGTACATGAATATTGTACAGGTAAAGAGTTAATACAATGAAAGGGTTGCTATGTTATTCAATTGTTATCTTGAAGGAAACACTACACTATGTTCGTGCTTGGACTTGGATATTCATTATTCATTCACTTAACCCTTTCCTCCATAAATAAGCCTTTCCTCAGTTAACGTCACTTTTATAAACCATTGTGATAAATAGAGCATTTGCCCCTAAGGAGCAAATGCTCTATTTATCACAATGGTTTCAGAACTACAAAATTCTATACCTTTCCTTTTCTCTAGTTAATGCTCCTTTTCGATATATTTATTCAAAGAGGTTGGATTTAAAAATGGCCCATGAGGGAATGGGTTAATACCTTTCTAGAAAGTATGCCAGAAAAGACATTATGAATATATACATTAGCTGAATTTTATATGAAAACGGGATAGTTTGGCTATGACAACAAATTGTAGAGCCAACTATATATAATTGCATATACAAACAGAGTAGATCCAGATCAAATGGCTCTTCCAGAGCTGTCTTATCAGGGTATACTTAGTTTGCCAAAGACACCAAAATCACTCCCTATCTGGTAATTGGAAAAAGGAGTTAAAGAGATGATTTCAAAGATACGCGGAAACTAAATGTAGGAGGTAAATAAATGTACACAAAACTTTCAGGGGATTTTTCTGCTTTGCTTTCGTTTTACATTAAATATTAAACCTAATTTTCATTAATATTTATATTAACTTACTTCGTGGTAGCTCAAGAGAATTATAATGTGATATTATATGTATATATTGCATCACTGTACACTTACTGTCCCCTTTCCCCAGGCGTGTCCTTGTGCACTGGTGGGTTCATTGCTGTCCCAGTTAGTGTAGACTACGGGTGCGCCGTTCTGCCAGTAGAACCTATTTTTGCCCCTATGAGCATTCAGGCCTATCCACATGCTTGCGTGATTTGTCGTCGTCAATGTCATCAAAAACTCTGCAAAATAAGGCAATTAGATTACACGTCAGTCAATGTACATGATGTTACGGAGTTCCACATATTGAGAAGTTAAGCCTATCCATATGCTTGCGCGGTGTGCAGTCATTGGTGTCATTAAAACTTTGATAAAAAAGACAATTAGATTACAAGTAGTTCAATGTTCACACTTAGATACAGTTTTTATGACATAAGCAAACAGAGCAGACCCTGATCAGACGACTCCCATTGGAACCGTCTGATCTGAGTCTACTCTGTTTTCAAAGGCGTAGAAATGCGTATTTATCGAGTAAAGAGCTAACCGATTCGGACGTATTCAAAATCGAACAAATCCAAATTTCAACAGACATTATATTTACAGCGCGGTTAAAGATAACAAATGTAAATTCCCAACACTATAATGAGATACATACCATTTTCATAAGCATCCTCAATGCTAGCAATGTCCACCTTATTGCCAAGACTTCTACAGTAGGTGTATGCTTGCGTCCAGTTCTTATGTACACCTCTAGCGATATAGAAACATTTATTTCCTGAAAAAATATACAAAGCATGGTTGATTGCGTTGTAACATTTATAACTACTGGCTGGAATACAGGAAAAAACATGTAGACCCAAGTCAGGGGGCTCATGAAGGAGAAAGATAGCTGATAAGGTTCTACAGGAATCTTAAAAAGCTGGTTGTTGCTAAACCCATTCCATGATATTGACGACTTTTGACAACTCTATAAAAGTCACATTGTGAAACCATTGTGATAAATAGAGCATTTGCTCCTATAGGAGCAAACGCTCTATTTATCACAATGGTTTCAAACTACAAAATTCTGACATTTTCCTTTTCTGTAGTTAATGGTCCTTTTTGGTAGAGGTTGTATCTAAAAATAGCCTATTAGGTAATGGGTTAACGCATGGCAAAGTATTGCAGAAAGTTCCAATGGGAGCTTACTGCAATACTTTTGACTTGCGTTAATCTACCACCTTCCTTACAGAACCATAAGTATACCAAGTTTTGATGGTCGCTTAAGACATGTGCTAATTTACACATTTAGACGTTTATACTAACAATATTCATTTCGCCCAATACGCGACCCAGTTGAAATGAAAACTAATCGCAGATGAAATTGAAACACAAACACACCATTGACTGTTCCCCCCTCATGAATAAGACATAGAGGATCTTACATGAGTGTTCTTGATTATTGGATTTATTAAATGAGTCTTTTTAAAACGATAAAAAACGAGCTTTAGCGAGTTTTTTATCGTTTTAAAAAGACGAATTTAATAAATCCAATAATCATGAACACGAATGCAAGATCCTATTTATAACATAACACACACAAATGTTATTTGCAGCCAATATTTCAGCAGTAACGTGGATTGTTATAAATTCTCCTTACATATAGAAATGATGAATGAAAGGTGTTATTAGGTTCGCTAGGTAACTGGGACAAAGTAGGTCCAAATTTTCTAACTTTATTTTTTACTTACTGTCATATCAACCAGGATCTAATTCAGACCTCTCTGGTATTCAATTTAACTGTGATAGTTTATGATACAAAAACATACAGAAACACGTCAAAATAATTTTTGAGTTACAGTTTTGACATACATAGTTACAAACACGTCACATTATGACGTCATTGTACACAACATGTGTCTATGTAAAGCGCGCCATTTACATGAAGACCTACATACAGTCGCCAACGTCCGACACTCACTGTCAATGGGATTCGAAATGCGCCTTCGTTTTGGTATATTAAGCCCTTCATTAGTGGTGTATGTATACACATGGACATGGACATTTCCACCGAGAAAAAAAATCTCGATTCAAGTTCAGTGAAAATGTTTGAAATTTTATGGCTGAATGCATGTAACAAAAATGTGACGTGTATTTTGACATGATAATCTTTGACAAAGGCCCTTAGTGGTCGAAATATTAGATCAGAGCATTTTAAGTATTTATGTATTATATTAATTCCCTATTTTGGAATATTTACTTCATTGTTTGAAATGGACAAGATTCAGTACGAACTGCTGCATAAAATGTGTTGGAACAGGAGGAAGATTTTCGCGATCAGCTGAGTTAGTGAGTATAGCATATTTGAAATATGTTTGTGCTGTGCTGGATTCAGATGACTATTGTTGTTGATTGATGAGATATTTGTATGAGTAGAAATCTGCATAAACAAAAGGACATGCGGTGAAGAAAATGCAAAGTTGAGGAAGCATTTTAATTTAAATGTAGAATGGATTGTATGGGTCAGAGTAGCTGGTAGGTCTTTTTTGGCATACATTTTGTATATGATTCCTGACAGCGATTACAATTTGTATTATTTTATCGAAATTAAGGCGCAAGTGTCAACAATCCTTTGCCATCTATCGTGACTCAATCGTGGACAGGTAGGTCGACCACCGTCCGCCAGTTTGTTTGTTTTGACAGCGCGTATGAATCGTTCGAATGTCATTCGGTCGTTCGAATGTTATTCACTAGTGATTATATGCCCATGATTATCAAAAAATAAATGATAGTGTTACGTCACGCTGAAGCCACGTGTTATGTTATAAATATGTTTATACGAATATCAATTACATGTACATGAAGTTTTGTAATGGTACATGAGCACAAAATATGTAATGGGACTTGGTAAAACGGTAAAATCATACGTATGGAGAATCTACATAGATATTCCCATAAGTATGCAGAGTAGAAGCTAATTAGACGACTTCTGTAGGACCATCAGATCTTGGTCTACTCTGTGTTCTAAGGTGCTAAAACGCGTACATGTGAGGACCACTTGACTTTTCAAATGATTGTTCAAATCGGAAGCATCTTCAAGATCCAAATTTGAATAGGCAGTATCTGAGTGTTACAAAGAAGTAACTGAGAAGTAAGTGAGCAAACATTTTGGATCCAGTGAAGATGCAGAGGGACTTGATGTGAAATTGGTTTAAATTTGAAACTAGGAGACACCTCTTCGCCTTTTATTTTCCGGCATAGTAGCATATACAATCTTTTAGCATTTCGGTGTCACAAATAAAGCTGAAAAAGTTTATATATCAGAGAAAAATGTGGCTTTGTTCACTTATGATACAAATAACATACTTCCGCCGCTGGCCCTTACGAATCCGTTTGGGCAGCCTCCGGGTGTATTCGGGGTTGGAGGAAGAACATGGACAGCCCCATTAAGAGGTTTCTTGCAAATGAATCCCCTTTTACCAGAACACAAGTCGTCATTCCAAAGCCCTGAAAAGCAATCAACAAAGTAAGAGTAAATATGTTGTATTGCAATTTCTGAAGATAGTAAACAAACATGCATCGGCAAAAACTGTAGCCAGCGTCATCATCAGCATCATCATTATTTTGATCGTCATCATCATCATCATTATCAATATCATCATCACTCATCATCAGGTCTTCCATTCTATGAATCATAGGCTGATCTGAAGGTCGCAGTATATGAAATCACCTCCCCAAGAAAGTCCTTCTTTAGCCTCTCTAAGCAGATCTGGCATTTCTAAGGAAGTCCAGCTTTGCAAGTTTCTTTGAAGACCGCGATACCGCTTGCAAAATTGTCTCGGTGGGGTTTTATTTCGGGTAACTCGAGGAAACAGTCACCTTGAGTCGCCTAAGAGTAGCAAATATGCGAATGACTATGCGCTTGAGTTTCATCTCAAATGCCGGATTCGTCTGGCTGGCCAGGCAAGTAGTTTCAAAAGTATCACACCGTAAATCAGGATGCCAACGATCAGATAACTGTAAGTCCTTCGGAAGTTCAGCTTGCTTTTACAACTGTACCATGATGGTGAGCTGTGCCATGACAAATGTAGCACAATTAATTTGTCTGCAGCAATTTTCTTTTCTTCTATGTTCTTTTAAATACATAATTACAGCATAGAACTTTTTGGATCCCAATGAGACACCGATTGAATCAGCGTCCAATTAGGATCCAAACCTTTAGCATAGGTAATCATAGATTCGTCATTAGTAAAGGCAGGGTTAAGCTGTTTTCTATTAACTCTTTCCCTGTTCTAAGTTTATTTCAACTTTAAATACCTACTGAATATTCATGAACAAAACAATTATAATGCAATTTGGAAGGTAGAACAATGTAGACATTTTAGAAAGTGAAGAAACATCTATCAAAATTTATTAGCAAACAGAGTAGACCCTGATCAGACTGATCTGGTTCTACTCTGTTTGTAAATGCGTGAAAACACGTTTATATGAGGGAAAGGGTTAATAAAGTTCAACTATTAAGTACAATATATTTATAATGAGGAAATTTCAACTACTCCATTCCATTACTTCTATTTAGCATGGTCGTTTGAAACAGTTGTTTCTTTTTTATAACTTGGATATACAGAAAACAATATCCACAATCTGATTTTAGAACAGAAGAATAGGGAATGTTTAAGTTACTTAATGAAGAGTGCAAATCATGCAGAAAGCTTCCAGAGGGGTTTTCTGTATGACTTTACCCTGCATTAAACTGCCAACTGTCATTAAAACCGATGTGATACTTGTTTGAGTGTTCTCAGCAGCGACATTTACTATATAAGAATATTTTGATGATACAGACCACTCCATTTAGTTAGCTGCGCGCATCTTTCTGACCCTGAGTAATCGTCTGGCTGGTTCTTGTTCCAACTGATATAGTCGAGAGGGGTACCATCTGTCCATCTGTAAAGTTGAAAAGTTTCATACTTTAAATAAGTGTCCGTTAGTAAAGCATAGGCAAACATTGTACACCAAAGCACCCTCTCACCAGACTTTACACTGTGTCATTAATATATTATATTTCAAAGGTCACATCAACAACAGAATGCTCACAAAACACCTCTACAAATGAATATTAACTTGTTTCATACGTCTGAACTTACTACATAACTTTACACATGACACTCGCAACTTGAAATTGCGATCGTTGTATGCCAGACCAGTCGATAATTACAGTCGCACGGCCGCTGACACCAGTTGGGTCTGTTTTAACCCATTCCCTCATATTGAAGACTTTTAACGACCCTGATTTTGTGAAACCATTGTGATAAATAGAGCATTTGCTCCTATAGCAGCAAATGCTCTATTTATCACAATGGTTTCAAGCTAGAAAATTCTAAAATTTTCCTTTTCTCTAGTTAATTCTCCTTTTCGGTAGATTTTATCTAAAAACAGCCTATGAGGTAAAGGGTTAAATACCAATCTGAAGGCTGTCATCATATTGTCAACACCAATTCGTTTACTAGGAATAATAATGAATAAACACTCACCACAAGTCCAGATAAGATGCGTAAATTTGTACATTTCTTTATAACGCCACCAAATCCTCTGTTGTGACCACTCTTTAGAATCGTCTCTTTGAGGCGAGCCTAAAGAGTGTTCAAAGCATAGGGTTTGGTGGAGAAAGGATGATTTTAATATTTAAGTACGCCCCTTTATCTTTTGCTCTGACTCATGTTAGGTAAACTTCCCTAATAGTTCAGAAATTACGGCTCGCGTGTAATTGAAGTCTTGACTTACTTGTAGGCTTTGTTGTCTAACTTGTTTAAGCCAATCCAGAAAGATCCTGGTGGAAACGCGTGTATCTGAAGATAAAAATGAAACAATAAATTTCAAACGTAAAGTTGCTGTTACGAGGTACATTAAAGTCTGGCTAATACGAATAAGTTTAATTCTGGATTTTTAAAACAGGTATAAGATAAATGCAGAATGCCTAGGCCTAGTAGTTGCTTATAGACCACCACCATCTCGTGGTAATGGTCTAAAAACCGGAGATTTCCTCGAGAGTGAGTGGCCATTTTTCTTATCTAAACTTGTGACCACCGATAAACCGGTCGTCATTGTAGAGGATTTAAATATCCACCTTGACATTCCAAATGACAGAAACACTGCTAACTTTGTTAGTACACTCGAATCATTTGGACTGCGACAGCATGTAAATGAAGCCACTCATGTGGGAGGACATACTCTTGATGTTGTTATTACACGAGATGGTGATGACTGTGTGTCAAACATTGAAGTCACGGACCCTGGACTGTCCGACGGTAGTGGTAAAATTTCGCGAGATCATTTTTCTGTAACTTTCGAGGCAAAGGCCGCAAAACCTCCGACAGTGAGGAAAACTGTTTCATTTCGGAGACTTAGGGCAATTAATGTCGAATCATTCAAAAGGGACCTCCTCGACTCAGTACCCACCGAGACAAGTATGCAAACGGCAGATGTTGATGAGCTGGTTAAATCATATACACAGATACTGGCAGCACTTGTCAATAAACATGCACCACTGTGTACTAAAACCATAACACTCAGACCATCATGTCCTTGGTATACCCAGGAACTGCACGATGCAAAACATGTGAGGCGCAAATTGGAACGGAACTGGAAAAAGTCCAGGCTCACAATAGACCATCAGCTATACAGAGAACAGTGTGCCAAAGTCAACAAGCTGCTGATAAAGTCGAGAATTGATTTCTACTCAGAGAAAATTGAAACATGCCAGGCAGACTCGAAAAGTCTTTTCAAAGTCACTAAGCATCTGCTAGGTTCAACTAATGATATCGCATTGCCTACGAATTCATCCTCGAAACAACTTGCACAAGACTTCAGTGACTTTTTCGTTGAAAAGGTGGACAAAATACGGGCAGATATTTCATCAGGCACTGTTTCTAGTGTGCCGAATACCACTGAGATGCAGCATTCAACAAACTTTTTAGAAAAGTTTGATGCGGCTACAGTGGAAGAAGTAGAACAGATCATTAAGGCATCCCCCTGTAAGTCTTGCGAACTGGATCCAATACCTACATGGCTGCTAAAGGCATGCCTTGATGAACTCCTACCGATTTTGACAAACATTATTAACTCCTCTTTAGACACTGCCTGCGTTCCAAAAAGTTTCAAGTCGTCATATGTCATGCCCCTTTTAAAGAAACCTGATCTCGATTCAAATGAACTTAAAAATTATAGGCCTGTATCAAATCTGCCATTTGTCTCCAAAGTATTAGAAAAAGTTGTTGACAAACGCATTGAGTCCCATCTGACCTCAAACAGTCTACACGAGCAGCATCAGTCAGCATACCGAAAGCATCATTCAACAGAGACTGCTCTTCTGAAAGTTCAAAACGATATCCTTCAATCCCTAGATAGAAACGAAATTACAATTCTGGTGATGCTTGACTTATCGGCTGCATTTGATACTATCGATCACGAAACGTTGCTGAAACGCCTGGAAAGAGACTTCGGAATCATTGGGAAACCTCTTGAGTGGATGACCTCCTATCTAAATGACCGCTATCAAAAAGTGTCAATAGATGGGGAATTGTCCACTCCAGTTAACATGAGATATAGTGTGCCACAGGGATCGGTCCTAGGACCGAAGCACTACATCATGTACACAAAACCTGTCGGCTCAATATGCAGAACCCATGGGCTCAACCACCATTTTTATGCCGATGACTCACAATTATACCTATCATTTAAGCCCAAGGACATTTCCTGTCAACAGGAAGCTTTATCACGAGTTGAGAACTGTCTCAAGGAGCTAGTGTCTTGGATGCACCAGAACATGCTGAAGCTCAATACTGACAAAACCGAGGTCATACTGTTTCATACTAAAAACACAGAAGTACCTGAAGAGATTCATGTGCAAGTAGGACCCTCTAAAATCAAGCCATCTCTGTGTGTAAAGAATCTCGGCGCATGGCTCGATTCACAAATGGATATGACATCACACATCAATTCCGTGTGTAGGTCTAGCTATGCACAGCTCCGACGAATAGGTCATATAAGAAAGTATCTCTCGCCTGCTGCTACCAAGACTTTGGTGAACTCTCTGGTTACATCAAAGGTAGACTACTGCAACTCATTGCTGCATGGAATTCCAAACAAAACACTGCGGAAGCTTCAAAGAGTGCAAAACACAGCAGCCCGCATCATAACAAGGACTTCTCGATATAATCATATCACGCCGGTTTTGAAAGAACTTCACTGGCTTCCGGTTCAGCATCGGATTGAATTCAAAATTCTGACACTTACGTATAAGGCCATGCACAATGAATCCGCCAAGTACATTGTCGACATGCTTGACGTGTACAGGCCCCGCAGAGAATTAAGATCAGCAAGTAGTTCTTTGTCGTTGGTTGTACCAAAAAGTCGTAAGGTAAAGTACGGTGAGAGAAGTTTCATGCATGTAGCTCCCAAACTCTTGAATGCTCTTCCATCAGGCATTAGAGATGCAAGCTCACTGGCATGTTTCAAAAAATCTCTGAAAACGCATTTCTTCAACATACATTATTAGGGCAGTTTAGAAAACGTACCTGCTAATCGTCGGTTATCATAATTGCTGCATTGGCCACAGAGTGTTGATCCTGCCACTTCCTTATGACTGTGGACTTTTAAACCCCTTTTTCAAATATAATGCTCCACAAATGTGGAAAATAGATAAATGAATAACAAAAACCTCATCCATATTTTATGGACTTCTAGGGAATCCCCTTGCTGTTGAACGTGCGGGTGTTGTGTCAGCGGGATTCCGCTGTCCAGTTGTTGCGGTGGCCGAGGGAGTGCTGTTCTCAAACGGGGCATCCCTATATGCTTGGTACCTCTGGTAACTCCAGTTCCAATGCCGGAGGGAGCACCGTAGTGGAACAGGGCTACCCTCTACGGTATAATTCCGCGCTGGTACATTGGGAGTCTTGCTGGCATGACTTGCTACCCTGTCCTTAACCAGTGCCAGGGATTCCTGTTAAGCTGACCCAGTTTCCGTATTTTTGCTTTCCAGTGAACTGGGTCGTGTAATATATGGGCAGCGGGCAAATTAAGCCTGTACGGTCTAATGCAGCATCGCGTGTCTCAGTCAGTCTCGATTTGTCCGATGTGATTCCTTTGCCATTGCAGCCGGTGGGATATGTTGCAGGAACAGTATACGTGATACCTTCTTTAGCTCTACTTTGGCTGGGCTTTTTGGGTTCCCATAATAAGACATTTTATTCTGTAATTAAACTTTGGATATACCCAATTACAACTCTATTAAAATATGATACGCTGTGTACTCCCTCATTGCCATAGCGGGTCGAATAGTGTTTGACGACTGGAGGGGTTGCATAGTGCGCGTATATAACAGTTGTGTATTTGTATTGCTTAGTTTATATGCATGAACTTCAAATTGATCTGTTCTGTTACCCAATTTTCCGGCAATAATTTATGTGCAGTGTTGTATGTTAAACGAATGTACCCAAGTCTGTTGAGTCTGGGTCAAAATTATGGGACGTACTGGCACTGCGCATAGAATGGTGCATTCAAGTTATGTTTTTTTTACAATCTGAGTGCGTTGACACACTATAATAGAACATACAGACAGATAAACTTACGGAAAAGATTAGCTTATTTACCAATGTCCTAAATAAATTCTATTTTATTATTATTCTTATCTATATATAAGTATTAAATGTATTTTATTTTAATTTTTTCTGTAATTTACGCATTATTGTACAGTAAATGTATCTTTGTGAAGCGCTTTTGAACGCACATATCCTGTATGAAAAGAGCGCTATATAAATGTGGTATAATAATAATAATAATAATGTCTACTCTAAAACTTACAACATCGTTTGCAGATAAAAGGTGTTTGGTATCAAAAGTGTTAACCCATTCCTCCATATGCTATTCTTAGACCCAAAGCTCTTTGAACAAATCTACCAAAAACGGGCATTTGAAAGAGATCAGGAAAATTTTAGAATTTAGTGGTTTGAAATCATTGTGATAAATAGAACATTCGCTCCTATATGAGCAAATGCTCTATTTATCACAATGGTTTCATAAAGTGACTTTTACAGAGGCGTAGAAAGGCGTATTTATGGAGGAAAGGATTAAAAACCAATCCAGCGTAGCATGCCAAAGGTAAACTGTAAAACGACTTACTTTTGACATTAACAACCCGTTTTCCTGGTCAGAATGAACACTGGCTAATGCAGCTTTCTGGGACCTGCAGTACGACTGGGCGTCATAATAGTTCATACTGCTGTTACTTCCGCTCATTGGACTCACCAGGTAGCAGTTGTTGTTGTAAAGGAACCAGGAAGACGTGGTGTCCGGGCTCGAACCACACTGAGCAGCTAAAGTATACAGGGAACAATCTAATAGTATACAACAAGCAACCAATCTTCGATACCTTTTCCGACTTTACCGTTGAACGCCATGAATATGCATGTAAGAATAATTAAATAATGTATGAATATTAATTATCTTAAGAACAAGAAACCTTTTGATTATGATAAAAACTGAAGAATTCAAAACGCAAACATAACAGACCCTGATCATCCGATTCATCTGGGAGCCATTTCATCTGGGTCTACTTTATTTGCAAATAAGTTAAAAAGGTTCATCTGAGGGGTAAAGGGTTAAATACATTTGTATAAGATCGCAACTTTGTTTTATTCTGTAGCTATAACGTATTGTTTTCAGCAAAAAATATTGTTACATTTGTTTTAATTCGTAAAGTTCGGTTTTCTCCCACATGTTAAACAGTTTAAACCTTGGTGAGATGTAGAGCTATGCGGGAAAATGCAAATGTGAATTAACCCATAACATTTAATTTCAATAATATTGAAGGAAATAGAGAAATAAATGTTACTCATGTAGACTAAACAAACGTTGCTATGTGCAGTAAACATACATTTTGTAAACAAACGCTGCTTAGTACTTACAATTAACAGCTGCAGGTGGAGCGAGCGTAGTAATAGGCACAGTTCCTGCAATTAAGAAAACACCACTGATTGCAATTATGTACATTAACTAAGATAAAACGTGTTGAATGATATAAACAATGTACAACCTCTATACAGGGTCCAGATAAGATGCTTAAAGTAAAACATTGTCCAGGTAAATTCCTTTATTTCTCACCCAAACCCTATGTTGTGACTATTCTTTAGAAACGTCTCGACGAGACAATTGTAAAGAGTGGTCACAACATAGGAATTGGTGAAGAAATTACGAATGTATTACTTTAGTATGAACATTTATCTGTTGCTCTGTCTACAAAACGATATTTTATAGGAATTGTAGCTATATGCAGGACAAATGTTAGGACCTTCTGGGTAGTTTTCGTTGGGCATAGCAGAACCGCTAGCCTCAATATTTACAGTAAAACCCCTCTAATGCGACCAATCAATGAACACACATTGCTGTCTTTATAAGCAGTTGGTTACTTAATGC
Source organism: Azorinus chamasolen (assembly GCA_963576725.1). Classification (NCBI taxonomy): domain Eukaryota; kingdom Metazoa; phylum Mollusca; class Bivalvia; order Cardiida; family Solecurtidae; genus Azorinus; species Azorinus chamasolen. The sequence goes on from OY755248.1 coordinate 26,337,067, forward strand.
AGACCGAAAGTTATGCAGAAAGTTCCTATAGGAGCTTTCTGCATAAAATTCGTCTTGCATTAAGCTACCACCTGCCTTTGCCACAGTGAATCATGCCCCCTTTTTGCTGGTCGCATTAGAGGGGTTTTACTTTTATAATTACCTCATAATTATATAGGCTTTTGATGCCTCTGCAAACTCCTTTAGACGCTTTAGACATCAAAGTAGATGAGACATGGTCAAACATTTCATTGTTTATAATGCCATTATAAATTGCATATAATCAGTATTCCTGGTTTTATGTTTTCTTACATGAATATGCATGAAGTAAATGGTTAAAATACACAGGTTCGTCTTGCAAATAACCGGACAAATTTAACCACTTTTTGATTACTACTAATTACTACTACTTTATGTTTAAACCTTTTGACTGCTGAATATTTAAAGCTAAGTATGGCGAATCGGTGATTAACAAAAGAGTCCATTCGGTATGAAAGGCTCAAGCTTGTCCGGCATTCAAAGCTCTGGATATAAACCCTTCCTCTATAAATACACAAATGCTCTATTTATCACAATGGTTTCAATACTACACAATTCTAACATTTTCCTTTTCACTAGTAAATGCTCCTTTTGGGTAGATTCGTTCAAAGAGGTCGGGTCTAAAATAGCCTATGTGGGAATGTGTTAAAGAAACGTATTGCATGTAAGTGGAGAACGTGCCTATTCTATTGAAGGACAGGGTTGTCATGCTTTCACATTAATACCCATCCTATTTTACTTGACTCTCAATTTTATACTATTTTCCCTATCATATTTACTTGCACATGTTACTGTTTACAAATGGTGACATGTCTCTATAAGCACAGCGAGCTTTGTACGAGCTTACCATAATCAACACAGCAAACAAACAGAAAGAAAATACAGAAATAAAACACACCCCTGGGAATAGCGCATATGAATGGAAGCTGGAAGTAACAGTTAAGGTCGTTCCAGCCGCCGCTAGAAGGCATCATCTCGACACAGTCCTCTGCATTCATGTAGTTGTTGGGTTCGTTAGGGTTCCAGTTAGTATAATCCACAAGGCTTCCGTCACTCCACTTGTGGCCTTGACATAAGAAAACATCAAATGATAAAAACATAATAAAACAGTATTGGCTGCAATGTACTGTTTACCAGTCTTTTATGATATTATAAAGACGTTGAACAAGCCTCACTCTATAACATGAAGCAGACGGAACTACGTATGTCAATGTAACAACACTGGCATAAAAGACGGAACTATTTTTCATCTAACGACAATGCTGGCAGAAAAAGGGTTAGCCACTTACTCAATAATTTATACGCATTTCTACGCCATTGCAAACAGAATAGACCCAGATCAGAAGGTTGTAGGAGCTGTCTGATTAGGGTCTGCTCTGTTTGCCTCCGATACACTATAGATATGCTTCTACAGTCTCTGCCATATCCAAAACCCCCTGTATCAGTTGTTATAATCTTATTATAACAATGGTTCTAATAAATACTCATGATGTCATTTGAAAATGCAGTGCATTTGAACATGCAGGGAGTTTATAAATTTTCTTCTATGTCTATATGTATTTGTATTCATGTACAATGTATATGTATGTTTAGTGTATGTAATGCTCTCCATGAGTGGAGGAAATTAAGAGAGATATATATGTTGTTTCTTACACAAATAATCATGGAGAATTAACCTTTAGCCTACTATGGGTGGATGAGTGGATACCTATGCAAACAGTATGGATCCAGATGAGACGCCGAGTAACTCGGCGTCTCATCAGGATCCAAACTGTTTAACACCCTGATTGCAATTTGGTAGACAAATTTATTATAACTTGAATTTTGAAATTATAGTAGGTGAACAATTCTGTAAAAATAATTTGCTCAGCAAACTAAAGATTAAATAACAATATGTTACTGTTTTCTCTTACTTATAATTGGTTCAAGTTTGTATGAAAATATCTATTGAGCTCACAACAGTTTGAATTCTAATGAGACACTGGGTTACACAGCTTCTCATCTGGGTCAAAGCAGTGTGCAAGCGTCTGTCAGGTCACAATTGGCATACTAAGGTGGTAGACATAGCCAATGCTTTAAAAAAAAAATTCCTAGTATAAAGCTGTAAGACAAAATTTAGCCCAGTGTTGCACGGCCTCCTCATAGAAAACAGTCAGCCCTATTTGCAAGATGTTGGCAAAACTCTTAAAAAGCTCTAACCGGCATGAATAATATTCGAATAAACATGATTATAATTTGTATAGTGTACATTCAATCTTCAGCGTTACATTTTTTTTTAAAATTCCACTGGTAACATTTCATGCATGTGTATGTCTCTAAATATATGGTATATGCCACTGTATTTCATACTTGTAGCACATGACGTCTTATTTCGCTATTAGAATTGCTGTAATAAACTACTGTATAACCTCAATAATTCGAACACAGAAATACGTATTATTATCGATCTTTAAGATAGCTGGCAGGTTAATACATGATGAAAACCAGGCAGAACACTCCTAGAGCATGGACTTTGTGTATGACCTTCACCGTGAATGAAGCAGTCACCTGTCTAAAAAAGTATAAATTCTTCTATACAGAAAATTTGAATAATCGAGATTGTACGCTGATATATGTATTATTGTCGATCTTAAACCCTTTCCCTCATATAAACGCATCTGCGAACAGAGTAGACCCAGATCAGACGGCTCCTAGAGGAGCCGTCTGATCAGGGTCTACTCTGTTTGCTAATGGAATTTGATAGATCTGTTTCTATACTTTCTAAAATGACTACAATACTCCACTTTTCATATTTAATTGTAACTATTTTGTCCATGACTATTCAGTAGGTATTGAATTTTATAATGAACATAGAACAGGGAAAGGGTTAAAAAAAAAAGAGGCAGCTTAGTACATGGTGAATGTCACGTAAAAAGCTACTAGTGGAGCTTTCTGCATGACTTTCATCATGTATTAGCAGCCACCTGCCTAAAAGTGTAAACACATTTTTCTATACAGAAAATTCGAATAATCGATTATTCGAACACTGAAATACGGACCAGTGTCGAACTTTAAGATAAGTGGCAGATAAATGCATGGTGAAAGTCATGCAGAAGGCTCCTAGAGGAGCTTTCTGCATGACCTTCACCATGCATAAGCAGCCACCTGCCTAAACGTGCCTAAATTTTTTACTTTTACACAGATAATTCAGATAAACCAAATTGTACGGTATAAATGACTTCCTCACCTCCCTCAGTATCACGATCATTGAAACCGATCCACACACCCATGGCCATGCCAATATTGAGTTGAAGGCCGCTGTAACGAAGTAAGTATTGAATCTGCTTAAGTTCCTTTTTATAGGGTTTCATTATTGTAGCCTCTGATTAATCTTGAACTTTGAATCAATGATATTGTACATCAGAAACAAAGAACAGCAACGGCACAATATTTTATACAGACTTGCGCATAATTAGTATATAGTCTTTACATAAATAAATACAACCATTTTAATTGTTAACAGGAATTTGGTCAATTGTACATGAGCATACACTATTCGTATGGATATACAGAATACAGAATACATACAATATATACATGTATATAGCCTATAATAGATGCGTCACTGTCGTCCTGCCTCAAGCAGCCATGTGTTAATGATGCCTTTGGTTATTATTATGGTCGCTTCATAGGGGTTTTACAGTTTTATGTCTATTATGGACCTTTACAGAAGATGATTTGACAATATACTTGAGTATATAATTATAGAACTAAAATAAATGTAATACTTATAGAACTAAAATGAAATTAACGGTTGAGTTAAATAAGAATCATGTGAACTAGTACATGAGATTCTGTTATTTGTCAGAGACAGTAATATATGAGATAAACAATCATGGGAATACCCACATTGCACCCAAACTGTTGGCAAAGTGCATCTTAATCCATTCCCTCATAAGCTATTATTATATCCATCCACTTGGAATATTTCTACTGAAAAGGAGCATTAACTAGATAAAACGAAAACTTTAGAATTTTGAAACCATTGCGATAAATAGGAGCAAATGCTATATTTATCACAATGGTTTCAAATGTGATTTTAACAGAGACGTAGAGAGGCGCACTCATGAAGGAAAGGGTTAAGCTGATAATTTCATAAATCTTAATCAGACTGGCTAGTTTTGCCAAGGTTGACTATGTAGAGCATATCTACAGCATAATTAATTTTTGTTTCAAAAACATAGTAACAGTAACAAACAGTTTGGATCCTGATGAGACGCCGAGTTACTCGGCGTCTCATCCGTATCCAAACTGTTTGCATAGGTAATCGCAGGTCCGTCATTGGCAGCGAAAGGGTTAAGGCAACAACAGTATAATTATCCTGATCAGATGGCTCCTGCAGAAGATGCCTTAACTGGGTTATTCTGCAAAAAAAAGTGTAAAATTATGCATATAAGTAGTAAATTGCTAACATACTCGATTAATGTCTGGGCTGCACTGTCGTTTCCTTTTGTGTGAAAGCTAGCTAAATTACCGCCAATCCCCTGGCAGAAAGTTGAAGCATCCATCCAACTTTTCCGAATGCTAGGATCACTAAACACCTACAAATACAAGGTTTATTATTGGTAAGGAACAAATGGGTTATTTTGCTTGTATCGTATTTTATTGTTCGTATTTCATCTAACAATAATTAATGACAATGATGTAAATTCGAACGAACGTTCTTTACTAATTATGAAAATATGTTCTACTTATGTTATTTAATTTTAGAGTGCATATAAACACAGTTCATGTATATACGAGAATAACATGCTTATGCCTATATGTTTTGAACGGAAAAGTAGTAAAGCCAAGCAGGCAAAGCCACATACAAGACGCAACCACCACCAAAACACCGATAGATAGAATGACACAACCATACACCCAAATGCACACTCACACACGAGATGAACACAGAAAACACCAACAGACACACAAGAACTAGAGACAAACACTCCACACATGAACAAAATCACAAGCATAAAGACTTAAGGCAAACAAAAAGAAGGGTGACAAAGAGAGTACCGCCTTGGCACGGTCAGTAGCAAAAATACCACTGGGGGTTTATATTGAATATAAAAGATGGATGAAAACTCGAAGTAATGTGACCATATCTGAATAAGCCCTCACATCATTGACACTCTGTTTTTACAAACAGAGTAGACCCAGACCAGGCGGTTCCTGCAGGAACCATCTGCTCGGTATATACTGTCTGAGTATGGAATACTAACGGTATGATTCTACAGTTTATCTCATTTTGAAATATTCTCTGCGTTAAAAAGACATTATTACAATATAGTTAACTTACTCCTTGCCCACATATGAACGTGTTTTCACGAATTTGCAAACAGAGTAGAACCAGATCAGAAAGATCTTACAGAAGTCTTTTAATCAGGATCTTCTCTGTTTGCTATTAGAATTGAAAAGATCTGTTTCTGTACTTTCTAAAATGGTTACAATGTCCCACATTCCATATTTCATTATAACTATTTTGTCCATGAATATTTAGTATATATTGGAATTTAGAATAAACATAGAACAGGGAAACGGTTAATTAATAATTGTCACGGTGCCACTATTTCTTACTAAATGTTCATGAGGCAAATTCCTATCCTAGTAAAGGGGGCCTTATAGCTGCAAGCAAAATAAATATTAAACACCTAGGTCAGCAAAATATTTCGTATTAACGAATCCGAAACAAACGTCCCTGGTGCCAGAGTGTTGAGGAGACATGCTTTTAACCATTTCCATCATAGGCTATTTTCATATCCAACCCTTTTGAACGAACCTACCGAAAAAGTGCATTTACTAGAGAGAAAAACAACTTTGGCACTGTGTAGTTTTGAAACTATTGTGATAGACGAAGCATTTGCTCTATAGGAGAAAATGCCCTATTTATCACAATAGCTTAAAAAGGTGACTTTTATATACGTATCAAAAGGGCAATATGAGGGAATGGGTTAACATGAGATATCTTTAACACCTCACACACATTTCATACCTAACAGTGTTTAGTGTTATTTCAGTTTACCTTCAGACAGTATGCATAGTTTTCGGTCCAGCCCTGGGGACATGGGACGTTTGGAAATGGCGTTCCCGGGGTGGGCGGTGGAGTGTATCCCTTCCTCGGTAACTGACAGATGTAGTTGTTACCCTGGGAGCAGGGTAAGTTAACCCATAAGCCCACGGGCTGTTGTGTTGTCATGGCCACACAGGTCGACTGTTCGTTACCTAATTGTTTATAGATACAAAGAAATTCGAATCCCTCTAAAGCAATCACCAAAACGAGGTCTAAACCTAGGTCTTAGAGGAAGGCGTTAACTTTGTGCAGGGTGAAAATTATACAGAAAGGTCTTTCGGGAACTTTCTGCAATTGTGTTGTCCCGCTTAAACCCATTCTCTCATACGTACGCATTTTGCGCCTCAGTAAAACTCGTGTTTTGAAACCATTGTGATAAACAAGGCATTCACTCTAAAGGAGCCAATGATCTTTTTATCACAATGGTTTCAACAAGACACAATACTTAATTTTTCAGTTTGTCTATTAAATGCCCATTTTCGATAGATTTATTAAAAGGGTGGAGTCTAAACATGGTCTAGGAGAAAATGAGACAAGCAATTCCATGCTTTTAAAAGCTACATACTTTTGTTCGATAGCGTAGTCGCTTAGACGGGTTTTATTGTAAAATGAAACAAATTTTGACCCGGAGAAGAACTCATATTTATGCAATTTAATGATTATCAAACATGATCTATCCAATATATTCTTAGCGCATATCCTACTGGAGATTTCTACTTAGCGTGTTTCCGAAATTTGCCTTTAATTAATAGACCTCTTATTTTGGTATTCGAGAGTACTGTATTTAACTGTAACATTCAAGGATGGAATTTCAAGACAGTACTAAAAATCTGAAAGTGTATTTCCTTTTTATACATTTGTCTGTGTGTCGTTTCTGTGAATTGTCATATTTTTTCCCCTTTACTTCCTATGAGAGAAAATGGTAAATGAAGTACATTTGAATGTACAAATAATCCTGGCTCCGGGGTTATAAAACATTATGTCTAAGTCTGAGATCATTCTCAAGAATCTGATTGGTTAGATTCTGAGCTTGCTCAGAATCTGACCAATCAGATACTTGAGAATGATTTCAGACTCAGAAGTTTTATAACCTTGGACCATGTTCTTAGAATCTGAGTTCATTCGCGAGCAAATTATTGATCAAATTTTAAATAAGAAAATCTGAATAATGCGATACGTGAGAATAGAATCAGGCTTAAATATAGAAGTTGTATAAGCACAGAGTCTGATAGGTTTTAAACTGAATAATAAAAATAGATAATCGTGATGTATTCACCACATTATCTTGAAAATGTAACTTTGGACTAATAATATATTATTCAGTATCCCGCTCTATGTGATCTGACTTGCATCTACCAATGGTTTCGATCCAGATGAGACGCCGAGTAGCTCGTGCCCTATCATGATCAAAGCTGTTTGACACTATGTCAATAGATTCTTAATACCTTGATCCGATTCGGAAGAAGTAAAAACTTGCACCAGATCCAAATTTGAGCAGACATTGTTGATTTTAAAGCAGGGTAAGGGTTATACAATAAGAGTACAAAGAAGACTTGGTACCTGTATGGTTCTTTGCCCATGACGTGTACAGCAGAGAATGTCCACTAGCCCAGGAGTATGTGCCCGGGTTACTCTTGTCCGTTAGTCCGATCCAAAAATTTCCTCCTGCACGAGCAAGTCCACTTGACAGAAAAGCCTGCGTATATCTAGGAAAAAACATGAGTGAATTGCTTGTACGAATAACACAGTTTGTTATTTATTTGTAAATGCATGGCTTACCAATGTTTGTGGAAATTTTGAATGTAGTGGATTTATTTACAGTAGAACCTGTCTTAACACATTCCCTGTTCTATATATATTCAAAATTCCAGTTCCTACCGAATATTCAGACAAAAAAGAGTTATAATGAAATATGGAAAGTGAAACATTGTAGCAATTTTTAAAACTAAAGAAATAAACCTACCAAACTCCATTAGCAAACAAAGCAGACCCTGATCAGACGGCTCCTATAGGAGCCGTCTGATCTGGGTCTGCTCTGTTTGCAAATGCATGAAAACACGTTTTATATGAGGGACAGGGTTAAGCGGCCATCAAAAAGAGGTCTTATAACGGGTATGTACGGCAGGTGGTAGCTTAGTGCAAGCGAACGATAATGCAAAAAGCTCCTAAACGAGCTTTTTGCACTACTTTCGCCCTGTAATAAGCAACCACCTTATTTTAACGATCATAATGTTCATTGAATATATGGCTTAGGGCTACTACACTAGAAAACTTCATCATTCGATGCATGGATTGTATATATCTAGGAACGTCGTATAAGAACTACAAACTGTTTGTTTTTGTACACATGCATTGCGTTTATGTAGGACATATCAAATGTTTTATAACCCACAAATTGTATAATTTATCTCCCTATGGATAATTTGTGTATATTTAGGAAACATCATTCTTATCGCATATACAGACCAGACGACTCCTGCAGGAGCCGACTAATCAGGGTAATCTGTTTACATATTAACTCTTTCCCTGTTCTATGTTTACTGCAAATTTCAATACCTACTGAATATTCATAATCACATAGTTATATAAATATACAAAGAAGCATGGAAGTTGGAACATTGTAGAAAGCAAAGCAACATACGAGCTATCAAATTCTATTAGCAAACAGAACAGACCCTGATTAGACGGCTCCTCTAGGAGCTGTCTGATCTGGGTCTACTCTGTTTGCAAATGCGTGAAAACATGTTTATATGAGGGAAAGGGTAAAATAATATATAATCTGATTCAGCAGTTTCAGTCATTATAAAAAACGTCCCTTGTTCATAGTGCCATTATTAAAATTCATCTAATAATTATGCATGATTCCATTATTTTTTACTATATTAATATTCATTGGTGTAAAAACAACGAATAACTACTATGTCTAGACAGTTTCTTTTCCTAAGTAAGATTTATGCATAAATTTACCACATCATGAATATTCATTACTTAAAAAAATGTTATAAGGTAAACATTTAAAAGGGATGTTTTGCCGTAGGCAAAATTTGTATGATCAGATATGTATAATCTAATAAACACCAGAGGAGTCCGATCTGGGCCTATCCTGTTTGCAACGGCATGGAAACAAGTTTAAAAATGTTAAACTGATAAGATTCATATCAATACCAATCAATATAAATGTTGAATATAAAACAAAAGTAAAACAAATACTTAAGTGGTGGTTGTCATAGTAATATTGTTGTTACCTGTCATTGACTGTTGCTAAGGTACCATGGTAGCTTGTATTACATTTTGAATTGGCTGATGCCCAGCTACGCCTGTCGCCGGCGATTAGTTTAAAACAGTAGGAACCAAATCCATACGAGCCCTGCAGGTGACCAGTTATGACAGGTTTGAAATGATAGAATGTAGAAAGTACAATAGAACCTGTCTTATGCGACCATTCATTTATAGACATGAGTGTTCGGAGGAACACATGTGTCACCTGCTCGAAGCTGACACAAAAACTGTTAATATGCTGGAGTGCGAAAATCAGAACAAAGGGGAACAAGATAATGTTGCATTGCTATGCAATACATGAGTCCCCTATCGTATTAAAAGAAACCTCCACTGACCCACCAACCCATGGAGTAGTTGACAATGGTATAAACATGACACACTTGAATGGTATTTGTAAAAATAATAAGAAAAACAATGTGACAAAAGGGGAATAACTCCAAATATAATGATGCTAGAGTTATAATCCTTGTGTCTGACACTTCCGCTCATCATGCTTGTTCCATATGTGAAGATTCAAATGAATAGAACCAGTAAATAAAGAGTTATTGTCCGGACAAAAAAATGAAAAAGTGGAATAACTCAAAAAATTGTGATGCTAGAGTTGTGGCCCTTGTGCATGACACTTCCTCTCATCATGCTTACTCCATGTGTGACATTTGAAAGCTCTATAATGATTAGTTTAGAAATGACAGCCAAAAAAGAGAAAGCGTGACAGACAGACAGACAGACATACAAACAGATGGACAGACAGACAGACAGACGACGGAAAAGTGATCCCTAAGTGACACACTGCCTCTCGGCAGGTGACATAAAAATAGAAGCTTTCGGTATTACTTTTAACATGCAGTAAGCTACAATCTGTCTTATAGACAAATGCTTATTTCTCTTTTTGACGGTCGCTTAAAACGGGCTATACTGTATTGTAAAACCTCGGACGTAATCACAAGTGTACCAGATCCAGATTTGTACAGACATAATTGTCTTACAGCTTAATAAGGGTTACTTATTTTACCGTCGATGTCGCCGGAGAGCGATTCACAAGGCTTGTAGCAATAGGTGAATCTGCGATTACATTTGCAAACATTTTAGTTCCAGATGAGACGCTAAGTACAGTAAACCCCGCTAATGCGACCACCTAAAAGATGTATAATTATGGCTGCTAGATACAGGTGGTAACTTAGTGCAGGAAAAATGTAATGCAGAAAGCTCCTAGAGGAGCTTTCTGCATTACTTTTGTCCTGCATTAAGCAACCACCTGCTTGTAAAGACAGGTATGTTTATTAATTAAGTGGTCGCATTAGAGAGGTCGCATTAGAGTGGTCGCATTAGAGAGGTCGCATTAGAGAGGCTTTACTGTGTACTTAACTAAATGTCGCATCGGGTTCCAAACTGTTTATAACTGTGACTTATATAAGAAATAACAAATGAAGATAATAAACAAATGAAAAGTTGAGCAGACGAAAACGTTTGCAGACGAGTTAAGGGTTCAAATAGTAGTAGTAGTTGTACATAGATGTATAAACGTTTAGAGCTACTGATAAAAGTGCGTACCCAAATACTGAAATCGCCATTTCTCCACTACATCCTATATTGTGACCATACTTTAGAATAATCTCTTTGAGGCTATTTTAAAGAGTGGTCACAGTATAGGGTTTGGTGAAGAAATAAAGGAGATATTATATAAATAAATATCACACTCTGTGGAGAGCGACAGCACTATTTTCAACCCGAGGTTGGTAATGTTCAACGAGGCGTTAGCCGAGGTGGACATTACAATACAGAGGACTGACAATATGTGCCGTAACGACCAGATTTGGATCCTAAAGTGTGCGGCGTACTTATTATGACAACAATATTCACTTACCGGGGCACAACCAACCACGAACGGTGGCGGCGACTGGTTCTTGGACACAAGTCTTACAGGCTGTTTGCAAATCAACCCTTGTTTCTGGACGCTACATACTTCATCGTTCCATTTTCCATTCTAAAATGGATAAGGAAATATGAGACTAATTACCAGTAATATAATGACATAGACAAGCCCTCTGTTCAGAGTTTGTACTGTTTACTTCATAATTTCCAGGCAACTACCCTTTGTGGTGTGCGGCGGTCTAGTGGTAACGCGCTTGACTACCAATCCGAAGGTCCGGGGTTCAAATTCCGGTCGATCCCGGAAATCAGAGACGCTTTTCAATGTCTCCACCCGCATCTCCTATCCACGCAGGTGTTAAAATGGGTACCTGTGATGGTCACTATCAGGTACTGCTGCTGCATGATTGCGCCATTTCTCAGCAGTGCTCAATATTGTAAATGTACAGTCGGCTGAGCAGTCTTTCGGACTGAAAGTAGACTATAACTAGGCACTTTACTCTTTTTTACCCTAATTATACAAACTTAGATTTAGATTCCGTTTGCTAACAATACTTATTTTGGACATGTCTAACTGGGTATACAGTAGAACCCCTCCAAACCGGAATTCTAGTAGAAAATGTTGTTTAGATAATTGTATTAAGAAAGTCACATAGAAAGCTCCTAGAGGAGCTTTCTGTAAGACATGTTTTTTCACGATATGAGATTAGAAAGTAAGAGTTACGTCTCCTACCTTTAACGACAAGTCCGCGCAGTCTTCATTTCTGTTCATCCAGTTGTTGGGTTCGTTCGTGTTCCAGTTGGTATATGCCACCGTACTTCCATCAGACCACTGGAAACGATTTTCTACAGCTTTGTCGTTGAGTCCTATCCAAACAGCATCGTAAGGACCGACAGCAGCTATAAAGGGAGATAACTCAGTCAAACACGCATAGCCCTTAGTCCGCTGTAAAAATGGCGTCTGTTCAAGCTTTGAGCTGCTACAGATATAACGGTGCGTACACAAATACTTAAATCACTAGGGGTCACGGGTTCGACCCCCTTCGGACCAAGTCCTTCGGACGAGGCTATAAACTGAGGTCCGATGTATCAGTACTTTACACTGGGCATCTACAAGAACCAGAGAAACTCAGTCGATATTAAGAGTAGTGCTTCACACCCGGGTTTCTCTGTATCCTCGCCCCTCTCTCTCGGGGGGCATCCAATTAGCCCATAGTGAGCAGAAACGGACGTTAATCAACACAAACAAATTAAAATCGTCATATCTTCATCAAACCCTATACTGTGACCACTCTTTTGAATTGTCTCGAAGATAGGGAATAGGGTTTGGTGGAGAATGAAAGGAGTTTTTCTTGAAAATGTTCCTTTTTTGCATCTTATCTGGGATTCTGATGTTTGCTTACTTTCAGTTTGTCAACTGTTGACCAAGCCAGGTTGCACTTAACGGACTTATGGTAACATTTCAGTGCTATGAGTATTACAATTACGACGTAGATGAAAGGCAGAGTAATTCGGCGTTTCATTGCTTCTCAAATTGTTTGAAAATATGCTCCCAAAAAGGTATTGTTTTCTTTTAGTTTGGAAGAAATCAACTAAAGTTTTCTTTAACCCTTTCCCTGTTCTGTATTTAGGTCAAGTTTCAAAACCTACTGAATATTCATTAACAAAATAGGTATAAAGAAATATGGAAGGTGGAACATTGTAGCCATTTTAAAATGTAAAGAAACATATCTATCAAATTCTATTAGCAAACAGAGCAGACCCTGATCAGACGGCTCCTCTAGGAGCCGTCTGATCTGGTTCTACTCTGTTTGCAAGTACGTGAAAACACGTTTATATTAGGGAAAGGGTTAAGAATATTAGGTATGTTGCTGCATCACTTTCGTACGGTACAGCCTGTCTCAAAGACATACACGAATCATTCTGCGTAGGTGTCCGTTGAGATCTTAAGAGTGCTGGAAATACGAGAAGTTCTGAGGTCGCTTATTCTCAGCCAAATCCCGTTAAATATTGAATGTAATAGAATCACTTCGGGAGGCGATTATATCGGGTACCCGCAAGACAGGATTTGGGGGTAAAAATTAGACAATACAGTCAGAACCACTCTGCTGGAGCTTTTTGCATTACATTCGCAAACCTAAATCCTTTCCTCCATAAATACGCCCTGCTACGCTTTTGCAAAAAGAGAATACCCAGATCAGACGGCTCCTACAGGAGCCGTCTGGTCAGTATCTTTTCTGCTTCCTAATAATTATAATATAAATACGATTCTATAGTTTGAAATGTGTCCAAGTGCTATTAAAGCAATCAACCTATATAATATCCATGGTGTAATTATATCTCACATAAATATGCATGGGGTAAAGGATAAGCAACCGATTGCTTTTAAAGACATCTATGTTCATCTGTAAAGTTAACACTTTAGAGCGATGTACCTGTAACGAGTATTACTTTGTTGTCTAACCTACTCCTCCTATCTGAAGTTCTAAAAGTAGCGTTACAATAATATCAAGTGTCTTACTTCTTGGTTTTACTCCTTGTATGAGGTTCTGCTCATTCCTGCTGTTGATACTGGCGAGATTGGCACCAATGCTCCGACAAAATGTGTAGGCGTTGTCCCAGCTTGTTGTACGTTTAATGAAGGCATAACAGTTACCATTCCACTGGTGCCAGCCAAGCCGACAACCAATCTTTTTACCGACTGAATAGAGAGAATGTAACAGAAAACGTAATCAATACAGCCATAGGAAACAAACTGAAGAACAATATGGACAGCTGTATATATGACAAAGTTGCCGGCTGTAATATTTGTTTCGACACTAAAGGAGAAGTTGTATAAACATTTGGCCAGTGTCACAGGAAAGAGTTTATAAGATATTTGCATATACATGTACCCATATCAGACGTTTCAACGTAACATTAAACTTTGATTGTGGCCTGTACTGTTTCCAATGGCCAGTGTCCCGTTTAACAGGTTTAACAGTATGCTGGTCATGTTGACATAATTATGCTTGTCAAGTTCTGTAAGCTACTTTACCGATGAAAGTACATGTATGTATACAGGTAACGTGTGCAAAAATAGTCAAGAGTCCTTAAACTGACAACTGGTTAAGGTTATTTTCATCAATGAAATCTACATACCGGGTACGGAAATAGGTGTTGTTCTCTGTGTTGTTGTCGTCGCTAAGTTGCCTGCGACAAAAAAAAAACATTTCAAAAAGTTTGAATAATATCATGGAAGATTCTAAAACTTACAAGTTTGTAAATATGAATGAATTTAACTCTTTCGCTGCCAATGTCACATCTTAAATTTCTATGCAAACAATTTGGATCCAGATGAGACGCCGAATAACTCGATGTCTCATCAGGATCCAAACTGTTTATTAGCGTAACTATTTTTATTAAAAAAGAAAAAGCAAACAGGAAAAATTGTAGCAGACGGCAATCTTGCAGACGACACAATTTGGCAGCGAAAGCGTTTATGATATTATGGAAGACTCTAAAACTTACAATTTGTGCTTATAAATGAATTAACTTTATAAGAATGAGATGAAATGCTTATACCAGCATTGTTTTGTGGAAACAATATGAGCCGCTCTATGCAGAAAAGTATTACTGCATTGCAAACAGTGTCTGGTCATATCTATGGAGCACAGAGGTTGGAAGCTATTTTCTTACCCATCTTCTTGCAGATATACCCATTTCTGGAGTCACACTTAATGTCATCCCACTGAGCTGTGTTGGTCAGCATCGCCACACAGTCTGTTCCTGAACCTCTGTTACCTCCAGGCTGACCTGTAATACGGGTATATGCATTAATCATTCAATATGGCGTTCTATTATATTATAAACATATTCTAAAATAGTTTTGCCCATTAAGTTGCTCATATAGGAATTCTGCATGAAATAATCATATGTATCAGCGCTGAAATAATATGGTTCATGTATGTCTCAATCATTCAAAAACTCTGCCAAGCTTAATTTAATTCATAAAACTGTGATTATTCCATTTTTAGATGGTTTATATTTTGTTTTATTGTTGCTGTTGGTGGTGGTTTTTATTTTATATATAACACCCAACAAAGGTACCTGGTGCCCAGTTCAGGTAGGCGAAAGGATCTCCAGAAACCCAACGCCATCCTCCTTCTGTCTGTCGGTCATTGGCACCTGTCCATACGGCAATTGAGGTCATGGAAGAAAGACGACCTGTAAATAAAACGGATGATACTAAATGCTGCTGATGATGACCCGTTTTGTGTCCATCCGGTGTATAGGTTAACAATACAATAGACTCCCTCTTATGTGACCACTTAATGCATACATATGCGTGTCTTTATAAGCAGGTGGTTGCTTAATGCAGGGCAAAAGTAATGCAGAAAGCTCCTCTAGGAGCTTTCTGCATTACTTTTACCCTGCATTAAGCTACCACCTGCATCTAGCACCTAGAAGTATACCTCTTTCAGGTGGTCGCATTAGCGGGGATTTGCTGTACATAAATAACACTATTAACTAATTGAATAAACAATATTCTTTTATACGGACTTACGTTCGATCGAGAAGGCTTGATAACCAGTTTAAGCAGTTTGAATCTAAAAAAAGACGACGAAAGCGGCATATCATCAGAATCCTAACAGAGTCTCAATCTGATCGGGTTTTTAATACAACAAGAAAACAGATTAATTATTGACAAATTGTGAACATAATTAAATATGTTATAAACGCTTATACGCGTAAATATATATGCAGTCAACAACGGTTTTGGCTAATATCCCAAAATAACACAGAATAACATTTCCCCTGAACTAACCATAGCCGTATTGTGAATAATGAGGTCCGCTCAAATTGGGATCTGGTACATTTTTGACTACTTTTGTTCGATCAAGTGTTTACGGAACTAAAGTGTCAAACAGCTTGAATGATTGCTTGGCGTCTCGTCTGGATCTATCCTGTTTGCTTATGCAAGTCAGGTTGCGTATTGGGACACAATGGATGCGATAACGTAAAACGCCTCTAAACGTTGAATTAAAACTAGCATAATTATCGATCTTGAAGACAGGTGGCAGCTTTATGCAGGTTGAAAGTCACACAGAAAGCTCCTCTGGGAGCCTTTTGCTTGACTTTCTCCCTGCACGAAGCAGCCATTCGCATACAAGTATCTAAATTCGTCTCTACTAGAGTTTCGGTTTAGAGGGGTTTTGCTGTAAATGTCACAAATAATAGCGAGATCCACTAGCTAAGTTAAGACCTACCGGCTAAATAGCTTTGTTCCTCTGTGGATAAGATGGAAACGAGGTTTCCATGGCTTACACGGCATTGTAACAAAGCGTCTGCCCACGACAACTGCTGGTCGTTAAATTGGTAGCAGTAGTTGGAAGTGGGATTGCTCTCCCATCCTTGTCCGCACTTTACCGTCCAGTCAACTAACAATGATACAAACTGGATTTACCCTTCTTTGGCATTAATACTATTTAATGCAGTAGAACTCCTCTAATGCGACCACTTAATGAATAAACATGCTTGTCTTTATAAACAGACGGTTGCTTAATGCAGGACAAAACTAATGCAGAAAGCTCATCAAGGAGCTTTTTGCATTACTTTTGCCCTGCATTAAGCTACCACCTGCATCTAGCACCCAGAGGTAAACCTCTTTTAGGTGGTCGCATTAGCGGGGTTTTACTGTATCTCACATGAACACCTTTAACGCCCCTGCAAACAGGGTAGATCCTGATCAGGCGGTTGTATTTGCTTATGGCAAAATATAGATATGAATCTTCAGTTTCTGTCATGGCCAAACTTCTCATGTGAACCCTTTCCTTCATATAAAAACCTTTTCACGCTCAATACGCTTTTCTCGGCCTTTTCAAACAGTATATACCATGATCACACGCCCCCCTGGGGTCTGCTCTCTTTGCTTATGGCAAATGTCTCCTTAAAACATTTACCTACTCTTATCCTGGTGAAGCCTATTGTATAGGCGAAACGTTGGTTTTGATTAAAAATCGTATTTAGTGCAGCCGTTGAACGGTGGTTTTACTCGACTTGCCTGCTACGTACTCTTATTCTAGTAAGCTTTGTATCTAATAATCATTTAATTGCTTAGAACCCTACTGACTAAGCGAGAGATGAGCTTGGTCCAAGTTGTTTGCAAAACCATTCATGCCGTGTCAGGAGAAATGTCAAAATTTGTACATATCCAAAAACGAGTACCCTATTTATCCTAAGAACTCGGACAGACGACCATGGACAAACTGCTCCCGAAGGAATCGTTTGATCAGGGTATACAGCATTTGTTACTGTGTCAATCTATTTAAAGTCTCTTGAATAGTGCCATATAGATTAATGCAGATTTACAAACCAATGGATGGGGATATCGGGTGCTTGAGCACCTAGGGTAATTAAGGTTAGCAATTTAAAACAAAGAACAATTATATTTGGTAAACAGTACTAATTTTCTATTTGGTACAAAATATGAATTGTGCCTGTCACCTATACATTTACTTGGTATCTACAACTGAAGCATCACAATGTAACTCCTACACTACCTGCACTGTCTTTTCCAAATAGGTTGTCTTCTTCCATTTCTTTTTGTACTTTCGATCTATTTTTGTTTAAAAAATCATAACCACAGTAACTCACATTTTTTTCGTCTCCTCTGGATCCAAACTGTTTGCAAATATAATCGCCGTAAACTGCGAACGAGTTAAATGGCTACAGAATTATCCGAGTTTCACAGAAATTCGTTTAACCCTTTACTCCATGAATACACATTTTAACTTCTTTCTAAACAGAATGGACCCAGATGAGGGTCTACTCTGTTTGCTTATGGAATATTAAAGATATGATTCTGTAGTTCCTGCCATGGCCAAAACTTCCTTTGTCATTATATAGCAAAGATAGCTAACTTTTATACGCTTTATTATTCCATATATGAGTATTCGTGGAGCAACAGGTTAATGATTTCTCAAGCATACAAAGAGTGGCGGACAGTTGAAACAGTTGTGGTAGTTTTAACTCATTCCCACATAGGCTAATTTTAGAGCCAACCTTTTTGAATAAATCTACGAAAAAGGAGAATTAACTAGAGAAGAGGAACATTTTAGAATTTTGTAGTTTGAAACCATTGTGACAAATAGTCACAGTGGTTTCAAGAAGTGACTTTTACAGAGGCGTAGAAAGGCGTATTTATGGAGGAAATGGTTAAAGACCTACTAACCTGCTTGTGTTGGAACAGGTGTGCTTGGGTTAATTACATTTGCTGAAATGGAAAATAATTTATTTTGTTTGTTAAATGTAGATATAGCAGTTACAACGTGTTTGCAAACAGTGTCGCTTTGTTTACTTCATAACTCTTAGCCCGCTAACCGCGACCTGACTCGCATTTGCATGTGTAGAGCTTGGATCAAGAGGAGACGCCGAGTAACTCGGCGTCTCATCAGAATCCAAACCATTTGACACTCGGTCAATAGTTTCTCAAAACTTTGTCGAATCGGATGAAGTCAACAATTTAGCAGACTTTTTTGTCACAGATGGGTAAGAGTTAAGGTATATTCTTGTCAAACGTTCATCAATGGTTACACTTATAAAAGTGTTACACAATCAAACAATTAGCATACAAATAATAAAGATCATTCCAATGTTTAATGCTAAACAGAGTCAATGATATAAACTGTTTCTGGTTAAAAAGGGAGATGTGAAGTCGTGGAACGAATATAACGTGTAATTGAAAATAAATCACTGATATACAACGAATATGTAGAAATTATTTACATTTTGATGGGGTTTATTTACACTTCTACAAATAGGGCGAAACAATACCATGTATTTACAGGACCGTATTAAATATTTTATAATTTGCTTGCACATCTACTGTTAGATAAGGGCAACATGCATTGTTCAATCAAAATTCTTTAAAGTGACCACCTGAAAAATGCTTTTGCCTGGGTCTTAAAGTCAGCTGGTAGCTTAATACAAGGAGAAGGTAATGCAGAAAGCTCCTACATAAAGTTCCTGCATTACGCTCATCCTGCATCAAGCAATCACTGTTTTAAGGTTATCTACTGCACATGTACAAAATATACATATGGTGTTTAATATTAGTTTATCCCTATTCTACATCAAATACACTTACTTGCAGACATCGAACATATGTACTGTGCATGCGCCTGACACGGCATATCATTCCACTGGTTATTAACCAGGGTAACACAGTTTTCTCCACCACGAAAGTCATTGGGCTCACCCGGCTTCCAATTAGTGTAAGCCAACTACAACACACAGTGATTACAAAATTGTTTTTTATTTTAATTATTTGCCTCAAAATGTGAGGAAAAATATGCATTCATATTGGTAAATGCTTCTTAACTTTGCAGAAGTGAAAGAGTCAGTCAGTGGCATAGGAGTTATAAAAGTACACATTATTCGTAATAGGAGAATGCGATGCCAAATTTGAGGATACAGTAAAATCTAGATTATTCGAAATTTAAATATAGAAGAATTTAGACAATTGTAGGCAGATAGCTGCTTAATGCAGGGTGAAATTCATACAGAAAGCTCCTAGAGGAGCTTTCTGTATGACTTTCACCCTTCATTAAGCTGCCAACTGTCTTAAAGATCTATAACGATACTGACTTTAGTGTTCGAATAATCGAGATTTTACTGTATTTAGTTCAACAAACGCCTCGTTCAAGTTGTCTACCACACTTTGTTTGTACATATAGAGAAAACCTTTACCAGTAGAACTAAAACCCTTCAGTAATTGCTACAAGCAGGATAAGAGTCAAATATCCCTAGTCACTTCTAATATATTTTACGAAACATTCGGAGTAGGCATTTCAATTTGTCCCTTTCATACGCATATAAATGTGCAATAACATTTACTAGTACCCACCGTTGCCGCATTGTCATTCCACACATAGACACCATTCTTCGCTCTGTCATTCAGACCAATAAAATAGTTGGTTCCTCGTCTAGCAATCCCTGTGATTTAGAAGACACATGTCACATAATGAATAATCTATCCCTTTATGTAGATGCTTTTTCACACGTTTTCAAACAGAGTAGACCCAGATCAGACAGCTCCTACAGGAGCCGTATGGTAAGGGTAAGGGTATGGCCGCTTTGTGTATGAAATTATAAAACGGTCTAACTAACTTTACAGCGTGCACCAATACCGAAATTTCATCTGTGCATATGCAAGTTTAATAAAACTTTAGCCAAAACTATTAATGATGGCACTATTTCTTGCATGAATATTCAACAGGAAATCATTCCTCATCATCATATCTCATACATGTAATTCATCGGCGCTATATAATCTATTTAGCAGTGCCGTAAAACCCAACCCATTCCCTCAACAGGTCCAACATGAAAATATATAAAGGAAAAATTATTTGTCGAAATGTGTCCCAATTTAGAACTTGGTTCTGTCAGCTCGCTCAATACACGGGAGTGTATGACAAGAGAGTTAAGAATACTTTAACTATAATTAGATGTTTAGAATCTATTTTATACCTGTAGAACAACCTATCTAATGCAACCACTTAATAAATAACAATGGACGAAGTTAAAAACAAATGACTGCTTAATACAGGAAGAAAGTGATATAGTTGGGCATCCAACTGAGGAAAATGTGTTGAGCCATGGCATTAAATAGTAGAATTTGGCATGCACTGGATATGTAATGTTTGATGTCTGAGTAATCAGAAATTGCCCCATGCCACCTGAAAAATTGCCCTTGTTACTCTTAATTAGGTCAAAGGTCTACTAAGTGCATATTTTATATACGTTATTTGAGAAATCATTATATCTTTATCAATTTTAGGTGTAAAATAACAAACATGGTACTAAAATGATGGTTAAACATTGGCCTTTAATTTGCAGTTACTTTGTGTAAAATATATTGTTTGAATATTAATGAGAACATAAAAAACAGTAAAAAATCATTAAAACCAACATATAACGATGATACATGATGTCATATCTTCGTCATTATTGCTATTTAACAAAAATAAATTACGTTAAAATAAAGGTTAGACAGACTGCTACTGAAAAACACTGTATGCAGTCATACCAGCTATATATTATGAACACATACTTCTTAAAGTAAATTGGGTGGGGTAAATGAACACCCAAACAAAACTTTCAGCTCTGTTTAATATAACTAATTAATTTACTATATTTTTCTGGATATTTTCTTGGTTGGTACAATTAACACCATCGCAAAGGATATGTAATGTTTGATGTCTGAGTAATCAGAAACTGGGCCATGCCACCTGAAAATCTGCCCTTGTTTCTCTTAATTAGGTCAAAGGTCAATTAAGTGCATATTTTATATACGTTATTTGAGAAATTATTATATCTTTATCGATCTTAGGAGTAAAATAACAAACACGGTACCAACATGAAGGTTAAACATTGACCTTTAATGTGCATTTACTTATTGTAAAATATAGTGTTTGAATATTCATGACTATTAATGAGAACATAAAAAACAGTAAAAAGTCATTAAAACCAACATATAACGATGATACATGATGTCATGTCTTCGTCATTATTGCTATTTAACAAATATAAATTACGTTAAAATAAAGGATAGACAGACTGCTACCGAAAAAAACGTTGCAGTCATGCCAGCTATATATTATGCACACATACTTCTTAAAGTAAAGTGGGTGGGGTAAATGAACACCTAAACAAAACTTTCCGCTCTGTTTAAAGTAACTAATTCACTATATTTTTCTGGATATTCTCTTGGTTGGTACAATTAACACCATCGCAAACACATGTTAGTGTGTTTTTAAGCTACTTTGAAGCATTTACAGCGAATAGATTTGCACTTGGTTTTGCACCCATAACTTGTTCAATGCAAGCATCAAGTGCAGTTGGTACATTTCCAAACCACTTATAAAGGTTCAGCACCATCGTGCTATGTGTTAGTATCAATAGCATTAATGTCTGTATCAATCAGCTCAGATCCATTTAGCAGCTTGAAATTTTCAGTTCTAGTACATCCTTTGTTGGTGGAACCAGTTCAAGTGTTTTCTCTACGTTAACCATATTGTTAAATTCTTGCATCATCAATGGGTTCTCCATTCAGACACCATACATCAAACATCAAACGTTTGTGCCATGTCTGACAGTGCATCTCTTCAAATATCTGAAAGCAGATCGGACATGTAAAATATTTCTTCCAACAGGTCTTCTTTCCGATTCCAGTGAAAGCAAGGGTTATGTTACATCCAATTATTGCATGATACCTGGCATGTTCCGACAGACATCTTGAGATAACTTGCGGAAAATACAATTTTGTTTTTCCTAGCGTCAGTGCCTAAAGGTCCAAGATGGTATACATGTATCAGTACAAACAATACATCAAACTATTGGCATTTGACAACTATCCAGCCTTGGCCCCTTTCTAGCAGCATCTAAGACATGTATCCACCTCGTCATGGTTTGATGGCAGATGGGACAATTCATGTCTGCACTTGTCTTGAATGACGATATTCAAATGTATCTGTTGAATACTGCAATACTAGTATACTACATAAACTCTGTGTTTGTGTCTCCTGCTTCTTATTTTGTCATGCTCGGCCGCTTTATTTCCAGGCATACTCGCACCATTGTGATATGCACATAGGTGAGGGAGGGTCCAACGTGCAAGTTAAAAAACAGGTTAAAACATTGCAAACAGAAGAAGAGTACATGACAGCTAAAATCTTAAACTGGAAAGTTGGGAGCTATCATTTGATGTTATGGTAGCTTGTTCCAGATGATGTTGACAGCAGAGTGGAAGAACTATTCCCTCAGGAACTTGGTCCTGTAAAACCTTGGAACGAATCTTAAGGAATGGCCTCTTGTAGGTGCACCGTAAGGGCGTCAGAAGATGGGACGTCAGCTGCAACAAAATCTGCCTCTATATTGAGCATGGCACCAACGCTGAGCTCTTGTTTTGCAATAATGCAAAATTACAAATATGGTAGCTCTACGTTGGACCATCTCCACATGTTTTGTCATGGCCTTGGTGTGTCGATCCAATACAAAAGATGTGCACTTAACCTGCAGACTGACCAGGTGTTTGTAACATGCCTCCTTTGTTGACTTTTGGGAGGAACCAAGGTTCCTGCTTAGTACGGATGTGGATCAATGTGCCTCCTTTATGATCATATCGACTCGGGATTTTCAAGACAATTTAAAAGACAGTTATGTCCCAAGTTATTTTGCCTTCTTTTTTGTCTTCTGTTTCATGCTATGGACAGTATAACTGGTCTTGTTGGTGATAAGCAGAACCTAGCACTTCTCTGCACTGAACCCAGTCTCTTCCCTTTTCTACAGACTGCCGATATCATTCTGGAAGACGTCTTTATCTTCTATTGACTCGGCACAAAAGTAGGGATTCAGCAAAGAGTCGACATGAAGAGTGTGGTCTATGTGGTCATCATTGCATGCGAGGGAAAGGAAAGGACAGGGAACAGCACATTGATGAACACTGGATGCTATCGGTACTGACTCAGAGGAAACACCTTCCAGCATGACTTGTTGGCTGTTGGATACAATCAAGCATTTTGCAATACACATCATAGTGTTGGAGCTTCAGAAGAATGTGTCTGTAAGACACTTTGTCAAACGTTTGCGTCAATCTGATAGGACTGGCCCAGACCTGACACAAGGTCATTGACCATGTTGATTAGTTGTGTCTCACAGAAGCACTGCTTCCGGAGTCCATGCTGGCATGGGTTGATGGTGTAATGGTAAAACCAGGTTACTATGTATGATGTATTCCAGAATCTTTAGGGACACAGGTCAATAGTTTGAAGGGGTTATTCTTGACCATTGTCTTGTATATAGGATTAACATGAAATCTTCCAATCACTGGGGACTTTATCCTGGTCGTAAGGCATGGAAGATCAGAACAATAGCAGGAGCCACTGAATGTGCCATCTCTTTCAAGAAACTTGATAAGATGGTATCTAGACAGGTAGCTTTGTGGAGATTAAGGCCATTAAGAAGTTTGCATACACCAGTTATCGTGACATGAATAGGAAGGGCATTCGAACAAGGATATTCTCAAACGGCACAAATGAGAGATAGGTCCTCATGTGTAAAGACAGAGAACTATTGGTTCAGTATTTAACTTTGATTTGTGTATTAACATTGTTAATGGCACCATTCTTCAGCGGTGCTATTCCCGAGCTGTCACATTTATTGCCTTGCTCCTAACAAAAGTGTAAAGCTTCTTACAGCTGGTTTCTGTCACTAATTCAATCATATACCCATCATGAGCTTGAGCTTCCTTGCACGTCTTTGCAAGTTTTCTGTAGCCCCTTGTATATGCGCCAGTCCTTCTGTACCTTGGTCCTTAGCACTATTTGTACGCACATTTCTTCTTTCATGAGAAACGGCGGATGATTGAGTTGCACCATGGCTGGCTGAACCTGGTGGATGTCAACTTAGAAGGGACCACTGAATATATCACATAGACTACAGATTCGTAAATGAACTGATTTTCCAAGTGTGCTGCAAACTCAGCCATTTTGATGGCCATAGAACATGTGTTATCCTCTTTCAAAGGGTGGACAAGATATGGGATAGGCTTCCTTCTTGAAGGAAATATATGTTTGTCAGGACTATGACATACTCACTTATTCCAGATATTGAGGTATATCTGAAAACTAGTGATTGTTTGTGGCAATAACATCTAGATTGTTGTCATCACGGATAGGAAAGGTTACTCATAGCCAGCGGCACTGAATATGCCTATGAGTTCATTGTTGAGTTAGAATGGGTACCTATGGCCAGTAACTGTTAAAATGGCCAATCAATATCCGGAATACTCATGTCCCCACAAATGTAGAAAGGGTTTTGTCATGGGTACTGCTGGTGTAGGTAAAATATTTCAATTCATTATGTAAAAACATCGCCATACTCACCAGGAGCTATGGTGTTTCAATCGCTAATGATACAGACAGCTAATATTAGACATAGTGTACAATAAAACATACCAATATTATTACACTGAGATTATGGCAATAAGAGACTAATCTTCTGGCGTTTCATTATCATTTCTAAATGATACATCTGCGTGAAGAAGTACTATAGCTTGCACAGATTTGCAGCAAAGTTATATATATATATATATATTATGATAATGTACCGTACATGTATTTAAAACGATATTTTCCAAACTTGCAATCATCACATGTCACTCAAAACTTCCTGAAATGCGCCATAAATGTTTCTATACTTACTGTGAGACATTGCTAAGAAATTAAATGCAAAAAAGTATTGAAATTGTCTGAATTACGGCTATGTTATACTACATAGAGATTTTATTACATTTTTGCACTCATTTGACCTTTGACCTAGTTTCTGACCTTCAAAGAGGGTTTTGGCAGTGGCATGGGCCAAAACCATAAATGATTAGTATCTGGCAACACAATTATGGTATTCAAACATTTCTACTAAAAAATGCCATGGACCTCGAAAAATAAGCGACAAAGAAAGCTCATAAAGCACGTTTGAGCATGACTTTTGTCCTGTATTAAGGTTCCACCTAGCTTTAAAACCCAGATTGGTGGTCGAATTAGAGTAATTTTACTCTATTTATTGGCTTGGTTGTCAGTTTGACCAAACTAGGGACATATAAAATGCGTTGGAGAATGGTCTAGAGTACTGAGCCTGAAACGGTGTTGCCTGAATGCAAGCCT
Organism: Azorinus chamasolen; assembly: GCA_963576725.1. Classification (NCBI taxonomy): domain Eukaryota; kingdom Metazoa; phylum Mollusca; class Bivalvia; order Cardiida; family Solecurtidae; genus Azorinus; species Azorinus chamasolen. The sequence continues at coordinate 26,363,032 of OY755248.1, forward strand.
GGAAGTAACCTGAACCTAACCTATATCCCACTAACAGCGACCTTATCCGCATTTGCAAACAGCTTGGATCCAGCTGAGAAACAGAGTCGATCGGTACCTCATCACGATCCAAGCTGTTTGAAACTAGGTCAATAGTTTCTAAAAAGACTGATCAAATCGGTACAGAAGAACCCCTCTAATACGACCACTTGATGGAACAAACAGTTCTACCTTTATAAGCAGGTGGCTGCTTAATGCAGGACGGAAGTTATGCAGGAAGCTCCTATAGGAGCTTTCTGCATAACTTCCGTCCTGAATTAAGCAGCCACCTGCCTCTTCAACCCAGAAATACGCCCATGTTTGGTGGTCGCATTAGAGGGGTTTACTGTATAATATAATGAATATCCATAATGGAACATGCATCAGATCCAAATCTGAGTACAGTAGAACCTGTCTTGGGCAGTCATTCATTTATTGAAAATAGGAGTATTAAAAAACAGGTGGTTTCATAATGCAGGCAAATGTAAAAGGTCACCAAGACCCTCTTTTTTGCAAGATCCCTCTACCATGAAAAATGGAAAATGAATGGGAATTTAATTCTAATTTGAACGAGTTCACCGATAAGTAACAGGGGTATAACATGTCTTACTATTAACAAATCCTTGAGCCCCGGCACTATTTATGACGGCTAAGTCTGCACCATGTTGCTGTTGACAACGCCCTCTAGCGGTGATCTGGTCTGTTGATCTATCTCCTAATCTGTAACATGTCGTCTGGTATAGTTTCCAGTTTGCCGGGCAACCATAATGTGCTGAAGTATGAATACAATACACAAGTTTTCATTGAAAAATGGCATTATAGGTACTGAATGATTTTGTAGTTAACCCTTCGCTTGCTATTTACGTCAATATACCTACCTGTAAATAGTGAAGACCCAGATGAGACAACTCCTGCAGGAGCTGTCTCATCAGGGTCTGCACTATATACAAGTTGATTGTGCAACCAGTGCACTCCACAGCAGAGCTTGCACAGAGAAATACGTGTACACAGTCAAGATATATGTAATAATACAACAGGGCATGGGTAAAGAAGGAGAAATGTATTTTAAATGGTTAACAAAATCGCCATAGGCGAATCCGTGATAACCTTTGCAAACAGTTTGGATACAGTTTGGAATGTATCGGCGTCTCCTCAGGACCCAAACTGTTTGTAAACCTATAGTTTGTAAATAAATCGAAGAAAATGCCACGGTGAAACCTGAAGCAGACGATAATCTTTGTTTCGCGCTTAACCCTTTTACCGCCAATGTCGCATAAATGCACCACGACAAATAGTGCAGTCCCAGATCAGACACCGCCTTTCTTTTCAAGGCGGCGTTTGATCAGGGACTTCACTTGTTGTCTCAAACTCTATTTCTATATATGTGCTTTATTCCTTTGAAATTTGCATTTACAGTGAACCTTATTACAGCGGAAGTGTTTGTTTCCAGACATTTTGCTGGTATAACGAGGTTGCTGTTATAACGAGTTTATATATGAAAGGAATTATATGGCCAGTTTTAAACCAGTACCTATAGATGAACGCTTAATGCCGAGCACAAAAAGTGCAAAAGGCTCCCTATGGGAGCTTTTTGCACTTCTTGTGTTCTGCATTAAGCGATTGGCATTGGCATTGTACCTATTTATTCAGTGGTTGTTTCAAAGACTTAACTTAAATTTTGTTTCAATGCATACTGCGGGTATAACGAGAGTGCAATTGTAACGAATGCCGGTATAATGAGGGTTCACTGTATTTATCTCATTTCCTTATTGTACCGAATGATTTAACAAAAAATGGATTTCACACGACAATTAGAAACTTAGCGCCGAAAGGGTTAAAAGATTAACCGTGTCAGTACTGTGAACCATTTTGTGAATGCTTTGTGCAAAGAACGTGGAACCTGGTGAGACGCGAAGAAACTAATTCATTGTCTCATAAGTATTGACATGCTTGACATTCTGATACTGTTTAGGAAGGAAATGGAAGAAAAATGTACTTGTATGGAATATTAGAAGAAAGTTACGTAGTAAGTATGTCCACCAATATCACGGAAATCACATTGTAACATGTTTTTAAGATTCGACTGTTTTACATAATCAACACGCGAGGACAGAATTTGTTATTTTGCCGTACGTAATCTGAATTCGCGAACGAAACACCTATATTCCTGTAATAAGTCTCGCTCGCTAAAAACGACCACTTAATTTATTGAACAGTCTTCAACAGCAGGTGGTTGCTTAATTTAGGATAAAAGTGCTTCATAAAGCTCGTATATGAAATTAGTGCATACCCCTTGTCCTGTCTTCATCTATCACCTATTTGAAATTCAGAATTCAGCTTCAGAGAGACTTTACACGGTAGAGAGACTTGACATGCTTTACATACGATTGCAACGTCATAGAAACGGTTTGCTTCAACTTACGTGGAGGGGTCCTGAGAATTGGTTTCACGGGCTTGTTCATCGGGATTCGACACACCACACTTCTAGCTGCCTGGCAGTTGGTGGAGGCCCGCCATTTTGCCTGAGAATCAGCTGTCAAACAATTAAAGTAGTCCATGACATAACTGCTTCTTAACCCTTTCGCTGCCAAACTCTATCGTCTGCTAACTTTGTCGTCTGCTACACATTTTCATTTTTTTTATTTTCTTCATTTTTGTTTCAAAAACATAGTAACAGTAACAAACAGTTTGGATCCTGATGAGACGCCGAGTTACTCGGCGTCTCATCTGGAACCAAACTGTTTGCATAGGTAATCACAGATCCGGCATTGGTAGCGAAAGGGTTACTTGGGCCTAAATATTTTGCAAAGGTTTGGCTCCATTGTTTAAAATACAGGAGGTTCAAAGCATTGTACACGAGGTTTAACCCTTTACACCATGTATATTCATGTAACAAATAATGACATCATGAATATTAATTAGATCAAGTGTTATACGTTTAACAGCCATTAGACGCCGGAACGTTTGGCCATGACAGAAACAGTAGAATCTCTATGTATTATATCAGAATCAAACAGAGGAAAACCTGATCCGACGGATCCTACAGGAGTTTGTCTACTCTGTTTACACATTTAAGGAGTACATGTAACTGGTTAATTCTTAAGTCTTGTAAAGCCTATTTAGCCTGGTGTAATTTTTCGATTCGATCAAGAAACTATTGACCAAACATCAAACAGCTTGGAATTCTGGTCAGACTCTACGTCTTAACCGCGTTCAAGCTGTTTACAAATACGATTAAGGTCGCAAATAGTGGGATGATGATTAATCTAATTTTCGCATGTATTTAACCCTTTCGCCGCCTATGTCGCATAAATGCACAACGACAAATAGTGCAGTCCCAGATCAGACGCCGCCTTTTCAAGGCGGCGTCTGATCAGGGACTTCACATTTTGTCTCATTCTTTATTTCTCTTTATGTGATTTATGCTTTTGAAATTTGCATTGATTTATCTCATTTCCTTATTGTACCGAATTATTTAACAAAATTTGGATTGCAGACGACAATTAGAAATTTGGATATTTGACATACCACAAGCATTAACCCTTTAGTCCTCAAACAAACCTTTCTATGTTTTTGCAAATAGAGTAGATCCACATCAGACAGATCCTGTGGGAGTTGTCTGATACGGGTCTTCTCTGTTTGCTTATGAAAATTTAATGCTATAGATATGGTTCTACAGGGTCTGTCGTGACCAAAGATTTTTGTGTCCATGTGTCATAATAAACATTATCTTATTAATATTCATGAGGCCATTATTTCTTTAATGAATGTACATTGAGTAAAGGGTTATGTTATATGTATATATTACCAGGGATAAAGAGAAAATAATTATTGTGTGTGCATATATGTAAAGAACACATACATGTTAGTACAAAAACACAATCCTGTCGTCCTTTTGTGTTTTTCGGTGTTCCGAGCCAATTCTTGTAAGTACCTACGGCGTGATGGTTCCTCCATTTGAATGGCCCTGCGTCGTGATTGTCATCTATAGAACATAAATATCCGCCCATTTCATTATTGTGTATTTAGCATCAACGTCGACATGTTAATATTTTTAAAACATTATAAAATAGAATAGATATCAGACAGAAGATGCCAAACGATAGTCTACAGTAAATCCAGACGGACACAACTGCAAATCCCACCACGAGTGGCAGGCAGAGAGTCAGATAGACAGAGCGAGATAGAATGAGGAAAGAGAGAAAGAGAAAGAAAAAGAAAGTTGGACAGACAAAGAGAGAGTCAGAGAGAGAGAGTGGGGAGAGGGACACAGAGAGAGGGGAGGGAATGCGCGCGCGCGCGAGAGAGAGAGAGAGAGAGAGAGAGAGAGAGAGAGAGAGAGAGAGAGAGAGAGAGAGAGAGAGAGAGAGTGAAGGTTGGGGGAGAGGAAGAGGGAAAGAGATAGAGGGGGAGAGAGGGGGTTACAGAGCTGTTCCTTGCTTGCTCATCATCGAAAACACATCGGCGTTATATGAACTTACTCTGTTGTTACATTGTCAAGTTAGTATGCGATTATGATATATTCTCCAACATAACATATATTGATAAACTTACATTGTGCATGCTTACAATTTTGAACACTTTGCCCGGATGTGGAAGCAAAACAATGGATGCTCAATTTTTGGTACATCATAATTCAACTTTTGAGAAATATAGACCGAGTGTCTTACAGTTTGGATCCTGATGAGAAGCCGAGAGTTGGGTCCAATCTGTTTGCAAATGCAAGTCAGATAAATAAAAACTTAGCCCTTACAATGCCGGAAGCGAGTCACTTATGTCCTTTGCAAACATTGTAGACCCAGATGAGAGGACTCCTAGAGGAGTATGCAGGGTATGCACTGTTTGTCATGTTACCCTTTTCTTTTATAAGACAAAATCCCTAAATATTCAGCGTAAGCTTGACCGGTTTGAATTTAGAACAGTCTATTTGAAATTGCAGCATTGTACGGGTTAATCCTTGCATCAATTCAGTGAATACAGTAAAACTCTTCTAGTGCGACCACTTAATGAATAAACATACCTGTCCTTATAAACAGGTGGTTGCTTAATGCAAGATGAATGTTATGCAGAAAGCTCCTGTAGGAGCTTTCTGGATAACGTTCGACCTGCATTAAGCTACCACCTGCTCCTGACACTGTAAACTATGCCCTTTTTGCTGGTCGCATTAGAGGGGGTTTACTGTATAACCGCTACAATACTGACATCGAAAAATACGATTCAAATAGAACAGTAAAACCTTTCTCACACGACCACTCAAAAGAAGCGTAATTCTGGATATTTCAGACAGGTGGTAGCTTAATGCAGGATAAACAATAAATAGAAGCTCTAGTATGAGTGGTCTACATCATTATCGTTCTGCATTAAACAGCCGCCTGCATGTTTGTTCGTATAGTTTTCATTTGAGAGAGGTACCACTATTGTTTAACCCTTTCCCTCATATAAACGTGTTTTCACGATTTACAAACAGAGTAGGCCAAGATCAGACGGCTCCTGTTGGAGCCGTCTGATCATGGTCTGTTCTGTTCTATTTGCTAATAGAATTTGAATAATCTGGGTCTTTAGTTTTTAAAAGGCTACAATGCCACATTTCCTTTTAACTATTATGTTCATTTGTATTCAATAGTTATTTAAATTTGGAATATACATAGAACAGGAAAAGGGTTAACAGTTAACACAGTACTTGTAAGCTTTTGAGACACTATTAATCGAGTGTCAAACAGTTTGGATCCTGATGAGGCGTCGAGTTACTTGGCGTCTCATCTGCATATGCACTGTTTGCATAGGCAACTACTCATCCGCCCGCAGCAGTCAATGGTTAAAACACATTTGAACATACCTGACAATCCTATCCAAAAGCTGGTTGAACCGCTGTCTTTCATTTCATCAACATAACTCTGCACAAACATTTCGTCGGTGCTCCTGAAATGACCAGAGGGTACCGTAAAAATGAGGGTGGCACTAAGAGCTTCTTACAGACGTGAGTCAACAAATTCTAACAATAACTTTGCACGGAAGTGAATAATGCCTTAGCTAGCTATGAGCGGATGAGTGATTGCCTATGCAAACAGTTTGGATCAAGACGAGACGCCGAGTGACTCGGGTCAAGATGAGACACTGAGTGACTCGGGTCTAGACGAGACGCCGAGTGACTCGGGTCAAGACGAGACGCCGAATGACTCGGGTCAAGATGAGACGCCGAGTGACTCGGGTCAAGACGAGACGCTGAGTGACTCGGGTCAAGACGAGACGCCGAGTAACTCGGGTCAAGACGAGACGCTGAGTGACTCGGCCTCTCGTCTTGATCCAATCTGTTTGACAATCCGATTGCATTTTAGTAGACAAACTGATCACATTTTGAAAATGAAATTGGGGAACATCAGTGTAAAAATAGTGTACTTAGTAGGCTAAAAGTTAAATGATACCTTCATTTGTTTTTAAATCTAAATACAAAACATAATAATAATAATAACGACAAAGGTTTTAATCCTTTCGGTGCCAAATTTCTAATTGTCGTCTGCTACCCAATTTGGTTAATCAGAAAATGATATAAGTAAACGCAAATTTGAAAGGAATGATGCACATATACAGAAATAGTGATTGAGACAAAAAGTGAAGTCCCTGATCAGGACTGCACTATTTGTTGTGGTGCATTTTTGCGACATTTGGCGGTGAAAGGGTTAACATGCTTTTGGTAGTTTAGTTCGATTATATGGCATAAATATATGCTCGTTCAAATCTCACAAGTAAATGAAAATAGCGCTGAAAATATTCTGATAATCGACGTTTTGTTTTTCAGGATGCTTTCACACATGCTTTAAATTAGCTAATTGAACCTCGACTTAAACATGTGGCTAAACACTCTTCCATGCTTACGAATCTATTCGAAGAAGCTCTGCTCCCTGTTGTGAACAAAACCTCGTGGCCGCTCCAAAATTCAGTCTGTACTGGGGATCGAACTGGTAACAATTAGACCCATGCCCGACCCAGCCAGGAAAACAAACACCTGCATGGGGATAAAGTTAAAATTAACTCATCATATTACATTTATATTACATATATTACATATCAAAGACTTGACCCCTTATCCCATTCAGCCGCCGTTTGATGAAGGTATGTTCTGTTTGCTTATCAAATGATATAAATACACGGTAAACCTCTCTAAACCGGACGTTCAATTTGGTATAAACATCGTGCTTAATGCAGGATGAAAGCCATGTAAAAAACTCCACTAGGAGCTTTTTGCATGATTTTGATTCTGCATTAAGCAGCCACCTGCCGAAGAGTATCTAAATTCTTCTCTACTAGAACCCCGGTTTAGATAAGTTTTACTTTATTCCTTGTTTCTGTCATGTTAAAATCACCATTGCTCATTTGGCCAATGTTTATACATTAATTACTTCTGTTGTGGGTATCGATGCAGTAAAGGGTGTTCTTTTATTTTAGTAAAACTACAAAGGGGTAAGATTTATTCATGTAATGTTTAGACTACCGGAAAACTAAATTCAGCAGCCATCAACTGTATTCCGAACCATTTAGGAACTCCATATTATGGTAGTATAGTAAAACCTCTTTAATGCGACCACTAATGAATAACCATGGGTGTCGTTATAAGCAGATGGTTGCTTAATGTCCTACATTAAGCTACCACCTGCCTCTACTACCCAGAATTATACACTCTTTTAGGTGGTCGCATTAGAGGGGTGTTACTGTATTCAGAGTAACGGAAAACTGAACCCAGCAGCCATCAACTCAATTCAAAACCATTCAGGAACTCCGTATTATGGTAGTATTACCATAGTATTACCAGTTACAAGTGTCTGTTTTTAGTTTAAACATATTTTATTCCATATAATGTTTGGAAGGTGGTCGGGCCACAAGTTCTGAAAACATTAGAAACGCCCCCCCCCCCCCCCCTACAAAACTTTTCCAATTTACATCCAACGGCGGTAGTGTATAAATAATGTCAAATATAAACAAACAATATATATATATATATATATAGAGAGAGAGAGAGAGAGAGAGAGAGAGAGAGAGAGGGGAGATTGAGAGTGTGAGAGAGACAGAGAGAGAGATAAAGAAGAGAGATTGCGGATTGTGATCAAAGGCCGGAGAAAGCAAAGTTTGAGGTAACCAATAATCATATATGCTAACGTGTAATATCCTGGTAAATTTTAAATGCTGTTAGTAGTCAAATATTATCGACGTTACTAAGAGAAGAAAATCTTCTTGTTTGCTTTATAAAGCAATGGACAGCAGCAAATACAGTTTTATTATCCTCATCAGAAAAATCGCTTTTTCCAATTAAAAGCGTGTCTATATTTAGTGGATGGTAATTATGTGTTTTATAAAATAATGCTATTCTCTGATTCTGGAAAAATCTGCAGTGGAAAAAATAAATCTGCAAATACCCTAGTTAAACTTAACAAAGAATTTGAAATATCACTGACATAGATTAAAAATAATAGAGGTCCTAACACTGAGCCTTGGGGTACTCCTGCAGATATAGACTTGGCTGATGAGACTGACGAACGCAAAATAACATTTTGTTTTCTGTGATCTTAAGTAGTTTGTTAACCAATTTATAAGTCTTCCATTTATACCATTTTGTTTTAATTTGAAAATAATCCCCTTATGCCATACACGATCAAATGCTTTTGATATATCACAGAAAATCAGAGAAGAGAATTGCTTATTGTCAAAGGACTGACAAATGTGGTGAAATATATCAATAAGTTGAAGCACTGTTGAGTGTTTTGGAAGAAATCCTGATGGTATTTATAAAGTAAATTATTATCATGAAAAAAGTTATACATATGTTTAAAGACCACTCTTTCTAATAATTTACCACAACAACTAAGAAGAGAAACAGGTCGATAATTTGACGGTAGAGATTTGTCTCCCTTTTTAAAAAGTGGCACAACATTGGCCAGTTTCCAAGAGTTTGGGAAAACTCTTTCATTTAAAGACCTGTTGAAAAGTATAGTTAAAGGTTTCGAAATAGATTTAACAACACCCTTAAGCATTATGTGTGATATTTAAACGGGTCCTGATGCCTTGTTCGTTGCTAACGATCTAATGAGATCTATAAAGATTTCTGATAAACTATTTGAAGTTTTCACAGTGAATTGAGGCAGAACAGCGTTTTCATCTCTTACACTAGAAATTGAAACAAAGTAGTTATTTAAGCAGTTAGCCTTTTCTTGATCTGATGTAAAATATAAAAGTTCCCCTGTACTCGAAGTTTCACAAAGAGGTGGTATATTGACTATACATGTAGTATTTTTAACAAAATGTCTGATAATTTTCCAAAAACTCTTATCATTTGTTTCAAGATTTTCCAGTGTTGTTTCTAATGAACAAAAAATACTGTTTTGCATGTTTTTTCATGTTGTTGACTTTATTTCTTAAATGTTTGTATTTTTGAAAATCATTTTGTTTACCAGATTTAAATGCTATACGTTTTAATCTATCTCTCGCTCTACAAGAATGCCTTGATTTTGAATCGAACCATGGTTTGTCTTCATGCCTCACGATAATTGATTTCGATGGAATACATAAATTTACAAAAGAAAGAAAGATTTCCGTGAATAAAGTGCATGCATCATTTACAGTTCCTTGTAACAAGCGCTCCCAATCAAAGGTTGAGATTTTATCATTTAACATATCAAAGTCAGCTCTATTGTACAAGTAAACATTTCTTTTAAAGGAACTGTTTATATCATATGGAAAAGGTAGCATAATAAATGTAGCACTATGGTCACTTATCTCAGGTGGAACTGAAATTGTACTGGAGTCAGTAAATGTCATGTCAGCAGAAATAATTATTGGATCAAGTAGTGCACAAGCCTTGTAGGTGTTTGAATTGTATTTACTAATGAATTAGTGATCATAATATTTTTAAACGTTTATTACTTGGATTTAATAGGTCTTCATTTAGATCCCCTACCAGTATTATATTATTTGAAATTTCAAACGCTTTTTAAATATTACTATTAAATTTCATAAAAAAAATCTGAATCTGACGTCTTTGGACTGTAGAAGGTTCCAATCAAGTAAAGTTCTTTTTTTAACTCTAAAGCTTATCCAAAGAGACTCTGTAAAAAATTGTTCTAGGTCTACAAGCCTTTTGTGAATGACACCGGAGGAAACATAAACTAGTATTCGACCACCATGATTGGTCCTGTCCTTTCTATAATGAGCATCATATTCTTTTGATATAATTAAACAATCATCAGGAACTGCCATATCTAAATGAGTCTCAGTGAAGCACAATAAATCGAAATCTGTAAAGTGTTATCTAATAAAATCTATTTTGTTTCTAATGATTCTTATATTACTGTGCAGAACAGACAAACAGCTAGGTTTGATGAGATCGGTTGTAACTGGGCCGGTATTTGATTCTACATCTCCCGCGTCCAGTATTAAGAGTAGTAAAATGTAGCAAAATGTACATTTGTAATGCTGACTTTGCAAAAGGTTAATACCTTAAAAACTACTACTAACAATCTAAGCAATATGTTATACAAGAAAAAAGTTAATTTCATTTGTACTTTCATATATCTATAACTGATATACACCCTACCATGGTACAGACCGATGGGACATCTCCATGAATTTAAATCATTACCCATTTGGGAGCAAAATTATAAAAAGAGTCGATTTGTCCATCGTGTCTGACCCATGCTTAGAAAACAAGTGTCTGTTTACAAATGTGAAAACATGAGGACATTATTCAATACAAAATACTCTTGTCTAATCCGAGCCCTTCTTATACAGCAGAGTCTGTCTAATACGACCACTCAAAAAATCATCATCTAGAGCTTTAAAACAGGTAGTAGCTTAATGCTGGACAAAACTATGCCGAAATTCCTAATGAAGATTTCTGCACTTCCCTCGCATTAAGCAACTACCTGCTTTTAAAGATTCATATGTTAATAAAGTGTGTGATCGTTTGCAAGACTCAACTGCATTCATTGTACATTCTTTACATAGATGCATGCTAGCAATGCACAGACCTCATGATAGAGCAAGAAACCAAAATCATTTGAGCGGTTTTTTAGAGAGATTTTACTTTAAGTTTTGCTTGCCTTCCGGTTTTTGGCATATATAGCCTCTTGCGGTAGTGCAGGATCCAGCATTCCAGTCCTGTGTGGCCGTGAGAGTGTTGGAAATATACGCACATGAATTGTTCAGTAAATTACTGAAAAAGAGAACAAAGTACAACGATAAAGTACAGAACATACTACAAATTCAAAACTCATCAATGTGCTCTTCTGTATCCATGGTTATAAAACCTTTTAGTTGAGTCTGGGTTCGTTCTCAAGTTTTTGATTGGTCAGATTTGAGCCTTTGGCTCAAATCTGACCAATCAAAAGTTTGAGAACGAGCTCGGACTCAACTAAAAAGCTTTATAATCATGGACCCTGATCATTTACCTCGTGAATATTTACTGTATATGAAACATCCACCATTTGTGAATATCTATTAATTTGGTTCTTGAATTAAAAATATTTATTACCATGTCAATAAAATTCAGACCTCCAACATTAAGTATATTGATCTGTTTTACACTTTACCTCAACAGTATTAATGTGAAAAATAACTACCAAATGAATATTAAAATAGATGAACGTTCACAATGACATATCAATAGACGTAGAAATGTGTTGTCACTGCAGACACTGTAGAATCGGATCTACAATGTATATCATTTCATAAGCAAACTAAGTAGACCCTGATCAGACAACTCCTGTGAGAGATGTCTGGTCCGGGTCTACTCTGTTTGCAAATGCGTTAAAAGATTATAAAAAGTCCACATTCGTATACACACCGTGCTATATGGGGTGTGCCGTGCCAGTATGCTGTGGTCAGCTGAGTGCCATTTGGCCACATCCAATTTGCGCTTGTGGCACTCACCTATCAATAGTAAATGCAATAACAGTTTTTACGGTATGTTGTATAAACAGTTTTAAAGTGTTTTAAAAGGTTTGATGGTTGCATCAGAAGACTGTGTACCTTATTTCAGCCCGTTATTCCATGACTATTCATGTAGGAGATAATGAGCTCATGAATATTAATGATATTAATTGTTATAATAGCACATGGGCACAGGAATGTTTGGCTATGAAAGAATCATATTTCTCACATACCTTCCCTTATCTCCGAGTTAGAACAACGGGTTAAGATTTCCTTATCTGTAACACGTGTAAGATCACTTTAGAACATATATGACGTCATACGTCATATATATGACGTCAAACCATGGAAACCGATGTTTACATGTCATTTATACGGCGAAAATGCACTTTTTGATATGTGAGAAAAAAAATCTGATGCTCGTTGTCTTTTAAGATCACATGTTCCTAAACTCACCAAGAAAATGTTATTAAGCTCGCCAAGGCTCGCTTAACGACATTTTCTAAGGCTCGTTTAGGAACATGTGATCTTAAAAGACAACTCGCAACAGATCCTCTATCTATATTATACCATAAGCAAACAGAGCAGACCCTGATCAGATGACCCCCTACAAGAGCTGTCTGATCTTGGTCTACTCTGTTTGCAAAGGCATAAAAAGGCGTATTTATGAAGTAAAGGGTTAAGATGAATGTTCAGTAATCATTAATCTTTATCCTGCTTATCTCGAGTACTTTTATCTTTGCAAACAGATTTGATCCAGATGAGACATCGGATAACAACTTAACCCTCCCCTCCATAGGCTATTTTTAGACCCAACCTCTTTGAATGAATCTACCAAAAAGGAGAATTAACTAGAGAAAAGAAAAAAATGTTATATCTGTGTAGTATAGAAACCATTGCTCCATATGAGCAAATACTCTATTTATCAATTGTTTCATAACGTAACATTTACAGAGGCGTATTTATGGAGGAAAGGGTTAATTTCCAATCTAACCCTGACGAACCAGGTCGCTAAGCAATATTTTACCATTTTATATTTTGAGATATCCTTAAGAACTTTATTGGTAATGTTTCAAGTGAAACTAAAACTCTGGTTAATAACATGGTTTGAAAATGAACTCTGTCATTCTCATAAATAATTTTCTATAACCATGGAACAGGGTCCAAATTTTCGAAGCTGTTTCTGAACATAACACAACGTCGTTGGTGTTTATGGTAACACAAATTCCATCTCCTTGCCTTGAGAGAGTGTAACCCAATCCACAGCGACTTCTTTGCAGAAGCTGCAAAGTCATGCATCGCCAACTCCACCTGCTGAGAGTCCACGGTAGCCAGAGTCCCGCCGTCATGGCTACACTGGCGCCTGTGTGCATACAGAGGAACATCATTTACTCTTTACTTCATGAATATTAATGCTATAATTATTTGACTTTGTTTTATAAACACTGTTTATGAACGCAGAGTTAAACACAATCAAAACAACGTATCTGTTTTTACTCTCTTTAACCCATTTGTGCTCAGTGTCCCTTAGACAGACTCAGACATAGTGAAACAGTGCAGACCTAAACGGAGTCCTCCACTGATCAGGATCTGCACCCCGTCGATATCTATGGTTATACATGTACTAGCAAATATGCTGTTTGCTGTGTCTCCTTAACATACACACTGGACGGGCTTCCAAAATAAATCTGAACAGGTTCGCCTTAACCCTTTCGGTGCCATATTTCTTAATATCGTCTGCAATCCAAATTTTAAACCATTTCGTACAATAAGGAAAAGAGATGATAAATGCAAATTTCAAAGGAATAAAGCAGTGAGACAGAACATGAAGTCCCAGATCAGACGCCGTCTTGAAAAGGCGGCGTCTGATTTGGGACTGCACTATTTGTCGTGGTGCATTTATGCGACATTGGCGGTGAAAGGGTTAACTAATACGTGAAGAAATGAGTAAATATATAAGATAACTCTTACAGTAAGTAGGATATTTCTAATTATGCTAGCGAATAATTAACCAATATCCTGCAAAGAGCCACCTTATTTGCATTTGAAAACACATTGTGTCCAGTTGAGACACCGAATTATTCTGCGTCTAACCAGGATCAAAGCCGTTTGGCCCTCAAACAATAGTTGTTTAATCAGGGCTTGAATTCAAATGAAGTACATGTATATAAAGTTTGCAGTAGTTTAGAATTTGATCATGCATTATTTAATACATGGTAAGGGTTGATATTTCCAAGGGTATGCTCACGTGGCCTGATTCCAGTTGTTGGGACGAGCGTAGAGTTTGTAGCATTTGCCGTTGATAGTTTGCCAGCCTCTGTCCGTATCACAGGCCAGTGGAATACCTGCAAAAGGTGTGATTCAAATGTTATGAATTAGTGCAAATCTTAACCCATTTGCTCCGAGTGGATTCTTCATTGCTTATATATTGGATTAGTCTATCTTTTATCTAAAGGATGTCTGGTCTAAATGTTCATTTTTGTTTTGTTTTATATTGAATTTCCTATCAGCAAACAGTGTAGACTCTGATCAGACGCCGCATTATGCGGCGTCTGATCAGAGTCTAAACTGTTTGCCTACGTCCCATATATGGGATCGTGGGAGCAAATGGGTTAAGTTGCACCACTTGTTGTGCGGAGTCTGACACGCTGGCATATTTGTAGATACCTTTGATCAAGACGAGACTGACACTGTAATGTGCTTTTGAAAAGAAACGAAATTAAACTCAGGATTATAGTAGTATTACATTTATTGTTTAATGAAAACACTACAGTGAACATGTTCTGAATACCTTTAATTCTGCATTAAGCTACCACCTACATTTACCTGAATTAGATAATCCGTGGAGTATTAACCCACGCCCTTTGACGACTTTGCAAATAGTGTAGATCTATACCAGACCATTTTATAAGAGCCTGCTTTGTTTGCTTATGAAATAATTTAGATCGAATTCTATACATGTAGTTTCTTGTATGACCAACATAATTATAATATATTATAATTATACTGTGTGGTAAATCCTTTCAACACAGAATTTTCAGAGTTGATTAGCCCGTCTGAGTTGAACGATTAACTCCATTCAGTATAAGACTTACTAGAAGATTTTGATGACAAACAGTGCATATCCTGATCAGAAGGTTCCCCTAGGAGTCCTCTGATCTGGGTCTACACTGTTTGAAGATACCAGTGCAGGAATATCCAGAGTTCAAAGAGTTAATATATATAAATAGTGACTGTTTCACTTACTTCGAGCTCTGTTGCAGATGAAGTAGTATTTATTGCTACACCTGTCATCGTTGAAATGATTGGAGTTGATAATTTCAGCACATCCTTCTTTACCCCTGTAGTTATTGGGCTCATTCGGTCTCCACGTTCTATTGAAATAATTGTGTTGAGGTTACATATTTTAATGTATCAACGTTATTTACTGTCTATCCATTGTGAAACAAGTTATTACAGTAAAACCTCTCTATAACGGCCAGTAAATTGTGTTATTTAGTTGATATTTAGGGCAGGTGGCTGCTTAAAGCAACTTGAAAATAAAACAGAACGCTCCTATAGGAGCGTTCTGTTTTACTTTCACATTGCTTTAAGCAGCCACCTGCCTTTAACACAAACTACTTGATGTAATTTAGTGTCCTTTATAGAGAAGTTTTACTGTACAAGGTACAGCAGAACCTGTCTAAAGTGGCCTTCAAACAAAGGGTTAAGCCTGTCTATACTTTGTTCTTTAGAACATGTCTTAACCCTTTCACCGCCAATGACGCAAACATGCACCACGACAAATAGTGCAGTCCCAGGGACTTCACTTTTTGTCTCAAACCATACTTCTATATATGTGCTTAATTCCTTTGAAATTTGCATTTATTTATCTTATTTCCTTATTTTACTGAATGATTTAACAATATTGGATTACAGACGACAATTAGAAATTTGGCACCGAAAGGGTTAAACAGTCATTCATTTACTGAACAAAGAAGTCTTAAAAAGCAGGTGGTTGATTTCTGCATTATTTTCTATCTGCATTAAGCACGTATCTGCTTTTTAAGACTCCTATATCCCAGAAATGAAAGTCCAATTAGGGCAGGTCCTACTGTATACAAAATACTGCGTGACTTATATTGTCATTTATATTATCATTTATATTGTCATTTATATTATCATTTATATTGTCGTTTATGTTGTTAACACTTTACCTCATATATTAAGTTGTGCCATCCAGAATTAGTTGAATTGTTATAAAGACACGAACATGTTTTGCTATGATAGAAATTGTTGAAATCAGATCTGCATAACACCAATTGCAAACAGAAGATATCCTGTGTTTAATCCTTCTCTTGCTGAATTTTAAAATACATTTCTCCTATTTTACCCATGCCCTGTTGTATAATTACATATATCTTAACTGTGTACAAGTATTTTGCTGTGCAATCACTGCTGTGGGGTGCACTGGTTGCACAATCAATTTGTAAATAGTGCAGACCATGATGAGACAGCTCCTGCAGGAGCTGTCTCATCTGGGTCTTCACTATTTACAGGTAGGTATATTAACGTGAATAGCAAGCGAATGGTGTATCTGTGTCTAAATGCGTTAAAATGCATTTCTATCAGGTAAAGAGTTAATCATTTCATGAAATAATTATCAGCTGAATTTTTATAATGTACATGTATGTTTGTTTTTCAGATAATGTGATGCTTTGATAAAACCATTAGAATCAGATCTATATCATTTGATAAGTACATATAGAACATGCTGTTCAGACGGATACTACATGATACAGACTAGGACCTTTACATTTTTGTACCTTATAACTTTAATATGATAATTGCTGAAAGTTGTTTTAAAAATATAGATTTAATCAAGTTTTAACATGAAGGTCAAATTGAAAGGAAGTAAACAAACGGCCATATGCTCGAACTGCCTTAAAATAAGTAAAACCTTATCTGTTACAATTTTGGACTTACACAAAAGTCGCTTATAGAACCGAGTATCAAACAGATTTGACCCTGATGGGGTGTCGTGTTACAAGTTTGACCCTGATGGGGTGTCGTGTTACAGATTTGACCCTGATGGGGTGTCGTGTTACTCGGCGTCTCATCAGGATCCAAGTTGTTTGCAAACGCTAGTCAGATTGCGCTTTTGCAAGAGAAGTGTATCATCGTTAGAACACAATAAAGGAATTGTAAAACATGCTCACATATATTTATTTGCCAGTGTACCATCAGCCCATTCCCAGGTTGTAAGCGACTCTCTGTTGTTCAGCCCTGTCCACCACAATGGGTTGCGCAAATGTTTGTTCTTCGTAATGCCTTTAAGTTGGTTGGCAATCCATGTCTAGCATTGCATGAAACAACAATATTACAAGTGATAAAAATATATTGTAGGCAACATGAGTAGTGAGAGGCAGCTGCCAGCTTCTATCAACTTGAAAGAACATGGTTTGCATAAACAGTACACATGAATATTGTCTCCAGGATACGCTTGTACATGAATTTGCAAACAGTATAGACCCATAAATCCATATGATTATGGTCTGCGCTGTTCGTCATTCAACATCATCTAACACGTTAAGCCTTCCATATTGAGTGAACTCCATAGATAAATTCAGCGCGGAAAGGGTTACATGTATTTCATATTGATTGCAGCAGGTACTCTTATGTATACAGTAAATCAGATATACCATGCTCACTCTAAAAAGTCAAAATTGGTAGCTCAATGTAGAACGACGTAAGTAATTCGGTAAGCTCCTACTTGAGCTTTTTGTATTATATTTGCTCCGCATTAGGCATCCAACTTTATTTGAAGAAACCCATATTTATTCATTAAGCTGTCTCTTGAGAGAGGTTCTACTCTATGCATCTCTTATACATGTATGATGTTTATCTTTCTTCGGATGATTTGGCTACAATGCAATTGATTCTTCTCACCACAATACTTTTTATTCTTTCATTTCTTACTTTTTGTCGTTAAATAATGATAACAACGTTGTTCCAATAAAACTTCGTTGATCCGAACACTGACATAAAAGACATTACCAGACTTCACCCCATTACAACATATTTATGTAAGAAATAATGACATAATGAATATAAAAAGCATTAATTATTATGATAGGACGTGGACACAGGAATTTTGTGCTATGACAGAAACTATAGAATCATGTCTATATTATTCCACAAGCAAACATAGCAAACCCAGATCAGACGGCTCCTACAAGAGCCGTCTGATCTGGGCTACTCTGTTTGCAAAGGCGTAGAAAGGCGTACTTATGGAAGAAAGGGTTACAACGGACGGCAGTTAAATGCACAGTGAGAGTCTTTCACCCTGCACTGAGCAGCCACCAACCCCATCTATTAAAAGTTGGGAATAGCATAGTTTTACTGTATTTCTATTGTTTAAACTATTGTGCTATGAGAAATTGAGGACCAGACGCCATAATTTCTGTTATAAAATAAAGCATGGCAAAATACTCTTATTAAAATATAACTTTAATAAACACTGGACCATCGTAAGGTTCACAGAATTTTTCAATGGGTCTAGCATGTATACATTGTTAGCAAGCACATTTATGCACACCTGTTATAACACACCTTGCGCATTGCTCGCTTTTCTACGCCTTTTTTATGTTTTTGTTCGTATTTTAACTGGTATGCTTCATATGTATTTTTAATACAATTCGGTTATAGATGTATAACGAGACCGCATGTTAGAGAGAGCATAATTTGTATCTAAACCCACAGGCTTTACATAAAGAGGGATTCAAAACCATAGTCACAGTAACAAACAGTTTGGATTCTGATGAGACGCCGAGTGTCCGGTAATCACAAATGCGGCATTGGCAGGGAAATAGTTAAACTTGAGTGTCTTTACCATTTCCTGTTGTGATTCTATCTTCAGCAGGTCCCCGCCATGGATTTTACAGTAGTCCCTGGAATCCTGCCATGTCAGTTTTGTAGTGTACACGAATCTGTAACACTTGCTATTAGGAGCCGTTGTATACCCGTACCAACCGTAAGGACATTTTTGTCCGGACACTGAAAGAAGTCAACACAGACGTGGTAGCATTTACAACAGCTTAATCAATGTGTTAACCATTTCGGCACCAAAATTCTATTTGTCGATTGCAAACTAATTTCGGTAAAATAAGGTAATGAGATAAATAAATGCAAATTTCAAAGGAATAAAGCACATATATAGAAATAAAGTTTGAGACAAAAAGTGAAGTCCATGATCAAACGCCGCCTTGAAAAGACAGCGTCTGATCTGAGACTGCACTATTTGTTCATGGTACATTTTTGCAACATTGGCGGTGAAAAGGTTAAATAGTTTTGATCCAGATATGAGATGTCAGGTTACTCAGGAACGTCACGTTCGCAAAGTTAATCACAAAGTACGAAAATATACACCGGAAATAAATGGGTTAAACAAATCCCACGAGAGGCCAGTAGTAAGAAGTAAACGAAGACGCTGTACATAACATCACAGAAGCATTTGGAATACACTCAAACTGTCACCAGTCTGACCTCGGAATCTTTCATGTGCAAATCTCATTACTTATTTTAGCTAAAACTAACATTATTGTTTAAAAACATATTCACAGAAACAAAATCAGAGTATTACTTTCCCTCATATAAACGTGTTTTCACGCATTTGCAAACAGAGAAGACCCAGATCAGACGGCTCCTAGAGGAGCCGTCTGATCAGGGTCTGCTCTGTTTGCTGATAGAATTTGATAAATCTGTTTCTTTACTTTCTAAAATGGCTACAATATGTTCCACCTTCCATATTTCATATAACTGTTTTGTCCATGAATATTCAATAGGTATCAAAAGTTTGAGTAAACATAGAACAGGGAAAGGGTTAAACAGTTAAGTTCCTGATGAGACGCCGAGTAACCCTCATCTGGATCAAATCTATTTGCAAATGTCATCACAAATTCGTCAGCAGGACATTCCATCAGACACAAGCTTCATTGTAACAGGTCCGTTAACCCTTTACCTCTTATATACGCCTTTGTATGCCTTTGCAAAAAGCGTAGACCCTGACCAGACAGTTTCCGCAGGAGTCATCTGGACAGGGTCTGCTCTTTTTCCTTCTGATATAATATAGCTACATGTATAATTCTGCAGTTTCTGTCATTACTTGAATCCAAGTGAGACACCGGGTAAGTAGGCGTCCCGTCATGATCCACGTGTTTGACTAGTATTAAAAGAGTGAACGAATCGGAATTAGTCTAAATTGCCCCAAGTCCAAATATGAACAGAAATACTGTTGTGCCAGCGCGGTAAGAGTTAAGTTTCTCACATAACTCCCCTTATCTCCGGGTTAGAACAACGGGTTAAGATTCCCTGATCTGTAACACGTGTAAGAACGCTTTAGAACATATATGACGTCATACGTCATATATGACGTCAACCCATGGAAACCTATGCTTACATGTCATTTAAAACGGCGAAAATACACTGTTTTGGTTATGTGAGCCAAAGGCTCGCTTAATAACATGTTTTAAGGCTCGTTTAGGAACACGTGATCTTACAAGACAACTCGCGACAGGTCCTCTATATATGGTATAACGCCTGTCATTCTTTAAAAGTCAGGTGCATGTTGCTTGTCCGCTTGAAATCAAGTTAGCCATGCTTTTTTGTTGTGATTTAGTTTTTTCTTGTTTTTTTGTTTGTTTTGTATTTTCTTTATATCTGTGTTTGACGTCGCTTTAAGCGTACAGTAGAACCACTCTATTGCGACCACTTAATGAATAAACATACAGTAGAACCCTCTAATGCGACCACTTAATTAATAAACATACAGTAGAATCCCTCTAATGCGACCACTAATGAATAAACATGGGTGTATTTATAAGCAGGTGATTGCTTAATGCAGGACAAAGGTAATGCAGAAAGCTCCTCTAGGAGCTTTCTGCATTACTTTTGTCCTGCATTAAGCTACCACCTGTATCTAGCACCCAGAATTATACCTCTTTAGGCGGTCGCATTAGCGGGGTTTTACTGTATTTCAATATGTCCAACTGTTACATGTGACAAATTGCAGTCTTCCATGAACAATACCCGGATAGAACTACCGACCAACAGTGGCATTTACAACCCTTTGTTCGCCGCTAAGCCCTGCGGCGAAAAGGGGAAGTAATCCCAGAGCACATCTCACAGTTCACCAGTGACCTAATCGGCTGACAGTCGACGAAACTAGCTGGAGCCAATGATCCAAGGTTAGCAGTGTAATAATAACTTTGTCTTCATGCATCATTCCTGCTAGATGAACCTATTCTCTAATAATGATTTTGTCGATGTGAGTTTCTGGAAACTAATAAGCAAGGCAAACAAGGCATATCCGGATATGAGAGCGCCTTTAAATGTATATCTGTTTAAACGTTGAGTGGAATAGCCCTTCTATAAAGTTCACACAGTATGAAAGGCTTAAGCCTGCTAAAGGACTTTGATATACAAACAGAGCTCATCTTGTTTGTTCAAAACGCTCTTCTATGAAGCCCCAATCTGGCCTACACTGTTTGCAAATACCAATGTCAATGGGTCCTGTACTCAATTGGCTAAGAGACTACACATAATCTAGACAATCGATGACTTACGTAGTGTTTCCAATACTATTGTACAATACTCTATACTATTCTACATAATATACTCAATACTATTCTACGTAGTATGTACAGTACTATTCTAAGTAGTAAAGTCAATGCTATTTTACGTTGTATTTTCTATACTGGTCTGCGTGCGTTGTATAGTCAATACCATTCTATGAAGTATAGACACTGTTATTCTTATTTATAGGAAACTAAGGTTGCGTCTCCAGATATTTAGATTGATTTCAATATTTCTCCATAAGTTTATTTTTCCAGTAGCTTGTATCGTAACACGTGTGGTTGTGTTATATGTATGGGTTAATTAGTTCATCGGCAGCGATAATATAATGTCAATAAGTATGTCAAGATTGGTAGATGATCGACTGATACAGATTACCCTAGACATAATACCAATGTTGACCAGTGGTCAGTAGAGGAGGTTAAACTATTATAAATAGGTCATCAGGGCTACAGATAAAGGTGCATACACAAATACTAAAATCATCACTTCTCTACCAAACCCTATGTTGTGACCACTCTTTAGAATCGTCTCGAAGAGACGATTCTAAAGACTAGTCACAGCATAGGGTTTGGTGGAAAAATAAAGACATTATTCTAGAAAATAGTTTTAATTTACCCGTCTTATCTGGGTCACTTGGTTATCTTCAAAAGCGCAGACAGCGGGAAACTTGCATGAACATGAAGGACAGTCAAATTCACAAACCGCCTAAAATGTTACCCCTTTTCACGTAAATATGTATGTAGGAACCCACGTTTCCAAGATCCTGTTCAGGTCTAAGAATTGTGTCACCAAATTCGTCTAAACAAATGTCGACCGGAGAACAATGTGATTTTATGTCACCTGAAAAAGTGTCTACGGTCATAATCCTTCTCAATTGCGTGCTTGATTTGAGAGAAGAATGTCGCGGATGAGGTCATTCATACTAGAGTCCGTTCTCTGATTATACTTTTCATTTTGGTTGTTGATCAGGTTATACTTATACTGTTGTTGTTTGACACCTGCTATCTCGTGTTGTAAAATTCATTAGCTTTGTGTCTGCCATCACCTTTGTTTCAATGCACAATGTGGAAGTATGCGTCAGTGTACTGTTTGCAAATGCCCGTTAAGTGGTTTCCCGCATTTCATTAACCCTTTCGGCTCCAAATTTCTATTTGTCGTCTGCAATCCGATTTTTGTTAAACCATTCGGTATGATAAGGAAATGAGATAAATAAATGCAAATTTCAAAAGAAAAAAAGCACATATATAGAAATAGAGAATGAGACAAAAAGTGAAGTCCCTGATCAGACACCGCCTTCCTTCAAAAGGCGGCGTCTGATCTGGGACTGCACTATTTGTCGTGGTGCTTTTATGCGACTTCGGCGGTGAAAGGGTTAATCCAATATTTCCTGATAACAGGTAAACTCTTTACGCCTTGCAAACAGAGAGAGTAGACCCAGATGAGACGGATCCTGCAGTGGTCATCTGAGTACGGTCTGCTTGGCTAGCTAATGAGGTTATATATATCTGAATCTACATGTTCCTCCAAGGCCCAATTCCTGTGTTCTGTTACAGTTAAAAACATTAACCTGCTAAATATTCACGATATCATAATGTCTTACATGACTATTCGTGAAGTAAAAGGTTAAGGACAACGCGTTCGAAATTGCATGATTACATGTAGTTAACAATTCTCTCATATTGACGCCTTCTGACACCTTTGTAAAAATTTATCCTTCTAAACCATTGTGATAAATAGAGCATTTACTCCATAGAAGCAAATGATCTATTATGCTATTTAAATGCTCTATTATCATAATGGTTTCAAAGCTATATAATTCTAAATGTTATCCTTTTTCTATCAAATGTTCCTTTTTAGTAGATAATTCAAATAGGTTCCTTTTCAGTAGATAATTCAAACAGGTGGGGTCTTAAAGTTGTCTAGGAGGGAATGGGTTAAGGTAAGGGTAAATTGTATATCTAGTATCATAATCGGGTATCCATGGCCCTTCTTAGGTCGAGATGTAAGAAAATTGTGTTTATCATTCACCTTTGACAGCTTGAAAATTTATTTAAAAAATAATCACACCAAGAATATTAACTAACTTAATTATTATAATCATGTGAAAGACATGTTTTCCATAGCATAAACTGTAGAACCCTGCAGGAGCCGTCTGATTTAATCTGGGTCTACTTAGTTTGCAAAATGCCTTTCACACGTATTTTATAGAGTAAAGTATTAAGTGGTATACCCAGATTTGACTAGGTCAATTATTATCATAATATCCCAATTGACTCATTTAACCCTTTTCCTGTCATATAATTGATATTCCATTAACTTAATCTCGGATCTGCTGCGTGTTTTATTCCTTCCCATTCTGAGTCGCTTAAGAATTCGCTAAATGACTGGCTGTATGTACAAATGTTAGATCTCAGTAAGTAGCCAAATTATACATCTCATCTGGTTCCAAACCATTTGCAAATGTTAGATTGCTCACTCTGTTCACACATTACTTTATAGGCTATTTTAGATCCAACCTCTTTGAATAAATCTACCGAAAAGGAGGATTAACTGTAGAAAAGAAAATTAATTTTAGAATTGTGTAGTTTTGAAACCATTTAGATAGCCATTGAGATAAATAGAGCATTTGTTCCTATGAAGAATCCATTCCTATGGAACACATTCTCTATTTATCACAATGGTTTCATAATGTGACATTTACAGAGGCGTCAAAATGCGTCAGTATGCGGGAATGGGTTAAGAGTTAACTCTTTGCAAGCTAGCGGCTATTTTGTTATAATCACGTTAGACAATACAGCCCAGTTGAGAGGCGGACCTGATCAAATCCGTATGAGGATCCAAATTCCTTGATGCACCATTTATGTTTTTATCTTTACCCCGCTATAATAAAAATGTCTGTTTAACTTTAGATCTGGAAGAATTTTAACTACTGGTTCGATCAAGCTTTTGAAAAACTCTTGACCGGGCATGTATCTTGATGATACTTCGAAATGGGGGCCAGGTCTCGAGGTTATAACACTATTTTCTTCAATCTGAGATAATTCCCAAGCATCTGGTTGGTCAGATTCTGAGCTTGCTCAGATACTTGAGAATGATCTCAGACTCAGACTCGAAAGTTTTATAACCTTGGACCCAGCTATCTAAAAGCGGGAGAAAAGCGGGAGAGGGGGTGGCTAAACACAATTGGAAGAATAAACTTGCAGATTGCAATTACTTAATGTAATAAGTGTTAATAGTGTACACCTGAGCAAGCATTTGGTTTGCACACTATTTGGTCTATTTCATGTTCAAAACTCTAGGCACAGATATTTGCAACCAGAGTGCCAAATTGTTTGGAATTGATGGTCGACTCATATGTACCCATATTGGTTACAAAGTAACAATTACCCAGCTTTAAAAAAAGACATTTATGCTTAAATTTGATTCTTGAGCAATTTTGACTACTTCATATTTAGTCAAACCTTTGAGACACTATTGAGGGACTGTTAAGCAGCTTGGATTCTGATGAGATGCCATGTCGCCGACGTCTCATGTCGATCTAAGCAGGTCGTTAATAACGGGACAAGAGTTACGTAATTCAACTGAATACTAGAACGATCTGTTGTTATCACGTATGGCATTGAAATTGACTCGTTTAAATCAACAGTCCAATCTTAACCTTTATCACGCTTTGCGCCCAACTGATTAGAATTTACAAACAGCATGGATCCAGATGAGACACCGAGTAACTCGGCGTCTCATCAGGATCTAAGCTGTTTGACAGTCAGTCAATAGTTTATCAAATAATTGATCGAATCGAAAATATTCAATATTGCACCACATCAAACGTTGAACAGATGTTAATTTTACGCAGGGAGAAGGTGAAGGGATGGCTGATAACAAGTGGGATATCATCGCGCTAATATCAACACTCTGGATGATCGGACAAGATAGCCTCATTAATCTAATCTTCAAAGTGACCATTCATATAGAAGTACCGAGGTGAAATATGTGAATAGTTTTGACCATCTTTATTTATTTACTCGAACATAATGGTTTACCTGTTTCATAATTATGTACAGGTAAACCACGCTATATTGAGACTTGTTGTTATTTTGTTGTTTACATAACAGCACAAAAGTACAGGGCCAGACAACAGAATTTAGTAACTCGCCACATATTATGTACTGGGCTTTGGTCTAATGGATATGTACATGTACCTAGTTTTGCATAATGGTGCTCTTGCATAACGTTTGCCTTAGAAGTTTACAGATAATCAGTTACAAAATCGAAATTTTACTCGATTCAGAGCGCCTTTGTAACGGGTCCTGCACCTGTTCGCTGGTACTCACTTGTGTAAAAATCTGCTCAAACGACATAATAGGTTTACCGCAAAATTGACTCTGCAGCAAAACATAAATATCACCTTTGACTGTATACACACTAAGATATACAGTAAAACCTCTCTATAACGACAACTAAATTACATCAAGTATTTTGTGTTAAAGGCAGGTGGATGCTTAAAGCAAGGTGAAAGTGAAACAGAACGCTCCTATAGGAGCGTTCTGTTTTACTTTCACCTTGCTTTAAGCAACCACCTGCCCAAAATACCAACTAATTAACACAATTTAGTGGTCGTTATAGAGAGGTTTTACTGTATATGAATGTCCATAAACCCTTAAACAATGTATTCAGAAACCATCGCAACCTTGTATATTGAACAGTAGTAGGCTATTCTAAAATCGGTGCGCAAACTGACACCTCCTCCGAAAAGCAGACTTGAGCTTAGTGCAAAATTAAAACCTTTTGTCGTATAAAAAGAACACATTATTGACTACCATCTAATATTCTATAATTATGGCAAACCATGTACATACGAGTACACATATGCTTGCCATGATAACATGCTAAATTACATTTAAGTATTTACGAATACAAGATTTACAGGGCAAAATAATTTAGCGCAGACCTATTGTTGAAAACCCTCGGCAATCTGCCAAAATATAGAATCTTTGAAGTTGTAAATTACGTAACAAACAAAATAAATAAATCAATAAATTTCATCAGATGTTATGTTCCCATAACGTTGGGAGCATGCAGTGAAACATGTGTACGTCCATCGGCCCGTGTGTACAGGCGTATACATGAAGGAACTAGAGGTTTGTTTTTGTCACAAAAACAGATGTCTCCCCCTCCCATCCTCTTTCCAATATACAAGTGTAATGTCTGTAACTTCAAACTTATCAGGGTCTAATGTTTAAGTCACCAGGGGCAATAACTCCAACATTGTCAGGGGAGACAATTCAAAAGCCCCAGATACACAAAAACACATGCTAGTCAACATTCTTGTGAAGTTTGGTGACTCTAGTACTAGTGGTTTCAGAGATACATATGACACAAAGTAAAGTTTCTCTTATTTAAGTCATAAGGGACAGTAACTCCAAATTTATCAGGGGGGACAATTAAAAAACCCAGATGCACAACAACTCATGCTGGTGAACATTCCTATGAAGTTTGGTGACTCTAGCCCTACTGGTTTCAGAGATACGTGCAGCACAAAGTTTCTCTAATTTTAAGTTAACATATCAGGGGCAGTAACTCAAGAATTATCAGAGGGAGACAATTAAAAAAACAGGTGCACAACAACTCATGCTGGTGAACATTCCTGTGACGTTTGGTGACTCTAGCCCTAGTGGTTTCAGAGATATGCACGACACTAAGTAAAGTTTGTCTAATTTTAAGTCATCAGGGGCAGTAACTCCAAAGTTAACACGGGGAGACAATTCAAAAAACCCAAGAGCAAAACAACTCATGCTTGTGAACAATCCTGTGAAGTTTGGTTACTCTAGCCCTACTGGTTTCAGAGATACGCGTGACACAAAGTTTGTATAAATTTAAGTATTCATATCAGGGGCAATAACTCAAGAATTATCAGGGGGAGACAATTCAAAAACCATAGGTGCACAACAACTCATGCTGGTGAACATTCCCGTGAAGTTTGGTGACTCTAGTACCAGCGGTTTCAGAGATACGCGCGACACAAAGTTTTTCTAATTTTAAGTAATCAGGGGCAATAACTCCAAAATTGTCAGGGGGAGACAATTAAAAAAAACAGGTGCACAACAACTCATGCTGGTGAACATTCCTGTGAAGTTTGGTGACTCTAGCCCAACTGGTTTCAGAGATACGCGCGACACAAGTTTGTGACGGACAGACAGACAGACGGACAGACGGACGGAGACAGACGGACAGACGGACGGACGGACGGACGGACTGACAGACAACTCTGGCAAAAACAATATATCTCCCCATAAATGGGGGAGACATAATTATGACCAAAGAAAAGGATAGTTGAACAGAATTGTCCATTCCTTCCATCTGTGTGAATCTGTGATTACCTTTGGAATCCGTTTGGATCATCAGTATCCAAACTGTTTGACACACCACTCCCATTTTGTAGAAGAAATTAAAGGAAAGTCAAATCTGATACTTAAACAAAAATTATTTTGCAGGCTACATCACATGGTTTTGTTCCTGAACTGCTTTTTTATTTAATTATAATACAAATGACTAAATTAAAACGCCTTTCTCCGATGTCTGTTGTCACTGCAACGATTCTAAAGAGTAGTCACAAAATAGGGTTTGGTGGAGAAATAAATAAGTATCGTGGATTTGTTTTAAATTGCTTATCTTATCTGGACCTCTGTTAATTGTTCTAGAAACCATTAGGTCCTTACAAGGTTAATTAAGTTGCAAATATATGTGAGCATTTTACGCAATATATACGTCTTTTAAAGTATCTGCAATCTGAGTAGAACCAAATCAGATGGCTCTTGCAGGGCATCTGCTCTGTTTGCTTATGCTTATTCTACAACTTCTGCCATGGTTAAAGATTCATGTGTGCATATGCCATTATACAATTCACAAAAGTGATATTCATGCATTAGTTCTTATATAAATATTCATGGAATGAAATGTTAAGAATGAAATAGCTTCAATGGAATCAATGCCAATGAAATTCAATATCAGAGCTGTATAGATACAAATACAGTAAAACCCCTCTTATGCGATCAGCAAAAAGGGGCATAATTCACAATGGAAAAGGCAGGCAGTAGCTTAATGCAGGACGAAAGTTATGCAGAAAGCTCCTATATGAGCTTTCTGCATAACATTCGTCCTGCATTAAGCAACCACCTACTTATGAAGACAGCCATATTTGTTCATTTAGTGGTCGCATTAGAGGGGTTTTACTGTATATAAACACTGTCAAACTTTACCTCCATATAGAACGGTTGTGTAGTTTAATCAAATCAAAGGTAATTAAGATTGCACCAACGGCAAAATGAAGCGGTCATTATTTTCTCATAGCGAGAAAGGGTTAACACAACCAAAACACATGATATAAGAATATATCTATTGGGGCTTGATTGATAATTGAAGGGAGACTCTAAATTTACAGTGATTCCTGCAGAACAACATATCATAACATAAATCCGTGTCATAATAATGCCAAAATGGTTACTTCATTAATTCTTTTTCTTGTAACCCTCCCCCTGCTACTCGCAACTTGACTGGCATAGAAAACAGCTTGGACCCAGATCTGACGCCTAGGAACCAAGCAACAAATAGGAAGTAGTCGAATGTGCACCAGACTCAAAGTCTGAGCAGACAGCGGGTGGGGGTTAACATTCACTTAAGACGTTAAACGCAACTAGTTTAGCTGTAAAATGACGATCTCTGACATTGAAACTACTTATCATTAAGCCAGAACGAAATCATTTCAATTGTAAAAGAGATTATAATGGTTTCAATAAGATTTAAAATACATACCAACATCCAATGCGACCGCTGTGAAAAACACTGTAACCAATGCCTTTATCCACATTGTTTTGGTAATAAAACCTGTTGAAATTCAGAGAAAATAAGTCAATGACTGTGCATTCTTAATTTTCAGATCTTTTAAAAGGGGTTATGTATTAAACAAAACTCCTAATTTGCCGCAGGTTTTCAATAGCGGGGTTATTAAGTTTCGGCACGAATACAGTTATCACTTTTTATCGCCGTCGGTGTCAAACGGTATCACACACTGTCCTAGGCTACAGACGCTAGATCTTATTTTATCAGCAAGATTTACTTCATCCTTCGAGCGCAATACTACTGACCCTTTATCAAGCTATTCGTACAAAGACTCGCATCTGCAAGCCACTTGGGTCCAGATGAGACGCCGAGTAACTCGACGTCTTATCAGAATCCAAGGTGCTTGACATTCGGGCAACAGTTACTTAAAGCTTGATTAAACTGAAAGTAGTCAAATATACAAACAATTCAAATTTAAGCAGATATGTTTTAAGGGCAGGGTAAGGGTGAACAGTTTCATAATTCTTCCGTTTTATATAAATACAACAGACACGTTTTCTGTCGTGTAAACATTTTAGTATCGAGTAGTTCGAACTGAGACTCGGAGCTGTCTGCATTCAGAGTGTTAGCAAAGTCGGTCCTTAACCCATTCCCTCATTCATATTGATGACTTTTGACGACTCTGTAAAAGTCACTATGTGAAATCATTGTGATAAATAGAGCATTTGCTCCTATATTTATCACAATGGTTTTAAACTACAAAATTCTATTTTTTCCTTTCCTCTAGTTAATGCTCCTTTTCGGTAGGTTTATTCAAAGAGGTTGTATCTAAAATAGCCTATGGGGTAATAGATTAAAGTGCTTCTTAGCGTATAAACTCTTTTGCTGCGAATGGCAAATCTGTGATTACCTATGTAAACAATTTGGATACAAATGAGAAGCCGAGTAACTCGGCGTCCCATTAGGTGTTCAATTGTTTGAAGATGTTATTATGTTCCTTAAAGTTAAAGGAAACTGAAAGAAACTTAAAAAACAACATGAAAATTATAATAGACACATTTTGCCGACTGCATCGCGCGTCAGTGAACAGGATAACCCATTTATTCCTATATAAAGGAAATCCCATCCAGATCTTAATTTTGAGCCCAATCATTTTCATGCTGAGATGTGCACAGCAAACAAAAGATTTTCTGGTATAAGCCATCGACTTAGATGGGTTCAGCAAACAGTGCAGACCTATATCAGAGGGTTAATTCCCTTTTAAAGGACACTGGGCGCAAATATGTTAATGTTAACCCAGTACCTCATAGGCTATTTTTAGATCCAACCACTATGAATAAATCTACCGAAAAGGAGCATTAACTATAGGAAGAGAAAAGTTTAGAATTTTGTAGTTTGAACCCGTTGTGATAAATAGAGCATTTGCTCCTATAGGAACAAATGCTCTTTTTATCACATTGGTTTTATAAAGTGACTTTTACAGAAGCGGGGAAAGGCGTATTTATGGAGAAAAGGGTTAAACTGAATCATTACTCTTCTCTTCACTAGTTTTCAAATGTTTTTTTAGAATGCTATGTCATCTAAGTGTCAGGGCGTCGTTCTTAATGCATCGTATTAAGCATTTTGTAACGTTTCCGTTATTTTTGTGGTATGCTCTTTTGAGCACAGTTTTCATTCTCTCCGTCTGTTCGTTGCTCCATACCTCCTTGTTCATGTAGCATAATCATGATTGTATCAAATGACTGGACGATCCTAAACAAAACTTGTTTTAACTAATGTTGATATCAACTGAAGAACTGCGGTATGCAAGGACCGTAACTTTATAAATGAACAGTTTAGCGTTATTTCTGAAATACAAATGGTGTTGAAAGGAACGTTTTCTTTGGATAAATTCAGTTTAACCCTTTCCCTCATATAAACGTGTTTTCACGCATTTGCAAGCAGAGTAGACTCAGATCAGACGGCTCCTAGAGGAGCCGTCTGATCAGGGTCTGCTCTGATTGCTAATAGAATTTGATAGATCTGTGTCTTTGTTTTCTAAAATGTCTACAACATTCCACCTTCCATATTTCATTATAACTATTTTGTCCATGAATAATCAGTAGGTATTGAAATTTGTAATAAACATAGAACAGGGAAAGGGTTAAACGATCAACTAATATAGACGCATTATACTTCTTTTCACTGAAACTGTCAATCCTTTAACCCCCGGATACGCCTCTTAGTGCCTTCGCAAACAGGGTAGAAAGAAAATCAGACTGCTCCTGTTATAAGCTGTCTGATCATAGTTTGTTCTGTTTTAATGTAATAATATAGATCTGATTATACAGTTACCGCCACGGTGTACAATTCCCTTTATCACAATATCATTATAAGCAAACTTCAAAACAATATTCATAGTGTTATTGTTTCTTACATGGATATTCATCAGGTTAAAAGTTGCTACAAAAAACATTGTAACAGAAGTGTAATTCTGTCATAAATATAGTTTTAATTATAGCCTATTTTATATTTACAGTTGGTTTGCACCTAAAGTGGCATAAAGCCAAACATTTGTATAGAAAATATAAAAGTAATAAGAGTGTACAAAATAACAGAGTTTTTCGTAATTGAAATATACCTTCTGTGCATTGCACAGCGTGGTTTTGTCCGTGTTCTGAATTGGCCATGTCGAAGTTCGAGTATGTATGTGTGCAGGTGCGCTTCATTTATGCTACTGGTGCTCCTTTGTCATTTTCTAAGTAGTAGTAGTAGTAGTATATAGTATTTTTTTTTATTATAAGTTGTATTTCCGTTGTAATAATAATAAATGCAAATATTTTTATCATTTTTATGATTATTTATTATTTTTATCATTATTATTATTATTTATTATTATTATCATTATTATTATTACTATTATTATTATATTTATAATTATTATCATTATGTGTATTATCATTACTTTCTTATTTATAATTATATTATTATTATTATTATTATTATTATTATTATTATTATTATTATTACATGTATTGTTATTATTATTATCAGCATCATCATTATTATTATTATTATACATGTATTACTTTTATAACACTGGTATTGTATACCACATTGTTGATGTCAAGGTCACTGAGATTATGATGACGAGCAAAGCTTTGTTATCTGTTCTTGTACCGACCAGTACATGCCTGCATGGGCTAGAATGTACAAATGTAACGTCCCGGCTTGCCTCTGTACCTAAACGACACATCAATTCACCGATATCAGCCAATGTATACTATGTTCACATTTCCTATGTACACAAAACGCACCTTGTGACCCAATCACGTCTTAAGAGAGTGTTCACCCTCATCCCCAACTGGAAGAAACTAATGTCTACTCAAAGTTAAACCTGGTGCAATTTTGACTTCTTCCGTTCCGATCAAGACTTTGAGAAACCATTGACTAAGCTCGGATCCTAATGAGGCATAGAGTTACTAGGCGACTCATCTGGATCCAAGCTGTTTGCAAATGCGAATCATGTTGCGGATAGCGGGAGTGGGGTTAATGTCAAAAGCATTAGTTATCAATGACAGGTTCATTATTGCTGTCATATCCCATATCCAATCCAAATATTTTACGCAGCGGGCAATAAGTAAGTAACATCTTAACCTGATTATTTCAAACGTGACCAACATGTATAAACATGTCCAAATTTTCGAAATTTAGCTTACCAATGGACATTATTTTTGTCTTAAAAGCATGCATTGATATATCGAACTCTGTATCCCTTATCACGTTGAATAAAATTATTTGCCACTCAATCTTTAATTTGCTGAATCTTTCATTGACTTTCGTTAGATTCGGTTTACTATAATAACATGATATGAGCTTTAACGAGCGTCATTTTCATTATATAGTAAACGAGTTTCATAAAAACAAATGGTAATGAACACAAATGTAAGATTATTTTTATCACGTAACCCTTAAAAAGTGCCATAGAAAGTGAACGTGAAGCAGACTGAAGCTGACAACTGCTTCGGCCATTGTGGACAGCGTAGTAACACAACACACGTGGGATAAATGCATCATGCATTGGTTCCGTGTATTCTGTTTTAAGATGCATTATTGGCCGGATTCAAAATGCTAATTGGTGCAATTCCGCGATTTACGACTCTCAGTTTCGGCATTCCCACATCACAGGTTATGTGATAAATATAAAATTTGAAAAAAGTGTAGAATATGCAGAGAATTGATGCTGACAATGATGATTCAAAAAATACAAATGGAATTTGGTTTTATAAAAAATATCTTTGGAATGGGGGGGTCATCATACATTTGGATAGAACAAGATATGCTCGTTATACACTATGCTTTTACAGAGAAAGGAATTATAGATAACTACAAAGTTGGTATTCAGATGTTAACTCGAATCGACTTCAGACATATAGTAGATTTGAATATGATTTCAGTTTTGAAACACACTTATTATAAGATAGTATTAGAGAAAGGAGATACAAAATAACATCATCACATCATTGAAAACGGGAAATAAGCAGATATGAAAATATTCCCACATAATAGAGAAATGCAGCTTTTACATGTATCATCTCCATTGTATTGAATATGAATATCACATTTTACTTGTATGTCCCTTTTTATAATGGTTTGAGAAAACGATTCAGGAAGCCTTACCTTTGTAAGTGGCCAAATTTAAACAAGGGCGACACATTAATGACATCTAGCGATACGACTTTCAAAGCGTATATAAAGCGTATTCATTGCTTAATTTATTGGCCCAATAAAATATCAATTTTCCTTTATCAATACCAGGCTCAATAAGTAGCATACCCAAATAGCTTACAACAACATCTGGCCTGGAATTTTAAGACAAGCCCTGTATAAGTTTTAAACAGAATCTATGTGCAGTTTCAAGAGTTAAAATTACAACCATACTGAGATCAGACCGGAGTTAATATCCATACAAGGCTTCTGGGAGAACAATGGATACGTATAAGTGTTTAGCTGAAATAGGAGGAATGTCATTCTCTCACATGTAATTTAAAACAACTATTAAAAGGACTACCGTATTATAAGGTTAAGCGCTGGTACTATCTGATAATAATTAGATGTTACAAAAATACACTAAGAATAACATACGCATCTCCACAATTCCTTAGAGAAATGTGAAACAACTAAGTTCAAGATATTCTAAATATCAAAGCAAGTCGTAGAAGACTGTTACAGGTCAACAAGATTGTTCGGAGAAACTCATGTATCACTTGCCCACAACTGACACAAAAACTGTTAATATGCTGGAGTGCGAACATCAGAACAAAGGGGAATAAGTATTGCATGCAGAGTGATGAACCTTAGTTACATCAATTGTCCTCAGTGAGAGGAAGACACGTGTGAACTTTGAAAACTCTATAATGATTTGTTTAGAAATGACAGTCAAAAAAGCAAATGTGACAGACACACATACAGACACACATACACACAGACAGAGACGGACGGACGGACGGGCGGACGGACGGACGGACGGACAGACAGACAGACAGGCAGAAAAAGACAGCAGACAGATAGACCGACAGACAGAGACAGACAGTCAGACAGACAGACAGACGACAGAAGAGTGACCCCTAAGTGACACACTGCCTATCGGCAGGTGACACAAAAATGAACATTATATAATCAAACTTTGTTGTTCTTGCCACTGAAATGATTTATTAGATTTGTATTGCACTGTTTGGCACTAGGTCAATACTCTATCAGAAGCTTGATCGAATCAGCAATAATACATTGTAACAGATCCAATTGTAATAATCATGTAAAACCCCTCTAAACTGGAATTCCAATAAATAAGAATTTTAGACACTTTTAAGCAGGTTACTGCTTAATGCAGGGTGAACGTCAAGGAGAAAGCTCCTAAAGGATATTTTATGCAAGATTTTCACCCTGCATTAAGCTGCCACCTGTCACCCGGGCCGATATTTTTACTGAATTTAACGTCCGATTTAGAGGGGTTTTACTTACATGTTTTCACAGAGGGGTAGGTCTTTTAAAATCAAACAAGTAACCGTCATGTCGGCAAATTTACCGCGTTTATTGTCTGAATGTCCTTAATATGCTAGAGCCGAGTATAGAACATATTTACAAACAATGCAGACCCAGATGAAAGGGGTGAAAGAGCCATTTTATCTGGGTCTGCACTGTTTGTTATAAAAATCATTTTCTTCTGCGATAATGTTTAATACATTTTTATATATTCAATATTCAGAAAGAGGGATGTGAGTTGTAATTATTAATTAGATGTAGGGTTCATTTTGTTATCTAACGGAAAAGATAGTGTTCATGATGCATAGTAAGGTTTATCAAGTAGAGATAAATGGCTGTATGTCCAAACGTACCGCTGTGAGATAGGTCTCGGGTAGATGTGTGGTAATAACTAGGCCTTGAATCTGTCTGGCTGACCCCAAATAGGCCGCTAATGAACACATAGTGTGTAAGCATTTTAAAACTTTTAGTGAGTTTTGGGGACTATTGCTTGGATCTGACCTCGTGTAGAGATCCGGAAATTAAAGCCTGAAATAAAGTAATGTAAGCTGTAGCTATTTAAATCAGCTAATTGAAGTGGACATTGCTTACACAGGAAGAGGAAAGTACAGACGGACAATACTAAACCATGACAATGGCATGGTCAGTCTTGGTCTACATTGCGCTTGCATTTTACAGTCTGCATCTCGGTAAGAATATACTTGATTAACCCCTTTCTTCATGTAAATACCTTTTCACGCTTTTGTAAACCAAGTAGACACCAGATCAGACCGCTATTGTTGGAGCTGTCTGATCCTATTGGAGTTTTCTGTATTATACCCGTATATATATATACCTATGCGCCTATGTATGTCTGTATATACCTTCTTTTTTAACACTTTCCTTCATATACAGTAAAAACCCTCTAAACCGGAATTCTAGTAGAGAAGAATTTAGATACTTGTAGGCAGGTGACTACTTATTGCAGGGTGATAGTCATGCAGAAAGCTCCTAGAGGAGCTTTCTGCATGCCTTTCACCCTGCAATAAGCAGCCACCTGTCTCCAAGACTGATATTTATACTAAATTTAAGTTCCGGTTTAGAGGGGTTCTACTGTAAACGTGTTTGCACGCATTTGCAAATAGAGTAGTCCCAGGGTAGACCCATATCAGACAGATCCTATAGGAGCCGTCCGATCAATGTCCCCTCTGTTTGTTATTGAACGTTGATATATCTGTTTCTTTACTTTCTAAAATGCCTATAATGTTCCAACTTCCATATTTCATTCAAACTATTGTGTCCATTAATATTCAGTAGGTATTGACATGTGTAATAAACATAGAACAGGGGAAGTGTTAAAACTCGAGAATAGACTTGTTGTGACTGGTCGTATTAACGAAACGTTACTTTATTTGGAAATTAACACTTTCGGCGCCAAATTTCTAATTGTTGTCTGCAAACCAATTTTGTTAAATCATGCGGTTAAATAAGGAAATAGATAAATACATGCAAATTTCAAAGGAATAAAGCACATATATAGAAATAGAGACAAAAACTGAAGACCCCGATCAGACTGTATGGGACTGTACTATTTGTCTTGGTGCATTTATGCGACATTGGCGTATCAAGGGTTAAAATGTGACGCGAACGTTTCTGGCACTGATCATATGATCCATAGGTATTTTGTACATGTATACACTGTTTATCAGTTTCCCTATGGATTGACGCTGGACACAATTGCATTCATTTTTAAACACCCATCCATATCTCTAACCAAACGATAAACGTTACCGTCTCGATAAAGCGACCATATGATTTATTAACCTTTTTCCTCATATAAACATGTTTTCACGCAATTGCAAACAGAGTAGACCCAGATCAGACGGCTTCTGATCAGGGTCTGCTCTGTTTGTTAATGGAATTTGAAAGATCTGTTTCTCTAGTTTCTAAAAAGGGTACAATCTTCCACCTTCCATAGTTCATTATAACTATGTTGTTCATGAATACTCAGTAGGTATTGTAATATGGAATAAACATAGAACAGGGAAAGGGTTAACACCGGATACTACAAAAGCAAGTGCTTGATGCAGGGCACAGTGATACAGACAGTGTACTGTATATCATAATATATAGGACCCCCCCCCACACACACACACACACAAATCCGAACATTCAAATAAGTATCATTATCCATCTTTAACCCATTCCCTCATATTGACGACTTTTGTCGACTCTGTAGAAGTCACTTTGTGAAACCATTGTGATAAATAGAGCATTTGCTCCTATAGGAGCAAATGCTCTATTTATCACAATGGTTTCAAACTACAAAATTCTAAAATTTTCCTTTTTTCCAGTTAATGCTCCTTTTCGGTATATTTATTCAAAGAGGTTGTATCGAAAAATAGCCTATGAGGTAATGGGTTAGCCCTTAATCCCAAGACTAATTTATTTTTTCACATATTATTTAAGATACCCGTCCAGAGCCTACTTGGAACCCGTCTATTTTTCATATGGAGGGGGAAAAGCAAACACAATATTTGCTGGTCATACACTGTTTGCATATGCCCTTTTCCAGGGATGCTCGGCACTAATGGATCCAAGTGAAACGACGAGTTTGTGACGTAACGTTTTTGAACATGTTCTCGTTTGCCTATGTCTCTGTTAAAACCCTTTCCATGTTCTATGTTTATTCCAAATTCCAATACTTACTGAATACTCATATAGACAAATAGTTATGATGAAATATGGAAGGAGGAACATTGTACATAGCCATTTTAGAAAGTAAAGAAATAAAACTATCAAATTATATAAGCAAATGCCATTAGCAAGCAGAGCAGACACTGATCACACGGTTCCTATATGATCCGTCTGATCTTGGTCTACTCTGTTTGGAAATGCGCGAAAAACGTGTATATGAAGGAAATGGGTCCCTGCTTATAAAGCTTTTAGTTGAGTCTGAGTTTCGTTCTCAAGCTTTTGATTGGTCAGATTTGAGTTCTCAGACTCAACTAAAAGTTTTATAAGCAGGGACCATGGTTAAGATACAATATGAACAAGTGGGTTAAAACTTTAATGCATATGCTGATTCATTGAAAACAAAAAAATACGAAAAAACAGTTTTGTTCAGATCAAACAAAGATATGTACGATGTTTGTGCTGGCATAATAGCTGTTTGCAAATCATTTCGCAAGGTATATGTTTGGAGCGAAATTCAAAATACGTGTTTGGATTGGAATTCAAGACCATAGTGCCTAATATACTATATATTCGTTATAGAACGAGTGCAACTTGGTTAGTCTTTTTTTAAAACTTATGGATTAAGTTTCGGGGATATGATAACTTTACCATACGAAATCTTGAAAGATTACTAAAATGATATTGTAGTATGGCCGCAGATATGGGACTTTAAAGCGAACCCCATAATACTACACTATCGTAGCAATAAATAGTAGGATGGTGAGACAATTGACTTTGGCATACTTCTTAACCTAAATAACATGCTTATACAAATAGTACCAATAAATAGTAGGAGGGTGAGACAATTGACTATGACACACTTCTTAGCCCAAATAGTATGATTGTACAACGCTATCTTACCTATCACACAGAAAAGATTGCCTGCATCATAAGTATCTTGTGAAAGGGACTGGTGGCATATTATTATGATTATACCACATTTATATAGCGCTCTTATCACACAGGATATGTGCGTTCAAAAGCGCTTCACATGAAAGAAATCACTAACCGGAACGAACCGCATGATTATCTATTCAGGCAATGAAATATATACAATAGATATACAATATACAATGTAATTATATGAAATCACTTGCTGGAAGGAATAAAATGATTGTCCATCCGGTCAATGAAAGATATGCAATAGATATACAATAAATATGAAATCACTAACCGGAAGGAACCGCATGATTGTACAATAAAATTAGATTGGTAAAATTTGTGTTTAAACCCCTTGAGCCTTTGGTTGACGCATGCGCATGGGCGATAGACACAGTAAAACAGTTTTACTAAACCCCCCCCCCTTTAATTAGGAGGAGGAAATATGTGAATGAAATAATCCAGTTCCCCGTTAAGCCAAAACGGTGAACTCAGGTTAACTTAAATGGAATCCCTGACGCCATTATGGCCGGGTCGCAATGCGAACAAGATGCCCGAGATACCAATATTGGGGATGTTCTGTTAGATAACAGAACTCCCTTTGGATTGGATAGGGCAACCCCGCGGACACCACACCCGCACGAACATAGCAAGAGAATTCCTATGAGAAAACAGCCCAACTGACTAGAACCCATGGGCGGCCAATTAAACCAACCCAAATACCACTGGAGCCACTATATACACTAAATAGAGAAAATATAATTACGGAATGTTGCATACAGCAACCAAAGTGAATGAACACCCTACAGTGACCATAGGAGTTCAGTGCAAACAATGGCAATATCTGAAAACGATAACGCCTCATCACAATCCAAAGTTGGTCGGAAAGACCACTCACAACCAAAGAATTGTGATCAAGGTCCCACTCTAACATGGACACATATTCCTCTCAATAGTCGAGCATAGGGAATGAAATTCTCCCTGTTTTGAACATGTGACATGTTAATCTCATGAATTGCAAGCCCCAACCCTGGATTGGATTGAATCAAGTACATTTATCACACAAATAATCAGCAATACAGTGCCGTCACCTGCGACTGGTACTGAAGACGTGGCTTAGATATACAGTAGATTTGACAACACTAACCGAGAGGAACCGTATGATAATGCAACATATCGTTTCCTAACGTGTCCTAGTAATAAATGTTGAACAAATGCGTTTTCAGACACCTTTTAAAACATGCCAGTGACCCTGCCTCTCTAATGCCTGACGGTAGAGCATTCCAAAGGTTTGGAGCTGCATGCATGACACTTCTCTCACCGTATTTTTCCATACGACTTTTTGGCACAACCAACGACAATGATTTACTTGCTGACCTTAACTCTCTGCGCGGTCTGTACACGTCAAGCATGTCGACAATGTACTTGGGAGATTCATTGTGCATGGCTTTATACGTACGAGTCAGAATTTTGAATTCAATCCAATGTTGAACTGGAAGCCAGTGAAGTTCCTTCGAAACCGACGTGATATGATTATAACGAGGAGTTCGGGTTATGATGCGGGCTGCTGTGTTTTGCACTCTTTGAAATTTTCGCAGTGAGTTGTTTGAAATTCCATGCAGCAGTGAATTACAGTAGTCTATTTTTGATGTAACAAGAGAGTTTACCAAAGTCTTTGTAGCATCAGGTGAGAGGTACTTTCTTATATGGCCTATTTGTCGGAGCTGTGCATAAATAGACCTACACACGGAATTGACATGTGATGTCATATCTATTTGTGAATCGAGCCATGCATCGAGATTCTTTATACACAAAGATGGTCTGATTTTAGAGGGTTCTACTTGCACACAGGTGCGGATCCAGGATTTCAGATTAAGTGTGTGTGGGGGGGGGTAGAAGTTTTTTTGGAGTGGTGGGGGCGTAGATTTAAATGTTTGATGACATAAATAAATAGTGTGTTTGGTATACATGTTGAAAAAAGAACTGTGTTAACCCTTTCCCTCATATTGACGACTTTTGACGACTCTGTAAAAGTCACTTTGTGAAATCATTGTGATAAATAGAGCATTTTCTCCTATAGGAGCAAATGCTCTATTTATCACAATGGTTTCAAACTACAAAATTCTACAATTTTCCTTTTCTCTAGTTAATGTTCCTTTTCGGTAGACTTATCCAAAGAGATTGTATCTAAAAAATAGCCTATAAGGGAATTGGTTAAAGGCAGGTGGCTGCTTAAAGCAAGGTGAAAGTAAAACAGAACGCTCCTAT
The DNA here is from genome assembly GCA_963576725.1 of Azorinus chamasolen. Taxonomy (NCBI): domain Eukaryota; kingdom Metazoa; phylum Mollusca; class Bivalvia; order Cardiida; family Solecurtidae; genus Azorinus; species Azorinus chamasolen. The sequence continues at coordinate 26,404,300 of OY755248.1, forward strand.
TTGAGCGTTCTGTTTTACTTTCACCTTGCTTTAAGCAGCCACCTGCTCTAAATACCAACTAATTAACACAATTTAGTGGTCGTTATAGACAGGGTTTACTGTATATACATATAAAATATTACTTAAAAAAATGTTACGCCGGCTCCACCCCCTCTAAATCCTCGCCTGGCACATTTACCTCTGCATGTACTTTTGTGTTTTTTGTATGAAAGAGAATGACCTCAGTTTTGTCAGTATTGAGCTTCAGCATCAGTCCTCAACTCCCGATAAAGCTTCTTGTTGACAGGAAATGCCCTTTGGCATAAAGGACAGGTATAACTGTGAGTCATCGGCATAGAAATTGTGATAAAGCCCATGGTTTCTGCAGATTGAGCCGACAGGTTTTGTGTACATGATGTAGTGTTGTGATGGGACGTAGGACGGAACCCTGTGGCACACTATATTCCATTTTAACTCTAGTGGACAGATCTCCATCTACTGAGACTATTTGATAGCGGTCATTCAGGTAGGAGGTTATCCACTCAAGAGGTTTTCCAATAATTCTGAAATCTTTTCCAGGCGTTTTAGCAGGGTTTCATGATCGATAGTGTCAAATGCAGCCGATAAGTTAAGCATGACCAGAATAGTAATTTCGTTTTTATCTAGGGATTGAAGGATGTCGTTTTGAACTTTCAGTAGAACGATGCTTTCGGTATGCCGATTGATGGTGCTCATGTAGTCAGTTTGAGGTCAAGTGGGACTCAATGTGTTTGTCGACCACTTTTTCTAACACTTTGGAGACAAATGGCAAATTCGATACAGGCCTATAATTCTTAAGTTCACTTGAATCCAGATTCGGTTTCTTCAAAAGAGTTCTGACATGTAACATCTTGAAGCGTTTTGGATCTAGGCAGTGTCTAAAGAGGAGTTTACAATTTTACAAAGTTCATCAAGGCATGACTTTCACAGCCATGTGGGTATAGGATCCAGTTCACAGGACTTGCAAGGGGATGCCTTAATGATCTGTTCTACTTCTTCTTCTGTAGCTGTAACACAACTATCAAAAGCGTTCGTTGCACGTTGCATTGCAGTGATAACTGGTGCACCCGATACAGTGCCTGATGCAATATCTGCCCGTATTTTGCCCACTTTGTCGACAAAAAAGTCACTAAAATATTGTGCAAGTTGTCTTGAGGACGAAGTCTTTGGCAATGTAATGTCACTAGTTGTACCTAGCAGGTGCTTAGTGACTTTGAAAAGACTATTCGAGTCTGCCCGAAAAGATTCTACTTTCTCTGAGTAGAAATCAACCTTTGACTTTGTCAACAGCTTACGTTGGCACACTGTTCTCTGTATAGCTGATGGTCTATTGAGAGTCTGAACATTTTCCAGTATCTTTCCAACTTGCGCCGTACATATTTAGCATCATCCAGTTCCTGTGTATACCACGGACATGGTGGTATGAGCGTTATGGTTTTAGTATACAATGGTGCATGTTTATCGGCAAGTGCCGCCAGCTCTTTTGTATATGTGTTAACCAGCTCATCAACATCTGTCATTTGCAAACTTGCTTTGATGGATTCGGAGTTGAGGAGATCTCTTTTAAATGAGTCGACATTAATTGCCCTAAGTTTCCGTAATAAAACAGTTTTTCTCACTGTTGGAGGTTTAGCCGCCTTCGCTTCGAAAGTTACAGAAAAATGATCTCGCGAAACTTTACCAGTACTGTCATATAGTCCTGGGTCGGTGACTTCAATATTTGACACACAGTCATCACCGTTTCTCGTGATAACAACATCAAGGGTGTATGTCCACCAATATGAGTGGCTTCATTTACATGCTATTGCATTCCAAATGATTCTAGTGTACTAATAAAGTTAACTGTGTTCTTGTCACTTTGGTTGTCAAGATGGATGTTTAAGTCCCCTACAATGATGACCGGTCTGTCACAAGTCGCAAATTTAGATAGGAAAAGTGGCCATTTATTATCAAGAAAATCTCCGGTTTAAGACCATTTCCCCGCGATGGTGGTGGTCTGTAAATGACTACTAAGCGTAGAGTGAAATCTCTGATACTTACGGTGCATGTACTCAAAATTTGAGAAATCACCATCTCTTGATGACGCATGGAGGCGAAGTCCTATTGAAGTCTTATGTATGACTGCCACCCCGCAGCCACGGTTGCCATTGCAGCGAGGGACATGTGCGATTTTGTAATTGGTGGCAGAACTACCGAGCCAGGTTTCTGTAACGGCTACCACATCTAAGTCATTTGAAACAATATAGTTGCAAATAGAAAGAGCCTTGTGTTTTACTGATCTAGGGTTTATACTGCATACTTTTACAAAAGTCTGAATTCTGGCTGGCGTCGGGGTTTCAACTTCAACTTCAATGTTAATACTCCACAACATCCATTGGACACAGCGGTGCAGGGGTGTATGTACAGTGGGTGGGTTTTGACTGTACATGTGTGTGGTCGCGTGTGACAGGCGCCCCCAAAAGAGTGACAGTAAACAATTACTATGTGAATGCAACATTTATTTACACTGTACACAGCGTCTCGGTATTACTCTCTCAGTATAGCAGCAGGGAGTACTACTGCCCTGAACCCGTCCAAAGTGTTCTGTAAAAGCGTGGTTTCAGGTAAATTGTTCCATGGTATAATGAGTGTTGGTATGCATTGATTTTGCAGTGGTAAGTCACAAATTTCATATTACTTCTTGCAGATGAGTTTGTTGTGCAGATATACACCGGTTTATCCATATTATGTCTAGGTGATTGTACCGGTAAGTAGATAGCAGGGATTGCCACTAGTTGGTGGACGATCTTATACATGAAATTAAGTCCGATGATATTCTACGCTGCTCCAGCGTTGGCCAATTAAGCTGTTGTAGCAATGATGTTACACTCGTCGGACTTTTGTAACTGAAGGGTTTATTTGATAGGAATCTAGCAGCATTTCTTTGAACTTGCTTTCGAGTTTCACGTTTTACAAGTACTAGGTTTTTCGTTTCCCTGGAAAAGCGCACTGCTGAGAATTTACCAGTGTTTTTGTGAGGTTTTGAAACAGTGGGTCGGATTATCTGAGGTAACTCTTTCAAGTGATAGAAATTTACGCCAGCAGATGGAACTTTCCTTTTGATCTGACGTTTTTCAGAAACAATTGAAGTTGATTTGGGACTTTCCCTTAATTTGTTTAAATTAACACCTTTATTTACATCCCAAACACGCTTTGATTCTGAGTTGCCCCCTCTCGAACCCCTAAATTTAGCTAATCCAAATTGCCCGAAGTCTAACAGTCCTAGCTGTTTTAATCTATATACTAATTCAACTCAACTCAAATAATTTATTGCATTAAACACATATACATAGATCTGCGTTTGGTAAATTTAGATGTGGTGTCGCCCCACTAAGAATAGAAACAGGTCGGTTTGAAAACCTCCCGTTAGCTGATAGAAGGTGCCCTTTTTGTGAAAACTGTGTTGAAGATGAGATCCATACCTTTATGAAATGTCCCGTTTACGATGACCTTCGAAATCCTTTATTTGAGTCGGCAGAAGGCATTAGTGCTGCTTTTAACAATTTGGAGTTGGTAGACCAATTCGTATTTCTGTTTGCATCAGAGAAACTGGTCCGTTTATGTGCCAAAACCTGCTTTTTAATATTACAGCGTAGACAAGATATGTTGTACATAACGTCATTGGCGTAAATACAGTTTAAGTAAATTGCCATGTACTTCGCGTGTATGTAGGTCGACTTTAATCCTTTTTTTAGTTTGGTATGGAGCTAGTTACAGGTATTAAGGAATTATCTTTTTTATTGTAGATAATGTCTGTGACAAATGTTTAAGTATTTGCCTTTTATTTCAAGTATAAAGTCTCTGTTAATCAGTTTATTTCAAATCTGATTTGAGGTAATAAACGTTTTCTTAAGAACATTTTGTAGCATGGCTTGTTTGGCCGTTTTTCTGATGTCAGTTTTTATCTACCCTCAGTTTTTAAGTAGTTTTTAACTCAGACAGACGTACGTACTCGTTAAGGTACGGGTGTTTTGTTTGGTGGATTAACAGAGGCTATATACTTTTAAAAATATGTGTAGTTATAGTGCAATAAGTATGGATTAGCATTGTGATATATGCATAGTCTCTTATAATTCAAATATGAATGGCATGGTTTATGTATAGATAAATTTTTGTGTGTGTATGTTTGTAACCATGAAGAGACGCTAATAAAGAATAAAGAATATATATATACAAGATAGATACAAGATATACATACTAATAGGTTGCTGGGTTTTAAATTGGGCGATAATTGCCATATAAAAGAGAGATCACACCTTGTATAGCTTAGCTGTGCTCTAGTAATCCGCTAATCCGCTTCTCATCTCTACCTGTATATCCTGATGCCTGGGGAAAACACATTTGAATTTAAAAATCCAATATGGCACAAAATTGTTTTATTAAATTTACTATTCTGTCAAACCACACAACAGAATCACCTAAAGGGTACACCAATCCTTTTACACTCCCTTCATGCACAATTGTGTCACGTTTCGGAAAGTTTTACGAAGTTTCTTTCCCTCTTAAAACTATTCAAAACCATCAGAGCGAAATTAATGCTGCCTTCACACTTTGGCCCATCTATAATACTCCATATGACGTTTGCATCAAGGTCCCCCTCGAACGTTTGATCTTATAGCAGTTTAGATAATTTTTAACAGTTAAGCCAATATTTAGTTCAAAGGGGACCTTGCTGTACGAAACAAGACTGCTCACCTGTTGAAGTGAACGTATTACGAATAAAGCGTGATGGACAGACAGAAGAACGGACTAACAGAAGACAATGCATGCTCTCTATGTGTCACCCTACTTACAGGAAGGGAAACAAAGACAATGCACATGCTTTGCAAAAGGCTACCCAAGTCAATAAAAACAAGACAGACACTGCTTGGCGAAAAAAGTGTAGAACCTGATAAGACAATGGTGTTTACCCTTTACTCGACCGATACGCATTTGCCAACAGAGTAGAGACAGATCAGATGACTCATACCATAGGAGCTGTCTGATAGGGTCTCCTCTTACTGCTTATGGCCCTGTCACACTATAGCGTATGAGACGAACGTATGAATTGCGTATGTAAAACTGGCCATACTTTTGAGCGTATGAATCCGAATTTTCCACTATCTCTTAACGTATACATACCGTATACCTGCAGCGCATGAGAAACGTATACGATCGTGTGTCAACTTATATCACCGTCGGTGTATACATGTAAAAGTAGCGTATGCGAGTATATGAGTGGCGTATGCTTAGCGCATATGAGTGCATGAGTAACGGATAAATAATCAGAAATACGTTAGATAGTTATTACATTAGTCATTCGTCAGACTTACGTTACAATCGCGATAGTTATACGCTATTTATATGATAGCTTTACTGGCTGATTTCATGCCATCGTATGTGAAGCGTATTTGACCCATAAGTAAAGTACCTTTACCGACAGTCTAGCGTATTCAACGTGTGCATAACGTATGATGAGCATATGCGTAACGTATAATTCATACGCTCGTAAACGCTTAACGTTTTTGAACAGGTTCAAAAATTATTAACTACCTCTGGGTATGAGAACGTACACCGACTTATGGCAGCGTAACTGAAATGTATACGACGTATGCCTAGCCCATAGGCGGATCCAGGCGGGGGCTGACACGGCGTACGCCCCCCACCCCCACCCCCACTAAAATCGCCGAAGTAAATTTATGTTTGTGCCTTGAATTCCATTTTTTGTAGCATAGAAAAATGCAAAAGAACTGCGCGCAGTTCACATAATATATATCAATCATTTTTCACAGATCGTATTTGCGCTAATATGCACAGTGGGTTTAAACTCTTACCCAGCTACTCAAGTCGAATTTCGCAATTCAAACGTAGCCATTCCCTCTTTTTGCACATTGATTGTCTTTTCGCTGATTTTTTATGCCAACAATTTGAAGATGGATGCAGCCAACTCCGCATTAAAGCATATCAAAACAATTTGCTTTCCCAATCCAGGTCGGCAATGAATGAAAATAGATTTAATGCACATGCATTAATGCTCAATACATAAAGATATTGACATAGATATCAAGGAGGTTATAAACCACTATATGCGACAAGACACCTCGTAGGATGCTGTTGCTTAACCCACTGTCTGACAGTTAAGTGTAATTGAAAATCAAATTTAATAGATGCAGGTTTTTAGGTGAACGTAAGACTGATAGTGGGTGCCACACTCTGTTTCTCTCAGTGTTGCTGTTATAATGAATAAATTCTGAAAGTGGGAGATCATTCGAAAGCAAAAGTAGCAATGTGAAAAGAGAAAATTGCAGACCCGGTTTTATTGAGCCTTTCAATGAGTAGTAATTAGAAGTTCAACACTACACACGCCCCATAGCATCGGCTTAAGCAGTATTCACTTTTCCAAACTTAAAAGCTTATGACCCCGAAGCACCAGAACATATAACAACACTGAGAATGAAGTACTGCGACTTTTTACGGCCGACACACAAGCACCTAAGTTCAATGAAAACTACTTCAGCTTGGTCAATATCTTACTCCAATTACCAAACAAATGTCTTAAAATGGTCAACATTTGATGAGTGAAAGTCCATCAAAACATCACCAGAATCCACTACACACACGACACCGCCGGACGAGAAGGGGCTTGTGTCCCTCTCGTGCTCTCCGCCTCCCTCCTGCTTCGGCCCTCGGCCCATACCTTCGGCGCGGGCTTCATTATAGCATTTCTTCTGGCTAAATCCATAGACCTGTACTGTTTATGAAATGCCATGCAGTTTTAGCACGTTATTCTGATGCAAGCGCATATTACTCGACATGCTCGAGGAGTGCTTGTCTAAGTATTCAAAATCACTAAAATCCAGGAGCTTCAGGAAGCCCCCCTGGACCCCCTACCAGGGCTTTGCCTTGGACCCACCAGGGGCCCTATCGGCCACCTGGACCCCCAGCATATATTTCAGTTTTCGACCCCTCTAACAACAAATCCTGGATCCGCCCCTGTAGCCTATCCTAGCGTATATCTGCGTATGCGAGCGTATGAGCACTTTTTCTCATACGCTCGCATGCGTTCGTGCCATACGCTCTAGTGTGACACCCCCTTTATGAAATGATAAATAATTTTTTATATTGTCATTAAACTCATTATACAAGTTCAATCAATACATATTCATGGTTTCATTATTTTGAGCCTGAATATTCATGTAGTAACGGGTTATCATTTTACCCAATAAATACGCCATTCTCCACCTTTACAAACAGAGTTGACCAGATCAGACGGCTCCTGGCGGAACTGCTTGATCAGGCTCTGCACTGTTGCTAATGAAATAATATAGATATATTGGTTTCTGCCACGACCAACACTCCGTGTGTCCATGTGCCTTAAAAATAATCTAATTGCTATTTATTATGTCATTATTTCTGTTTGTGTTATATTCTACATTAACTCTTTCCTTCATATTAACGTATTTTCATGCATTTGCAAACAGAGTGGACTCAGATCAGATGGTCCTATTGGACATACACGGTCTGCTAATGGGATCTGACAGCTCCGTGTCTTTACTTTCTAAGATAGCTTCAATGTTCCATCTTCCATGTATGATTATAACTATTTTGTCCATGAATATTTAGTAGGTATTGAAATTTCGAATAAACATTGGACAGGGAAAGAGTTAAGCATATTCTTTTTTTGATGGCCACATGTTCACTAATCAACCCTTTACCTTGTTTATTCTTATGTTAGAAATAATTATCATGAATATTAATTACCTAATGTTGTATCAGAGCATTTTGATAACGGGAAGTTTGGTTAACCCTTTACTCCATGAATATTCGTGTAAGAAATAATGACATTATGCATATTAATTAAATCATTTTTTTAAAATAGCATATTAACAGATGAAACGTTTGCCAAATTATGAACTATAGAATCAGATCTATATTATTACAAAAGCAAACAGAGTAGACCCAGATCAGACGGTTTCTATAGAAGCCGTCTGATCTGGGTCCACTCTGTTTGCAAAGGCGTACAGAGGCGCATTTATGGAGTAAAAGGGTTAAGACGGAAATGTTAGTATAAAATCTATATGCTTCCATAAGCAAACCGAGCAGGCCCTGAACAGGCGACTCCTACAGGATCCATCGGATGTCGGTGTACTATGTTTACAAAGGCGTGAACTAACGTCTATTTGGGGGAAATGATTAATTCATTACCTCCAAGGCTATTTTTAGACACAACCTCTTTGAATGTATCTACCGAAAAGGAGCATTAACTAGAGGAAAGGAAAATTTAAAAAAATTGTAGTTTGAAACCATAGGAGCAAATACTCTATTTATCACAATGGTTTCATAAAGTGACTTTTATTGATACGCAAAAATGCGTCACTAGGGGATAATGTGTTAAATGATCGCTTTCAAGTAGCTAACTGATTACTCTTAATTCAAGTCCTGTCATTGTATATGTACTGTACATTGAAACTTACCAAGGTGAATTCCTATTGTCATCAACACCAAAGAATAATTAACTTAACATTTTCCTCCATAAATACGCCTTTCTTCGCCTCTGCATGTAAAAGCAACCTATAGGAGCAAATGCTCTATTCGTCACAGTGGTTTCAAATTACAAAATTCTAAAACTGTCCTTTTCTCTATTTAATGCTCCTTTTCGGCAGATGTTTTGAAAGAGGTTGGGTCTAACATAGCCTATCAGGGCAAGGGCTAAATGCGGTAAAGTCTCACTAATACGACCGCAATAGCTATTAACATAGGAGTCTCTAAATGCAGTAGGTTCCTTAATACAGGTCACAAGGGCAGGACTTTCTCAATAACCTTTGTCCTGTAGTAAGCTGTAGCTATTTAAAGCGAGCCTTTACTGTAAGTTGTTTTTGAACACCAATGATGGTTACGTATACAGAGTGGCTATGGTATCAATGTACTTTGATAATTTTAAGTTTAAGTAGGTCAAGTACTAGGCTACTTATATAATTTGTGTTGGCTGTTGTACAGGTACAGTAACATCTCTCTAAATCGGAATTAAGGTAAAGAAGACTTTAGATAGTTTTAAGTAGTTGCCTGCTTAATGCAGGATGGAAGTCCTAGAGGAGCTTTCTGCATGACTTTCGCTGTGCATTAAGCTGCCACCTGTTTCCAAGACAGATATTTATGCTAAATTTAACGTCCGGTTTGGAGGGGATTACATGTAACTGTACAGTAAAACCTCTCTATAACGACCACTAAATTATGTTAATTAGTTAGTATTTTCGGTAGGTGGTTGCTTAAAGCAAGGTGAAAGTAAAACAGAAAGCTCCTATAGGAGAGTTCTGTTTTACTTTCACCTTGCTGTAAGCAGCCACCTGCATTTAACACAAAGTATTTGATGTAATTTAGTGGTCGTTATAGAGAGGTTTTACTGTACTAGTTTTTCTATGGAGCTTGTTAATTATTTCTATTTAAAAGCACGTCTGGCGGAGGGTATATATCTGTAACAGTATTTATATGTTGATCAAGACTGGTTTAACCCCTACGTTTATCAATACGATTGTCTATACATGTGTGTTATATTTGTACCCAGGGTAGACACAGATCAGACATCTGTGACAAGAGCTGTCTCATCAGGGTCTACTATTTTTGATTATTTTATTATCAAATGCATAAAACTCCCCTTCAAAAATGTGGTTCTATAAATATCAATTATACTGTTTTCTCAAATGGCATTGTTAGAATAGTCTTATTTCTGTTTTGTTAATTTATGTAACTATTATACTTACCGTTTATGACACAATGGTACTAACCTAACCAAATATTTTGTACGGTATGATGAGGGATGGTACTCCCCGGCCCTCACATACATATGACGGGGAGAATAAAAGTTTAAAAAAAAAGTTTGATTATGGAATAATATAGATGATTATACAGTTTTTTTTCACGGGCAAACCTTTGTGTGTAAATGTGCCATTATATAATCTTATCTAATTAATGACATTATTTGTACATGATTAACCATAAAGTATAGGGATGATTTATGTATTAAAGATATTAATAAAAAAAAATCACTGTGTAAAAAGCATGTATCTCAAAACAATAAAAACATAGTTTGAGTTTCACTTTCAATATTTTGGTAACGAAGCGTCCCGGAGCCTCCTGCGTTTAAAGTCAATGTATGTGAATGACGCGTTTTAGAAGTCGGTAAATTGAATAAAACTTGTTTGTTGTTTATTTAATGAAAAGTAGTAGTACATGTATAGGATGTGTCGATGTAGCCGACGTTATTCGCCAGCGGTTTCGACACAATTTTATACTTTTAAGTTCCGTATTAATCGTTACTCTCGGCGGTGTTCCGATGGTTCCCGAGGTGCTCGTTTTTTCGGCATATCGCAATAACATTAAGTTCCTCGAATAGAAAATACATGTGGCGATGTTAAAGGTTAACATCTGCACAGGAAGGAAATCACGAAATACTTTAACAATATTGTTTGAATTATTATGAAGTACAGTGAAACCCCTCTAAACCGGACGCTAAATTTAGCATAAATATCGGTCTTGGATACAGGTGGCAGCTTAATGTAGGGTGAAAGTCATACAGAAAGCTCATCTAGGAGCTTTCTGTATGACTTTCACCCTGCATTAAGCAGCCACCTGTCTAAAAGTATCTTAATTCTTCTCTACTAGAATTCCGGTTTAGAGGAGTTTTACTGCGTCTTATTCTATATTATTCATACAAACACTGCTTTTAAGACTAGTGTGCAGTTGTTCTTAGGTCCTTGTTAACTGAAGAATTGTGGTAATGAACTATAATATAACGATGCTGTTCATGTCGCCGAAAACGACAATGCTACTAATGAAAATATAATGTTGGTCATGATGATGATGATGATGATTTGAACGACTACTAATGTGCATGCCGACATATACTACAGTAGCATACGTAAGTGTTGAAGGAATGTTTTTTACCAAAATACAGTCGAGTTGCTATAATGAGAAAACTTCATTAAGCCCATTTCTTGAATTTAAAACGCATAGTAAACAGTTTTCAAATCACTGCAAATGTGTGTCAAATAGACTAATAACGAATTCAGCACAGAGAACACACATTAATGAAACGTGGCCTTTTATCAGTATTCATAGCTGAATTAATTTCTCATATAATTATATCGGTCATTTAATCCTTTCAACGCTAAATTTTCAAATGGACTATTCCAAAATCCAAACAAGTCAAGCTTACCGTGCATATTCAGAGATGTTTAAAAGAAAAGTGACATTGATGCAGACCCTGGTGAGAGGGCTCCTCTTGGAGGAGACCTTTAAGCAGACCCTGATGAGATGGCTAATCTAGGAGACCTCTCATCTGAGTCTTAACTGCTTGTTAAGTGTATTATGGACCAAATTCCCCCACTGAAAAGGTTAATTTGATACATGTGTATAGCCTAAATATTATTAATGAGGATGCATATACTGAAAACCTGTGTTGGGATCCCATTCAGTATTCAGTAATTGTAAAAGTGATAGTAATAATGCTGTAGAATCTACTTTCAAATTTCCTTTCAAAATCTAATCTATTATTTCCTGAATATTTATTGATCTTTTTATTCATTGTCATGCATTGCATGTGTGCGAAAATCTCATTTTCTGCTTTAAAATCAAATTTAATAGATGCAGGTTTTTAGGTGAACGTAAGACTGATAGTGGGTGCCACACTCTGTTTCTCTCAGTGTTGCTGTTATAATGAATAAATTCTGAAAGTGGGAGATCATTCGAAAGCAAAAGTAGCAATGTGAAAAGAGAAAATTGCAGACCCGGTTTTATTGAGCCTTTCAATGAGTAGTAATTAGAAGTTCAACACTACACACGCCCCATAGCATCGGCTTAAGCAGTATTCACTTTTCCAAACTTAAAAGCTTATGACCCCGAAGCACCAGAACATATAACAACACTGAGAATGAAGTACTGCGACTTTTTACGGCCGACACACAAGCACCTAAGTTCAATGAAAACTACTTCAGCTTGGTCAATATCTTACTCCAATTACCAAACAAATGTCTTAAAATGGTCAACATTTGATGAGTGAAAGTCCATCAAAACATCACCAGAATCCACTACACACACGACACCGCCGGACGAGAAGGGGCTTGTGTCCCTCTCGTGCTCTCCGCCTCCCTCCTGCTTCGGCCCTCGGCCCATACCTTCGGCGCGGGCTTCATTATAGCATTTCTTCTGGCTAAATCCATAGACCTGTACTGTTTATGAAATGCCATGCAGTTTTAGCACGTTATTCTGATGCAAGCGCATATTACTCGACATGCTCGAGGAGTGCTTGTCTAAGTATTCAAAATCACTAAAATCCAGGAGCTTCAGGAAGCCCCCCTGGACCCCCTACCAGGGCTTTGCCTTGGACCCACCAGGGGCCCTATCGGCCACCTGGACCCCCAGCATATATTTCAGTTTTCGACCCCTCTAACAACAAATCCTGGATCCGCCCCTGTAGCCTATCCTAGCGTATATCTGCGTATGCGAGCGTATGAGCACTTTTTCTCATACGCTCGCATGCGTTCGTGCCATACGCTCTAGTGTGACACCCCCTTTATGAAATGATAAATAATTTTTTATATTGTCATTAAACTCATTATACAAGTTCAATCAATACATATTCATGGTTTCATTATTTTGAGCCTGAATATTCATGTAGTAACGGGTTATCATTTTACCCAATAAATACGCCATTCTCCACCTTTACAAACAGAGTTGACCAGATCAGACGGCTCCTGGCGGAACTGCTTGATCAGGCTCTGCACTGTTGCTAATGAAATAATATAGATATATTGGTTTCTGCCACGACCAACACTCCGTGTGTCCATGTGCCTTAAAAATAATCTAATTGCTATTTATTATGTCATTATTTCTGTTTGTGTTATATTCTACATTAACTCTTTCCTTCATATTAACGTATTTTCATGCATTTGCAAACAGAGTGGACTCAGATCAGATGGTCCTATTGGACATACACGGTCTGCTAATGGGATCTGACAGCTCCGTGTCTTTACTTTCTAAGATAGCTTCAATGTTCCATCTTCCATGTATGATTATAACTATTTTGTCCATGAATATTTAGTAGGTATTGAAATTTCGAATAAACATTGGACAGGGAAAGAGTTAAGCATATTCTTTTTTTGATGGCCACATGTTCACTAATCAACCCTTTACCTTGTTTATTCTTATGTTAGAAATAATTATCATGAATATTAATTACCTAATGTTGTATCAGAGCATTTTGATAACGGGAAGTTTGGTTAACCCTTTACTCCATGAATATTCGTGTAAGAAATAATGACATTATGCATATTAATTAAATCATTTTTTTAAAATAGCATATTAACAGATGAAACGTTTGCCAAATTATGAACTATAGAATCAGATCTATATTATTACAAAAGCAAACAGAGTAGACCCAGATCAGACGGTTTCTATAGAAGCCGTCTGATCTGGGTCCACTCTGTTTGCAAAGGCGTACAGAGGCGCATTTATGGAGTAAAAGGGTTAAGACGGAAATGTTAGTATAAAATCTATATGCTTCCATAAGCAAACCGAGCAGGCCCTGAACAGGCGACTCCTACAGGATCCATCGGATGTCGGTGTACTATGTTTACAAAGGCGTGAACTAACGTCTATTTGGGGGAAATGATTAATTCATTACCTCCAAGGCTATTTTTAGACACAACCTCTTTGAATGTATCTACCGAAAAGGAGCATTAACTAGAGGAAAGGAAAATTTAAAAAAATTGTAGTTTGAAACCATAGGAGCAAATACTCTATTTATCACAATGGTTTCATAAAGTGACTTTTATTGATACGCAAAAATGCGTCACTAGGGGATAATGTGTTAAATGATCGCTTTCAAGTAGCTAACTGATTACTCTTAATTCAAGTCCTGTCATTGTATATGTACTGTACATTGAAACTTACCAAGGTGAATTCCTATTGTCATCAACACCAAAGAATAATTAACTTAACATTTTCCTCCATAAATACGCCTTTCTTCGCCTCTGCATGTAAAAGCAACCTATAGGAGCAAATGCTCTATTCGTCACAGTGGTTTCAAATTACAAAATTCTAAAACTGTCCTTTTCTCTATTTAATGCTCCTTTTCGGCAGATGTTTTGAAAGAGGTTGGGTCTAACATAGCCTATCAGGGCAAGGGCTAAATGCGGTAAAGTCTCACTAATACGACCGCAATAGCTATTAACATAGGAGTCTCTAAATGCAGTAGGTTCCTTAATACAGGTCACAAGGGCAGGACTTTCTCAATAACCTTTGTCCTGTAGTAAGCTGTAGCTATTTAAAGCGAGCCTTTACTGTAAGTTGTTTTTGAACACCAATGATGGTTACGTATACAGAGTGGCTATGGTATCAATGTACTTTGATAATTTTAAGTTTAAGTAGGTCAAGTACTAGGCTACTTATATAATTTGTGTTGGCTGTTGTACAGGTACAGTAACATCTCTCTAAATCGGAATTAAGGTAAAGAAGACTTTAGATAGTTTTAAGTAGTTGCCTGCTTAATGCAGGATGGAAGTCCTAGAGGAGCTTTCTGCATGACTTTCGCTGTGCATTAAGCTGCCACCTGTTTCCAAGACAGATATTTATGCTAAATTTAACGTCCGGTTTGGAGGGGATTACATGTAACTGTACAGTAAAACCTCTCTATAACGACCACTAAATTATGTTAATTAGTTAGTATTTTCGGTAGGTGGTTGCTTAAAGCAAGGTGAAAGTAAAACAGAAAGCTCCTATAGGAGAGTTCTGTTTTACTTTCACCTTGCTGTAAGCAGCCACCTGCATTTAACACAGAGTATTTGATGTAATTTAGTGGTCGTTATAGAGAGGTTTTACTGTACTAGTTTTTCTATGGAGCTTGTTAATTATTTCTATTTAAAAGCACGTCTGGCGGAGGGTATATATCTGTAACAGTATTTATATGTTGATCAAGACTGGTTTAACCCCTACGTTTATCAATACGATTGTCTATACATGTGTGTTATATTTGTACCCAGGGTAGACACAGATCAGACATCTGTGACAAGAGCTGTCTCATCAGGGTCTACTATTTTTGATTATTTTATTATCAAATGCATAAAACTCCCCTTCAAAAATGTGGTTCTATAAATATCAATTATACTGTTTTCTCAAATGGCATTGTTAGAATAGTCTTATTTCTGTTTTGTTAATTTATGTAACTATTATACTTACCGTTTATGACACAATGGTACTAACCTAACCAAATATTTTGTACGGTATGATGAGGGATGGTACTCCCCGGCCCTCACATACATATGACGGGGAGAATAAAAGTTTAAAAAAAAAGTTTGATTATGGAATAATATAGATGATTATACAGTTTTTTTTCACGGGCAAACCTTTGTGTGTAAATGTGCCATTATATAATCTTATCTAATTAATGACATTATTTGTACATGATTAACCATAAAGTATAGGGATGATTTATGTATTAAAGATATTAATAAAAAAAAATCACTGTGTAAAAAGCATGTATCTCAAAACAATAAAAACATAGTTTGAGTTTCACTTTCAATATTTTGGTAACGAAGCGTCCCGGAGCCTCCTGCGTTTAAAGTCAATGTATGTGAATGACGCGTTTTAGAAGTCGGTAAATTGAATAAAACTTGTTTGTTGTTTATTTAATGAAAAGTAGTAGTACATGTATAGGATGTGTCGATGTAGCCGACGTTATTCGCCAGCGGTTTCGACACAATTTTATACTTTTAAGTTCCGTATTAATCGTTACTCTCGGCGGTGTTCCGATGGTTCCCGAGGTGCTCGTTTTTTCGGCATATCGCAATAACATTAAGTTCCTCGAATAGAAAATACATGTGGCGATGTTAAAGGTTAACATCTGCACAGGAAGGAAATCACGAAATACTTTAACAATATTGTTTGAATTATTATGAAGTACAGTGAAACCCCTCTAAACCGGACGCTAAATTTAGCATAAATATCGGTCTTGGATACAGGTGGCAGCTTAATGTAGGGTGAAAGTCATACAGAAAGCTCATCTAGGAGCTTTCTGTATGACTTTCACCCTGCATTAAGCAGCCACCTGTCTAAAAGTATCTTAATTCTTCTCTACTAGAATTCCGGTTTAGAGGAGTTTTACTGCGTCTTATTCTATATTATTCATACAAACACTGCTTTTAAGACTAGTGTGCAGTTGTTCTTAGGTCCTTGTTAACTGAAGAATTGTGGTAATGAACTATAATATAACGATGCTGTTCATGTCGCCGAAAACGACAATGCTACTAATGAAAATATAATGTTGGTCATGATGATGATGATGATGATGATGATTTGAACGACTACTAATGTGCATGCCGACATATACTACAGTAGCATACGTAAGTGTTGAAGGAATGTTTTTTACCAAAATACAGTCGAGTTGCTATAATGAGAAAACTTCATTAAGCCCATTTCTTGAATTTAAAACGCATAGTAAACAGTTTTCAAATCACTGCAAATGTGTGTCAAATAGACTAATAACGAATTCAGCACAGAGAACACACATTAATGAAACGTGGCCTTTTATCAGTATTCATAGCTGAATTAATTTCTCATATAATTATATCGGTCATTTAATCCTTTCAACGCTAAATTTTCAAATGGACTATTCCAAAATCCAAACAAGTCAAGCTTACCGTGCATATTCAGAGATGTTTAAAAGAAAAGTGACATTGATGCAGACCCTGGTGAGAGGGCTCCTCTTGGAGGAGACCTTTAAGCAGACCCTGATGAGATGGCTAATCTAGGAGACCTCTCATCTGAGTCTTAACTGCTTGTTAAGTGTATTATGGACCAAATTCCCCCACTGAAAAGGTTAATTTGATACATGTGTATAGCCTAAATATTATTAATGAGGATGCATATACTGAAAACCTGTGTTGGGATCCCATTCAGTATTCAGTAATTGTAAAAGTGATAGTAATAATGCTGTAGAATCTACTTTCAAATTTCCTTTCAAAATCTAATCTATTATTTCCTGAATATTTATTGATCTTTTTATTCATTGTCATGCATTGCATGTGTGCGAAAATCTCATTTTTCACACAAGACAGTCATATATTTCTGAGTTTCTATTCAATCGTAATCGATACCAGCTTTTATATTCTTCGCATGTTAAAATTAATTTTCGGTAGTTTCAAAAAGTATCATTTTCACCTGAATCGTTTTATTATAGTTATTATGGTGATAATGCATTAACTACGTTTAAGCACAGTAGACAGTAGTCAAAGAGACATTTTCACAGACCCTGTGAAAAATTTGATTTTTAAACACCCCTTTTTTTAGACCTTTGCCATATTTAACCTATTCCTTCATATAAACGCCTTTCACGCATTCGCATTGACCCAGACAAGACGGTTCCTATAGGGTACGCTCTGTTTGCTTTTGACATAGCATATATCTGATTATATAGTATTTGTCATAGCAAAACATTCCCGTGAAAAGTTGACTTCATAAAGATCCAGCTAATAGATATCCATGTCATTATTTCCTACATGATTTTCTTTTCAGGACAAGGGTCAACCCGTACCTTCATCTAAATGTCTTTTGAAGCATTTGCAAACAGAGTAGACCCAGATCAGATGATTCCTATAAAAACAGTCCGATAAGGGTATACTCTGTTTGCGTATGGTAATTTATAGATCTGATTATGCAGTTTCCACACCAGTGACTTGTTTTCCATGTTTCATTTTATTGAAATTTCGATGGATTTTCATCGGGTGGAAATTACTAAACAGTATCCATGCTTTTAACTTTTTTAGTTGAGTCTGGGTTCGTTCTCAAGTTTTTTAGAACGAACTCAGACTCAACTAAAACCCTTTATCAGCATGGACCCAGGGAATGGGTCTAAATGTAACGCATATGAACACATACTTCGCGTGTATGTGACAATGTGATCCGGGGAAAATGAAGTCCTACAGGAATTTGTTTGCTCATGCTTTCTGTTTTGTGCTCGAATACAACTATCAATGATTCACCGTTCCGTGGCTATTTTCAGCGAATGGTCAGACATGTCCATATGGATGGTATGGTTACTCGTCTACCAGCAAGTGCTACCGGTTCGTGTACAACACCAAGCTAGCGTGGCAAGATGCCAGAGATTACTGTACGCTGCATGGAGGGGATCTTCTACGTATCGACTCCACGACGGAAATGGTTTGTCATCATCTTTCATGCCAACCCTTCAGATGTTCATCTTACAATCATCAGACATGGTCATTTAGTCAAATTATTAAGATTCCAAATCAAGCTGTGTTATTACCCTCTCCAACCAATCCTTTTGATAAAATACTTTAAAACAATATGTTGTTTTTGCTGTTGTTATTGGGTTTTTACCTTAAAGTTTTTCATTTTGTGATCGAAGAAATTTTACGTAAATCATATAATGCTTAATAAAGGTTAAATATAATTTTACATCGGAAATGTGAAAAAGTTTATTTCATAAAAACAAATGAATAAATTTGTGAATAATGTGTCAAATTCACCGCGACTTCTGAGATGTTCACCCACATTGATGCCCTACTTGCAGGTATTTTTTTTATTTCAGCACCAACTGTCAATTTCTATAACACAGTCAGTCTAAGATCAGGCCAAACAAATTGCTCATTCAGACATACAATCATGATGTTGTATAATGAATAAATTGTGCAGCTAGAGTGTTTTATGTGCAAAAAGGGACCATTGTCACATTGGTTCGAAGTCTGTCTGATTAGACTTCATTGTACTAAATACAATTATTTTACGATGCATGATAGTACTGACTCGCAATAAGTTCTGACTGCTTTGCAAGAAGTTGTGGCCTTATATTGGATGGCTAGAGGGTACTGACTCCTTGGTAAGAGATTGTTGTTATCTTTTGGGGCTAGACGGCCCTACAGCTTGGCAATGGATTGTTCCTCTTTGGGTAGCTAGAGTGTCTGACTGCTTGAAAAGGGATTGTGGTCAATTATGGATTCAGGAGGATCCAATAGCTAATCCTATTTTTATTTTTAGAACTGGGTGTACCGGCAGATACAAAACATCGCCGCTCACAATAAACAGGTGACTCCATCAAACTGGTGGACAGGCCTGAACAACAAAGAGTATTTAACCAAATGGGAATGGGCTGATGGAACTGCAGCAAAATTTGTGTAAGTATCGTGCAACTCGTCAGTGTAACATACATTTAATTAACTCATTCCCTCATATTGACGCATTTTGACGCCTCTGTAAAAGTCACTTTGTGAAACCATTGTGATAAATAAAGCATTTGCTCCTATAGGAGCAAATGCTGTATTTATCACAATGGTTTAAAACTACAAAATTCTAAAAAAAAATGCCTTTTCTCTAATTAATGCTCATTTTCGGTAGATTTATTTAAAAGGCAGGATTAAAAAATAGACTATGAGGTAATTGGTTAATATTCTACTTCCTATAAAACTGACCAACATGTATACAGTAGAACCTGTCTAAAGTGGCCATGTATTTGTTGAAAATATAGGAGTGTTAAAAAGATTAATACAGGGTAAATATAGTGCTAAAAACTCATATAGGAACTTTCTGCATTACCTTTGACCTGCAGTGAGATACTACCTGCATTACAGACCCATGCTTTGACTTCTTTGTGATGGCCGTTTAAGATATGTTCTACAGAATAAAGTATAAACAGCAATACTCTAGTTCCGATTGCAATAACCAAACTATCTACAGTAGAACATGTCTATATCATTTTATTAGCAGACAGTGCAGAGTCTGATCAGATGGTTCCTACATGAGCCGTCTGTTCTGGGTCTGGTTGCAAAGGCACTAACCATTTACTCCATAAATACGCCATTCTACGTCATTGCAAACAGAGCAGACCCAGATCAGATGACTCCCGATCAGAATTTGCTCTGTTTGTTTGTTATACTATAGATATGAGTATAGTTTATGCCACAGCCAAAACACCATTCGTTCATGTACTATTGTAAGAATAGAAGGATTTAAAGGCGCTAAAAGGCGTATGCATGAAGTATAGGGTTAGGTATGAAAGTAACAAGGGTAGATAGTAAAACCTCTCTGAACCGGAATCTTGTTTAGAATAACTTAGATACATTTAGGCAAGTACCTGCTTAATGCAGGATGAAAGTCATGCAGAAAGCTCCAGAGGAGCTTTCTGCATGACTTTCACCCTGCATTAAGCTGCCACCTGTCTCCAAAACCGATATTTATACTAAATTTAACGTCCGGTTTAGAGGGGATTGTACTCTTATATCAGACACAGTGCCTCTGACCGGACAGCTTGTCTCTGGGTACACCTTCAAAACCTAAAGAATATAGGCCTACTACCTATTAATATTTATTTCTTCATTTTATTGCTGTTTAAAGAAATTGGAAGCCGGGCGAACCTAATAATGCACAAAGTGATGAGCGATGTGGAGAGATTATGTACGGAAGGAGTTTTAACGACGAAACCTGCTCCGACAACGATTATTTCATATGTTCCCGCGACAGAGGTATATCTTGCATGTTATTTTCCTGTATTGGTGATGAACAAACCGTGCGTCTTTTATAAGAGGGTTGGTATTTTAATAAGACTGACCCTCATTTTAACGTGTTTTCACGCATTTACAAATAGAGTAGACCCAGATCTGATCAGGGTCTGCTCTATTTGCTAATCAAATTTGATATATTTAAAGGAAAGGGTTAACCCTTATTTCGCGATTCGCGACCTGGCTCGCAGTTACAAACAGTTTAACATTACCCCCCCCCCCCGCTTTGCATCCGCGATACATGACTAGGATTTGCAAACAGTTTGGATTCAATTCAGACGCCGATAACTCGTCGTTTCATTAGAGTCCAAGCTTTTTGACAATTGGTCAATAGTTTCTCAAAAGCGTGTTATAACACAACGTCGATAGTAACACACTGTTTAACCCTTTACCTTACAGAGACTCAGTTTCGCGCTTTTGCAGCAAAGTGGACCCAGACTGGACGTCTCTTTTTGCTTATGGAATTACAAATGTACTGTATATTGCATTTTCAAACCAAATCCTACTAGTATCTGTTAACCCTTTACTCCATAAATATCCCCTTTTCTATGTCTTTGCAAACAGCGTAGACACAGATCAGACGGATCTTATAGAAGCCGTCTGATCAGGATATTCTCTGTTTGATTATGAAATTATATAGAATTAATAGTACAGCATCTGCCATGGCTAAAACTACCTGCGTTCATGTGCCATTACAAGATATAATATAATTGATATTCATGGTGGTATCATTTGTTATGTAAAAGGAGGCACTGATATCACAAAAACATTATCTTTATCTGTTCGTTGAAATATTTCTCTGTATACAGGTATTCCGTTAAACTGTGACTCTGATCGAGGATGGCAAACTTTGAACGGCAAATGTTATAAGGTGTATGGGTATAAAAGAAACTGGATGCAAGCACAGTAAGCAAGATGTTCTTTGCATGAATTCATTTCTCCGGCGTCAACTGTCTAATTGTCAACTACAACCCGAATTTATTCAAACCTTTCGGTAAAATCAAACGTGAATGCAATCTCGCTCAAGCAACACATTTATAACCTCACTGTCAGATTATATGATTGGACAGCCATAACGGTCTTTCAACAATAATCTGAAGTCCAGATAAGATGCTTAAAATCCAACATTTTCAAGAATAACTTCTTTATTTCTCAACCAAACGCTGGGTTGTGACCACTCTTTCTAGTCGTCTCGACGAGACGGTTCTAAAGAGTGGTCACAACCCAGAGTTTAGTTGAGACATTTTCAAAGGGGAGTGTTTGGCATAATATCTGATTTAGGTTTTTAAAATGGGAACATGTTCTAATCTCTGAAGTATCCCAACCATATATGAAAACAATAATAACACCATAGATCATGAACACTGCGTTTAAAACTGAAAGCTGTTGGAACATTATTTCAGCGATAATATTGTTTTATTCTAGTCTGATGCTGATAATAGTTCAATAGTTCATCAAAAACTTCCCAGTAAATATGTTGTTGCAGCGGGGTAGAGGTTAGAAGGTTGAAACTTTCTATTTTAGACGACAGTGTACTGTATCAACAATAATCTGAAGTCCAGATAAGATGCTTAAAATCCAACATTTTCAAGAATAACTTCTTTATTTCTCAACCAAACGCTGGGTTGTGACCACTCTTTCTAGTCGTCTCGACGAGACGGTTCTAAAGAGTGGTCACAACCCAGAGTTTAGTTGAGACATTTTCAAAACCCGAGTGTTTGGCATAATATCTGATTTAGGTTTTTAAAATGGGAACATGTTCTAATCTCTGAAGTATCCCAACCATATATGAAAACAATAATAACACCATAGATCATGAACAATGCGTTTAAAACTGAAAGCTGTTGGAACATTATTTCAGCGATAATATTGTTTTATTCTAGTCTGATGCTGATAATAGTTCAATAGTTCATCAAAAACTTCCCAGTAAATATGTTGTTGCAGCGGGGTAGAGGTTAGAAGGTTGAAACTTTCTATTTTAGACGACAGTGTTCTCACGACGGTGGTCAGATGGCGACAGTAGACAATTCTGTGGTCGAGTACGCATTTCATGATTTCGCCGCGAGTAGTAAGCAGCCTCTTTGGATAGGAGTTCACTCGCTAAAGGTAACGTGAGATAACGTGGGGTAACATGAGAACACGTGGGATCGTCGCCACATACACGTTCACCTTTGTAAGCCATATTTTCGTAGCTCGACTGTCCCAAAACAATGAACTCTCACTTATTCGAACACTCCAATATGAACCTGTATCGATTTTTAAGCGTTTACTCTGTGAATATTCATGTAAAATACAATGGCATCGTGTTTGATGGCATTTTATAATGCCATACGAAAACGGATTGTTTTGTCATGACCGAATCTACATTGTCTCATAAGCAGCAACCATACTCTGATCAGACGGCTGCTGCACAAGCTGTCTTATATACATGTAGGTCTGTTTTTATCTCCAAAGACGTTGAAAGACGTAGATGTGGAGTAAACGTTTAAAACATGTCGCAACTTAACCCATTTGCTCCCAGTGGATAAGTCCATGCTTATATATTGGATTAGTCTATCTTTTATCTAAGGGATGTCTGGTCTAAATTTTCTTTTTTATTTTGTTCTGTATTGAATTTCCTATCAGCAAACAGTGTAGATGCGGTGTCTGATCAGAGTCTACACTGTTTGCATTCGTCCCATATAATTATGGGATCGTGGGAGCAAATGGTTAAGGCATGGTGAAAGTCATGCTTTCTGAATGACTTTCACTCTGCATTAAATCCACTCCCTCATATTGACGCCTTTAGATCCCTCTGCAAAGGTCACCTGCTGAATTCTTTGTGATAAATAGAGCATTTGCTCATCTAGGAACAAATGCTCTATTTGTCACAATGGTTTAAACCTACAACATAAACCTACAATATTCTAAAATGTTCCTTTTCTCTAGTTTATGTTCCTTCTTGGTAGATTTATTCAAAGAGGTTGGATCTAAAAATAGTCTATTAGGCAAAGGGTTAAGCTGTCACCTGCCTAAAGTTCCCAAGTACTAAAGGTATGGGTAGCACGGTGTTATTGTATGTAATATTAGCCAATCCAAGTTTGTGTTTCTACAAGAATGCTTTGGCCATTGTGACCATTGGACAAGTTTTGTAAAGCAAACAAAGGAGACTAACCATAGGTAGCCTTTGGATTTGATCAGCTATGGTTGTCTAGGTCCCTATTAAGGAGCACTGGTTACAAATGGGTTAACCCGCTTAATGCAGAAAGAGCTATCATTTTACAATACAGTTGATTAGGTATGAAACTTTAGGTTACATTTTTAAACCATGGTTTTGAATGGCAAACAGAGCATAGTTACTCTGATTCGATGGTTCATCTCATCGGGGTTCTACAATGTTTGCAAATCCGTTATTTACCGAGTAAATGTATATTTAACCGTTAAACAATATACATATTGTTTTCTTCAAATTATTACAATGATGTATGGAATTGACGTTATTACATCTATTTCCAGACCGGTACTACCACTAATACATGGACGTCGGCGAATGGTTCCCAACTTACAACGACATATTGGCATAACAACAAATTACCAGTCATCTCCAGGTAATATTATAGTATCCATTTCATAATGGTCATGACATTGTGTATATTGTCACGTGCCCAGAAGCAAAGGAATATCAAAACTTTTTCTTACTGACATTTTGTATTTGAATTGTGTGATCGTTTTATGTTTATGTTTTGTTTTGTTTAACCCTTGTCTTTTGCAAACAGTAAAGACCGAGATGAGAGGGCCCCTAGAGGAGCTGTCTCACCAGGGTCTACACTGTTTGTTAGATTACACCTTTCTTTAGAAATATCCCTAAATATTTGTCGTAAGCTTGGCCTTTTTGTAATTTGGAATAGTCCATTTGAAAAGTCAGCGTTGTAATTTATGGTTAAATACAGTAAGCATCGCCAATCCGAACATTCAAATAAACCTTTAAGACAACTGGCAGATGAATTATAAGTCTTAAAGACAAGTGACAGGTGAATGCGGGGTGAAAGTCATGCAGAAAGCTAATATTGGAGCTTTCTACATGACTTTCATCCTGCATTCATCTGCCATCTGCCTTAATGTTTCCAGTACTTTACCTTAAGTTCGTATCAACGAGGTGTTAATATTTGTAAAGACAACAAATGACATGCTACATATACAGTAAAACCTTTCTATAACGACCATTAAATTGTGTTCATTAGTTGGTATATAGGGCAGATGGCTGCTAAAAGCAAGATAAAAGTAAAACAGAACGCTCCTATAGGAGCGTTCTGTTTTACTTTCACCTTTTTTTAAGCAGTCACCTGCCTTTAACACAAAATACTTGATGTAATTTAGTGTCGTTATAGAGAGGTTTTACTATATACCATTTCTAGATAAAACGTATATCATATTAGTGTGTAAAAAATAGAATGATCAATGGGAACCATCTATTCCATGCGTAATGCAATGGTATGCTCTATCTTTTTTCTTCAAATTGGTGTTATTGAACCCTTTAGTATATAGATATTCATGGCCAGTTCGCAGTTCGCAATCCGTTATTCGAAAAATCAAACTTCGAACTGGCAGCCCGCCAAATAGAGCCATTGTCGTCTGCCAGATTTGTTGACTATGAAAATGTTCTTCCTTTTTATATCAAAACCTTAATTACAACATCAAAAGTTTGGATCCCGATTTGACGCTGATGTGGTTGGCGTCTCACCTAGACCCAAAGCGCTTGCATAGATATTCAAACCATCGACAGAGAAAGGGTTGTCATCGACCGAGGAACATAAATTTGTTTCATTGGCCTGTAAATCGACGGCGTATATGTTTTCACTACATGTTCAATAGCTGTGGAACATGCTTTGCTTTATTATTCAGAAATCAACTAAACTCAACCTGTGTTTATTTGTCCAATACATACCCGGCGTTGCAAGGTTGGACCACGGCCCCATGTTCAACAAATCGCGCGTTTTTATGTCAGAAACCCGAGGGTAGGTAACGATGTCAATATTACGAATTATTCAAAGTGTTATATTACTGAAAGTCAATATGACGTAAGCCAAATGTTTGTAATTAAAGTAATTTTGACGTTATATATCATATAAAACTGTAGAGCCTTTTAAGAAAGAGCAAACAAGAACCGTTAATAAACGATCGGTAACCATTTCATGGCGGGAAACGAGTCATTAATGTCATTAACAGATGAGAGGGCTCTCATCAGGGTCTGCACTGTTTGTCATGTTATTTTTTACCTGTTTGAACTTTGGTCTATTCAGCGTTGAACGGTTTAAAATGTGTTTATTACATAATCTACCGTGTGTGAGTACCGTAACAGAGTTTCTTAAATCGCGGAAATGCACTAGTGCATTTTTATGTAAATTAGCAGTTGACTCCGGTGTCGTTTAATTGTTATCCAATCGTAGCGCTCATTTAACTGTTAGCCAATAGTAGCGCTCCATATATTAATTTGTATGAAGTACGCTGTTTGTAAACAATGGCCGAAACAGCCTTCACCTATAGCCGGTTTCATTTTCTGTTGCATTTTTAAGGCTTATGTGATAAAAATAATTATATCTTGCACGAGTTTTCATTACAAATTGTTTATATGAAAGGACTTCTAATAAGATTACACGAGCTTTAGCGAGTGTCATATTCCTTATAGTAAACTCGTTTCATCATATCAATTTGTAATGATCCTCTATACATTAATATCAATGTCTGGTTTAGAGAGGTTTTACTGTACTTCTGTAAGTTATAACAACATATAATATTGCCAACTTGCCCTTATTTCACTATTCACGACCTGACTGGCATTTGCATCAGGGTCCAAGCTTTTGATTGGTCAGATATGAGTTCTCAAGCTTTTGATTTGTCAGATTTGAGCCAAAGGCTCAAATGTGACCAATCAAAAACTTGAGAACGAACTCAGACTCAACTTAAAGTTTAACAAGCATCGACCCTGGTTGGATTCAGATGAGATTCTGAGTTACTCAGCGTCTCAACAGGATCCAAGCTGTTTGACATTCGGGCAGTAGATTCTCAAAGACTGGAACGAATTGGAAGCCAGTAAGAAGATCAGCTCATCAGAGACTGAGCCGACAATATTTTTTCTACCAGGACTGTAACTGCCTGACACTTTGTCAATAGCTAATCCAAAGCATGAACCCAGCAATGAAATTCAAATAGTCAAATTTGACTTCTGAGTTTGGCTTTACAGGTGTTTGCTTTCCGGGGTGGATAGGCCATCGGGGATACTGCTACCAGTTCGATGCTCAATACCGCTTATCATTTCAAGCAGCCACACAGTATTGTCAAAACCAAGGCTCTGAACTAATGAGGATTATGACGTAAGAACTTGACTGTTTATCTCCCTTGAAAGCTACACCTCTACCTAAACCTTAGTCTGATACGGATGGATGAATGATTAACTATGAAGAAAGGTTGTATACAGATGAGATGCCGCGTAACTCGGCGACTCGTCTGGACCCGAAATGATTGATACTCTGACACTGTTGTTGAAAAGAAATACAAGATAAATCAACTATAACACCTGAATTCGTTGATATTCTGTATCAAAATACGGAACTATTCAACATACCTAAAACGTTGGCATCAAGTTAATCCTTGCCGTAATATAAACGCCTTTTCACGCATTTGCAAGCAGAATACATGTAGTCCCATATCAGACGGCTCCTATAGGAGACGTCTGATCAGGGTCTGCTCTGTTTGCTAATGGAATTTGTAAGATTTATTTCTTTACTTTCTAAAGTGACTACTATATTCCACCTTCCATATTACCTTGTAACTGTTTTTCCATGAATATTCAGTAGGTATTAAATTTTGGAACAAACGTAGAACAGGGAAAGTATCCAGTGTAGTTGTGATGTCTGATCGATTGTAATTTAATGGTACAATGAAATCTGGCTAATACGACAACTCATAATTCTGGATTTTTTAAACATGTGTTAACTTACTACAAGGCAAATGTTATGCAAAAGGCTAACGCAGGAGCTATCTGCATTACTTTTGCCATGCAATTACTGGTAAGTAACCAACCGGCTTTTACAGACTCCTACATGAATGTTAACCCTTCGCCTGCTGAATTACAAAATATATTTCTCTTTCTTTACCCATGCCCTGTTGTATAATTACTGTGTACAAGTATTTCGCTGTGAAATCACTGCTGTGGAGTGCACTGGTTGCACAATCAATTTGTAAATAGTGCAGACCCTGATGAGACAGCTGCTGCAGTTAATAAAAATTGGGTTTGGTCATGGCAGAAACTGTGAAATCAGATCTATAGTATTCCATAAGCAAAAAGAGAAGATACTGGAGCCGTCTGATCTGGGTCTATTTTTTGTAAAGGCAGACAAAGGCATATCTATTATATATAGAGTAAAAGGTTGAGTTAGGTTGAACATTATGCAAACGTTCTAACTTTAGCTTTAGTTCGTAGCTGTCGTCCTGAATTAAGGCAGCACTATTTAACCCTTCTTTTGCTGAATTTTAAAATACATTTCTCCTTCTTTACCCATGTCCTGTTGTATAATTACATATATCTTCACTGTGTACACGTATTTCGCTGTGCAATCACTGCTGTGGAGTGCATTAGTTGCACAATCAACTTGTAAATAGTGCAGACCCTGATGAGACAGCTCCTGCAGGAGCTGTCTCATCTGGGTCTTCATTATTTACAGGTACGTATATTGACGCGAGTAGCAAGCGAAGGGTTAATCGCAGAATAAGAAACACAGTTTTCGTTGTCTATTTAGAAGATTTTACTGTCCATAAACTCATATTATTCCAACATTACGTTTTGCAAAACTAGTTTAAAATTTGGTAAACAATTTTGATATTTATATGTAATTTGTATTAAACCGAGATGCAAATTCATTTTCGGCTTCATATTTCAGAATGTCCGATCAGGCTTTTCTCGTGAGTTACCTAAGCGAAATGAGAGATAGTGGTGTGAGCTCCTTCTGGATCGGGTTATCAGGTATGTTCGAAAATGTTCAAACGTATTTGTAGAATAACGGCGTCCTTATTGAAATCAGAAAAATTGATAATTGATGTTAAATTCTTATAGAATAATAATTAGCCTAATGAAATAAGAGATAATGCTAATTGAGGCATTTATATTTTAGAAGGAATTGCCATATTCTATATAAATATTAGACACAGTGCTAATTCGTGTTATTTGTTTTGAAAGAAATGTTCTGTATAAGAAACAAACTCTAACAAACGACAGTTATCGCAGTCTACAATCACATCGCGTGAATATATTAAACCTTTAACCCTTTCCCTGTTGCGTACTTATGTACATGTAAGAAAGCATGGATATAGATTTGATTATTCTTTATAATGGCATATACAGGACAGTTCTGGCTCAGGCAGATACTTTACACCATAAGCAAACAGAAACTAACCTGATCAGGTTCCTATAGGAGCCGTCTGAACTGGGTCTACTCTGTTCGCAGTTGAGAAAAAATGCTCGTACATAAGGAAAAGGGTTAAGCCATGAATATTCATGTAAAAACAATGCCAATTATTATTATTATTATTATAATTATAATTAGATAATGATTTTATTATGACACAGAACTTTTTGGCATGGCAGAAACTATATAATTATATCTCTTTTATTTCATAAGCAAAACAAATCAGACCCTGATCAGACGGCGCATACAAGAGCCATCTGAACCTCGTCTTCTCTGTTTGCAAAAGCGTAGAAAGAAGTAAATGCTTGATTAATAATGTGCAATCGGTTTCAGATAATAACAACAATACTGGACAGTATAAATGGAGGAATGGGCAATCAGTAGCCAATGCGGTGAAGAATAACTGGGCGACAGCCAATCACGTACCTGCAAACACAAAAGGAAAACAAGACTGCGTTTATATTGCAACAAGTAAGTTTTAACTCTTTACTGTATGGATATTCAGGAAAGAAATAATGAAATTGTACAGAGTAATCGTACAGAAATTATAATTAGACATTATCACATCGAATGTTGGCAATAACGGGAACTGTAGAATTAGATCAATATTGTTCCATTAGCAACCGGAGCAGATACTGGTCATATTGCTCCGTGCCATTTCACCGTCGCTGTCGCATAAATGCACCACGAAAAATAGTGCAGTCCCAGATCAGACGCCGCCATTTCAAGGCGGCGTCTGATCGGGGACTTCACTATTTGTCTCAATCTCTATTTCTATATATGTGCTTTATTCCTTTGAAATTTGTATTTATTTATCTCATCTCATTATTTTACTGAATGAATTAACAAACTTGGATTGCAGACGACAATTACAAATTTGGAGCCGAAAGGGTTAAGGAACCGTCTGATCTAGATCTTGTCGAATTGCAAGGGCGTTAAAATGCATATTTATGGAGTAAATTGTTAAACTGTGTCGAATAAAGCGATTTGCAATGCTTCTTTGAAATATCTGGTGAATATTTTAGTTATACAAAAACAGAAGTATGATTATCATCATTCGTACGACGGATGTGTGATGGTCTCTTCAAACAGTTTTGATGCAGACGCGACCAAAAATCTGAAAGTCTCATCAGATTCCAAACTGTTTATTGATTTATCGAGTAAATGATTAAAGGAGTGGAACATTTTACCTCATGGGAAATAATTACAATTTTAATTAGCTGAAATTGAACAAGAGAATGTTTGTCCAATAACAGAAAAGGTATAATCCGGTTTGTATTTATTCATACACAAAACTGACCCTTACCTGACAGTTGCTACAAGAACCTATGGCATAGATCTGCTGTACTTTATGTAAATGTGTCAAAAGGCAGCTACAGAAGGTGTATATGTGAGAAAAGGGTTTAAACGGCAAGTAAATGAATATAACATTTGTCTTTGATTAACCTTAGCATGCTGAGCGAATTATTTGTACAGATATTTTCACCTGCAACATTTCAAAATTCAAGCTATAATCAATTTGTCTACCAAAATACTATCGGGATGTCAAACAGTTTGAATCCTGTTTAGACGTCGAGTTACTCGGCGTCTCATCTGGATCGAAACTGTTTGCATAGGTATTCACCCATCCGCCTACAGCAGGCTAAAGGTTAAAAGTGGGGGGTTCTTACCGAAGAACGATCCTAATGCAAAATCTGTATAAATCCGGTCCTACATTAAGCTTCTACCCGCTGTAAAGATTTAGAATGAGACTGGGTGGTCGTTGCTTCAAGATTTAACTGTATTTGAAAACAATTTCATCTTCAAATGCATTTTAGGTGATAGAGCAGGCAAGTGGCGTACAACAGCTAACTGTGCCAATACAAGGGCGTTCGTATGTAGGGTGCCCATGGGTAGAACTCTGAAAACACCACCTAGCACACCTCACCGTAAGTATAGTACAATCGTCGTTCTTATTACAAACCTGTAAACAGCAGAACCTGATTTAAGTGGCCATTCATATACTTAACCTAGGGGTCTTTACAGGGCGAAGGTAAAATAGAAAGGGGCTTTTTGCATTAATTTTGCCCTGTCTTACCGACACGTTATTGGACCTCTTTTTGTTGGCCACTTAAAACAAGTTCTGCTGTAAACGACTTCATCCGTGAGATATAGTTGAATAGCACAGCGTTGGTTAAGAATAAATTACTATATTGTGACACATAATGACACAATAATAGCATAATACTGCTTACAATACATGTTTACCTATATGGCAAATGTCATTAAACTGTCACAAGAAGATTTCATAAAAGTCTTCAAGAAACTTCAATATTTGGATGATATTTTTAACTTAGATAACCCTTTCTTTGATGTTTTGATTCCTACCATTTACCTAACAGAACTCAAATTGAACAAAGCTAACCCTTCCTACATTTATGCAGCGTTTCTTGTTCTAGACCTTAAAATTGACAATGGAATGAATTCTTCTAAAATTTATGACAAAAGAGACGATTTTGATTTCAATATTGTACGGAGATATTCCCCGTGAGCCCACCTCACGGGGTTTATATATCTCAACTTATTCATTTCACTAGAGCTTGCTCTTCTATTGACAATTGTTCTTGTTGTGTTTCTGTTCGGGTGGCTGTTTGTGTTGTATATGGTGTTTCCTGCAATGACCCACATTTGTATTTTTTTCTTTTTGTATAGACATTTTACAGTTGTTTTTCAGTGAATAAAAAGAGCATCTTTACACTTCGTATTTGCACATTTGAATGCTATGCCTATTTACCTTATATGCCTTGTTGCTAACCATTCCCTGTTAAAAGAGAAAATAAAACATTTGGATTGTTTGGATTAAATATTGAACGGAGAATATCAAACTGTTACACTGAAACCCCTCTAAAGCGCATATCGAATGAGGTCTCTTCCTATAGAAGCTTTCTGGGTTACTTTAATCCTCTATTAAACAACCACATGTTTTAAGATACAATAAAACCCCTCTAATGCGACCACCTAAAAGAGGTATAATTCTGGGTGCTAGAGGCAGATGGTAACTAAATGCATGACAAAAGTAATGCAGAAATCTCCGAGAGGAGCTTTCTGTGCTTTTTTTTGTTGTGAGTCAAGCAGCGACCTGCTTATAAAGACGCCCATGTTTATCCATTAAGTCGTCGCATTAGAGGGGTTCTACTGTACATATTTTTATCTTTATTCATAAAGTGGTGGCTTTACCGGGGGTTACTGTTATATACGATATACATGTAATAGAAGTGTACAGTACCGAAAGCTGATATAGATAACATAAAATAACATGTGTATTTTATTCATTATTTCACCATTTCAACACTGTGAATGTTCAGGGACACTTTTTTAAGAAAACTGTAACATGGGGGTAGGGGGTGATGAGAGGCTTTCTCTAGGAGTCCTCTTATCCGGGTCTACACTGTTTGCAAGGGTTTCGAGCACTGAAAGGGTTAAACCTGTCTGATGTAATACATTTGCTGCAATTTCTTTTACAGATGTTTCCAACGTTATTTGTCGAATGAACAAATTGGGAAACTGTTCTTTCTTGTTCTCGAAATCACAAAAATGTTGATCTAAGCAGATATCATTATTATAAATACTTACATATATGTATTTTTCAGCCCACTTCGGTTGCCCTACTGGATGGAAGCTGCACAGGGACACGTGTTTCCGGTTATTCGATCGCAGTACAAACTCTGCGGCTGCTAGCTCATATTGTCAGACAACCCATTCTTCTAATCTTGCCAAGATCATTAACGCTGATATGCAGAACTTTGTAAATGGTATAATGATTTGTCTTTTATTCGTTTTAGTCATTTCATTCAGAATTCGAAGGCCCGGCATAAACTGTTGGGTCTGCCAGAGCAATAGATATCGGTGCATACTCAAATACTAAAACCGTTATTTCTCTTCGAGATGATTCTAAAGAGTGGTCACAACGTAGTGTTTAGTTGAGAAATGAAGAAGTAATACTTGAAAATGTTTTTTTATTTACTCACCTTATCTGGAGCTATGGTCTATATTAGTTAGCTTCCAACGCGGACTAAGTGAACTTTCTGACATTAAAAATATACCACCACAACAAAAATTTAAACATTTACTCACTATGTACATGTACGCATTTTATGCTTTTACAAACAGAATTAGCGTCTGTTCTGTTAGCTTATGGAAAATAAAATTCTATGATCAACATATTATATGTTGATATTTCATTATAAAAATCAGTTAGTTATTATACAAAATACTTTAGTGTTCGAAGCCGTTCAAAGGCGCATATACAGTAGAACCTGTTTTAACTCATTTGCTCCCAGTGGATTCTTCCATGCTTTTATATTGGATTAGTCTATCTTTTATCTAAGGGATGTCTGGTCTAAAATTTCATTTTGTTTTGTTTTATATTGAATTTCCTATCAGCAAGCAGTGTAGACTCTGATCAGACGCCGCATTATGCGGCGTCTGATCAGAGTATACACTGTTTGCCTACGTCCCATATATGGGATCGTGGGAGCAAGTGAGTTAAGCGGGCCTTAAAAAGAGGTTTATTTATTGACCAGTAAGGCATGTGGCATGTGGTTGCTTAATGCAGGTCAAAAGTATGCAGAAAGCTCCTATAGGAGTGCCTATATCTATTTCAGCATTACTTTTTTCCTGCATTAAGCAACCACTTGTTTTTAAGATTTCCATGTTCAATAAATGAATGACCGCTTAGGAAAGGTTATACTGTATGGGGTGAAGGGTTAAACATATTTCGTTTGTATTTTAGGTCTTATAAAGAATAGAGGTGTAGCTTACCACATTGGCCTAAGCGACGCGGCAACTGAGGGAGTCTATCTTTGGAAAGACGGATCATCATCGGTGATTATACTATTAACTCTTTCAATGTTGAAAAAGTCAACATTATGTGGTACATTCGTTAACTTTAATCCTTATATTAGCGACTGTTTATGCAACTGCAAACAGAGTAGATCCATATCAGACGGCACCTATAGGAACCGCCTGATCAGGGTCAACTCTGTTTGCCAATGAAATTTGCTAGATATGTTTCTATACTTTCTAAAAGGCTCACAATGTTCCACCTTCCATATTCCATTATGCATGTAACATTTTTGTCCCATAATATTCAATAGGTATTGCAATTTGTAATAAATATAGTCAATAGAACAGGGAAAGGGTTAATGCAGCGTAAACTCAGATCAGAGGGTGCCTGTGATCAGGTTTTTTACTGTCTGTCTGTCCCATTAATTAATTCACAAGCTGCATACAAGAATAAAGATTCTTGCAAACACACCATTAAAAACAAAGAAAGTAAAATTCATCCAGACTACATATTTTGACGAGTTCACAAAGATGTATGCAGTTGAACTTAGATATCTGGACCGTCAGGATAACTCGAAGTAAAAGTCCGGTCCTTCCAAAATTTACCATACATAATTGTTCTTAAACGTGTCAACATCCTGCATTAAACGTATACGCATAATATACAGAAACACATGTGCCACACTAATCAATGTCGAAAGTAATGCTGAAAGCTCCTAGCCTCCTACATACCTTAGACCTGCATTAAGCAGTAAACTTGAGAAAATGTCATGATTAGAATTCGGATAACTCGAACTTCTATTATCTCGAAGTTATTTAGATGGTCCCTCAACGTTCGAATTATTGAAGTTAATACAGGTTTAACATCCAACAAACCAACATTCTGAAATTGAGCGTTTAGTATAGATATACCTTTCATTTTCAGACTGCATATACTAATTGGGCCCGAGGTCAACCTAGTGATCCGTCCCACACCAAGAGCTGTGTGGTTCTTCGGAATAACCAGTGGTACAGCATTTCCTGTAACGATCGGCACATGTACATCTGTTCAGTTCTAGCAAGTAAGACTACTAAACCATAATATGTAACCCTCTACTCCAATACGGCAATTAATGTTGTCAGAACGTGTGGCCCAACCCTTTAGCTAGTATACATGGCATTTAAATGATTGTTCTTGTATGATTATCCTATGTACTATCAAGATTGTATATGCATTGTATATTGGCAATAAAATACAGTAAAACCCCGCTAATGCGACCACCTAAAAGAGGTATAATTCTGGATGCTAGATTCAGGTGGTAGCTTAATGCAGGACAAAAGTAATGCAAAAAGCTTTCTGTAGTACTTTTGCCCTGCATTAAGAAACCACCTGCTTATAAAGACACCCATGTTTATTCATTAAGTGGTCGCATTAGAGGGGTTCTGCTATATGTTTGACTCATCCATTGTTTCATGTTGAATAGACACAAAAAACAAACGGTTTGCCAGTATAAGCCATTGACATTGAAAGGTTCAGCAAACAGTGCAGACCACACAAGGAGCCTTCTGATTTTGGTCTACAGTGTTTGGCTATGTCCTCTTTAACCCTTTCCTCCATTATCACATTCCCTCCTTCTGACACATTTTGGCGTCTCTGTTAAAGTCACATTTAGAAACCATTGCGATAAATAGAGCATTTGTTCTATAGGAGCAAATGCTCTATTTATCACAATGGTTTCAAACCTACGCAATTCTAAAATTCCCACTTTCCATAGTTAATGCTCCTTTTTGATAGATAAAAGTACAAAAATGAGTCATGCAGGAAACACCACATACAGAACAAACACTCGCCCGAACAGGAACACAAGGAAACAGCAAATGTACATAAGTAGAAAAAACAACAAGAGACGCACAACGACAAAACAAACATACAATAGGAGGGAGATGGAAGTACCGCCTTGGAACGGTCAGTGACAAAAGTCACCGGGGGGTTAAACCGGTTTATTGGCGCCCAACCTCACACTTATTCCATCCCCATCCTAAAAGACAAACAGTGTAAATAAACGTATCCCCTCTCCGACTAATCTACAACAACCGCGACAGCAAATACAGTGGTAAAGTGTATGTATAACAAAAAAACATTTAATTGAACATACTGTATCCACCTATCGCTAGTGTACTCAATGATTGAGCTGCAAACAGAGTAACTGTAGAAAAGTAATAAAGGGTACGACAAAAATGAAATAGTACAGATATCCGACGTTCTCCTTTCATTTCTGGATTTAAGAGGTCGCCTTCATAGAGTACTAAACCTTTATTGTCGGCGTACATGCAAAGAGGCCAGCGTGATTGCCAACTGTAAAAGGGTTCACAACCAAACATGCAGTATGTTGTAGTACTACAGGATCATATCCCTTTTTAATGAATTGTTTTATATATTTGATGAACAAAGTGAGAAAATGGGTATGTCCAATAATTTTACGAAGTTTGTAAATCACATCACCATAAAATTCAGGATGTGAAATACCGTGTCGCAGAAGCACCTTGAGATTACATTTGTACTTGCCAATAAGCGAGAGATTTCGATAGTAAAATTTAGAGAAAGTTTTTCTTAGTTTATGGTATCTATATCCTTGTTTAAGCAGTTTTTCAGTTAAAATGAGATTTCGACTGTTAAAATCGTCAAAATTCAAAGAGGCTGGGTCTAAGTATAGTCCATGAGGGAATGAGTTAATACGCCTTTTTTGTGCCTTTGTGAACAGAGTAGACCCAGATCAGACGGCTCATATAGGAGCCGTCTCATCAGGGTCTGCTCTGTTTGTTTTTGGTATAGATGTAATTCTGCAGTGTCTGCGATTACCCAAAATTTCTGTATCCACGTGCTGCTATAACTACGTATTCTAATTAATATTCATGACGTCATCATATGTTACATAAATATTCATGAAGGAAAGGGTTAAGGGGCACTGGACATCTTTGAGTTAAATAACAGTGAAATCTCACTATAGGTTTAAACCTTTATCCAACTAACCTCGATCTGACACGAGTGATTCTGTGTCGCATAAGGAGTCAAGCTGTTCGGCTTACATTCCCAAAAGTGTATCTTACTCAGAAGTTATCAAATTTCAAGAAACCCTTCACATTGAACATGTGCGGGTTTCCAAATTTTCGTTTGGACGATGTTGCTTTATATGTTATGGGAGTTAAACGATTACACGAACCCTAACGTATGGGACGACACTACTTGTATAACAATCATATTATCTGTATGGCATCACATGTATAATAATTATGTCATCTGTATGACATTACATGTATACTAATTATGTTATATGTATTGCTTTGCACATATAATAGTTGAGTTATCTGTATGACATTACCTATAGAATAATTGGATTATCTGTATGGCATTACAAGTACATTTATAAATGTCTGTATGAATATCTGTATGAATTCACATGTATGACATAACAAGTATGACAGTAATGTTATCCGTAAAATGTTACATGCATAACACTTATATTATCTGTATGGCAAAACGTGTAAACCGATTATGTTATCTGTATTGCAACGTATGTACATGAATCTGTATTGCAACGCGTGTATCAGCATAACATTACAAAGTATATGTATAAAATATGTTATGTGTATGACGTTACATGTATAACAAGTATGCCATATGTATCACGTTACATATATAATAACTGAGTTATCTGTGCGACATTACAAGTATGACAATTATGTTATCTGCATGATGTTACATGCATAACAATTATGTTATTAAATTTTGTATGGCATTACAAAATAAATGAGTTATCTGTATGTCATTAGAAGTATACCGAATATGTCATCTGTATGGCATTACATGTATAATAATTATGTTATTTGTGTGGCATTACATATATAATGCATGCAATTATGTTATCTGGGTGACATTATATGTATAACCGTTATGTCATCTGTATGGCATTACATTTATGATTAGATATATAATAAGTATATTATTTGTGTGATATTACATGTATAATATTTGTATTTTCGTTTCAGATAGTGCATTCAACACTGTTCCTACAACTCCACGAAGTATGTATGATTTGAGCGCACTATATTGTTAAATTGTAACAATATGACGCAAAATGACTTAATTTATTTATCTTTTTGGCATTTGTGTTTCAGTAATTTATAATCTTAAAAAGTAAGACATAAAATATGTGATTTTATCACATAACCTCCCTTGTAATTGAGTTAAATTAGCCATCACATATTTCTTCTATATTACACATGTTTAATATAAGCTGTGACGACACCACATGCTCTCCACCACGCGCTTTTGTGTTAATAAGACCTATGATGTAAGACCTATCCAAATGGCATTTTTAGTCGAAAAAACTATGTGATAAATAGAATATGATGCTCGTAGTCATTTTGTACAAAACGAAATTAAACTCGTCTTGGAAAATGTTATTACGCAAGCCTCTTTTCCAAGACTTTTTAAATATCAGTTTGTATAAAAGGACAACTCGCAACATATTCTATATAAATGTATGTGTTTTTCATTTTTTACTTACTTTGATATATTATATTGTAGTAATATTTCAATTATGAGAGTTATGTTTGATATTTTCTCTTCAAAATACAAATAGACACACGCAAGTTGGATCCAGATTAGAAACTTGGTTACTCTGCGTCTCATCTGGATCCAAACTATTTTTATAGGCAATCAAAACGTCACAATTAGCGTGCAGAAACTCTAACTTTATTAGTCCTTTGTCTATTATAGTCCATGATTGTTTAACCAATTCCCTCCAAGACTATTTTACACCCAACCTCTTTGAGTAAAACTACTGAAAAGGAGCATTTACTAGAGAAAGGGAAAATTATAAATTTGTGTAGTTTAAAACCCATTGTGATAAATAGTGCATTTGCTCATATGGAGCAGATGCTCTTTTGATCACAATGGTTTCAAAACACAACTTTTACAGGCACGCGAAAATGCACCAGAGAAATAGAATGACTTAAATATATAGTATTTTAAGTATGGAAGGGTTTTATTTGCGATATGGTTTTGAATGACATATCATATTGTATATATCCAGATCATAGAGCTCCTAGAAATAGTGACCCTCTATAACTCTACAAGTCTCTGATTTGGGTCTATATTGTTCGCAAATATGGGTGTGCTCGTATTCTAAGCTTTTAAATGTATATCACGTTATTGTAGTGGACTGGACAGTTAAATGTGGACCTGGCTGGGAGAGCAACCCCGTAACGAGCAGTTGTTATAAGTTTGTAGACCGTCCACTGTCATGGCCAGATGCCCGACTAACCTGTCGTATTGCCAGAGGCGATCTGGTTGCCATAGAAACCTTAAGTGAACAAAATTACATCGCAGGTATGGCACTTTTACAAGTTCGAATATGAACCAATGTTATCTCACAATGTCGGCGAAGATAGGAGTGTAAAGAAAGTTACTGTCCCTCCAATCGCAGATTGATTGTCATTTGCAAAAAACAGTCACTGTCCCCCTAAGCGCAAATTGACTAGCATTTGCAAATAGCTTGGATTCAGATGAGACTATGTCTCTTCTATATCCAAGTTGTTTGACATTCGGTCAATAGTTTCTAAAAACGTTTGATCGCATTGGAAGTAGCCAAATTAAAATGTCCACCAGATCCAAAAATCAGCAGAATTTTATACTGCATTGAGGTGAGGGTTTAAATATCCCAGTTATGAAAATTTCATTTTTGAAGAGTATTGTATGTGTATTTACGATACAGTTTTCGTTTTACTGATTGATCAAGTCTAATAAACACAATAGTTTGTAATCATTTTCTCAGTTGATTCAAATGTGTCCCAATAATATCCATATTATGGTTATTACTGCAGTAAAACCTCTCTAAATAGAACTTTAGGAGCTTTATGCATGCCTTTTACCCTGCATTAAGCAGCAACCTACCAAAAAGTATCTAAATTCTTCTCTGCTAGAATTCCGGTTTAGAGAGGTGTTACTGTGTTATTAAAGATTTTAAAGACATTTATTTTAGATTTCAAAAATACAACATGAAATCAAACAAGCATCCTAGAAGTCCATATGAAGTGCACGCACACACACACACATACACATTTTCTTGTTTTATTTTTCACTGTTTCCATTCATACAGATGACCATGTTAATAATAACATTAGAATTTACACAAATTACTATTGGTAATTCCCGTTTCATTCTTTTGGTCCTAGGGCGACTATCATCTATGAGCTCTATTGCTGTATGGACCGGAGCCAACGACAAAAGCACCGAGGGTGGGTGGAATTGGGTTTCAGGAGACCCATTTGCGTTTCTGAACTGGGCTCCAGGTCAGTGAGAGTCAATGAACCTTTTGTTTTATTTCGCTTAAGATTTTTCTGTCATTTAAAACGTTGACTCGGTCGTAAGTGAAAATTAACCAGACTATGTTGTTATTTGTTGTAGTTATTTGTTGTTGTTAATTGTAGTTGTTACTTGTTATTGTCAATTGTTGTTGTAAATTGTTGTTGTTTTCAACCCTTCGCCCGCTAAATGCAACTTGACTGGCATTCATAAACATTTGAATCCAGATGAGACGGTCTCATCATTACCCAACCAAACTGTTTGTCATTCAGTGAAAGTCAATGCGATCGAACCTGCCTTAAACAGTCGTTCATTTATTGAACATAGGAGTCTTAAAAAGCAGGCGGTTGCTTGATGCAGGGCAAGAGTAATGCAGAAAGCTCCTATAAGGGCTTTCTGTATTCCGTGTAACCTGCATTAAATTACCACCCGCTTAACAGACCCATGATTAGAAGTCTTTTTGATGGCCGCTTTGGACAGGTTCTACGTAATTGTGTTACAGTAAATCCTCTCTTTAACGGTCACTAAATTGTGTAAGTTAATTGGTATTTATGGCAGGTCGATGCTTAAAGCAATGTGAAAGTAAAACAGAACGCTCCAATGGGAGCGTTCTGTTTTACTTTCACCTTGCTTTAAGAAGCTACCTGCCTTTAACACAAAATATAATTTAGTGGCCGTTATAGAGAGATTTTTCTGTATACTTGTTTGATATACATTTAGTGTAACTGAGAGGACACAAAGAGTTTGATCACCAAAACGGTTGTGCCGATTTATAAAACATACAACAGAGGAACTAATCCTTTCCCTGTTTATTATTCGCGTAAGAATAAATATAATATTTATTAGCTAAACGTTTATATTGTACAGTTTTCAAGGGATTGTTTTGCTTTGAGGAAAAACTATAGAACCAGTTCTGTATAATTGCAAAACAAACCGAGCAGACTCTGATCTGATGTCTCCTATAGGAGCCATCTGATATAAGTCTACTATGTTTGCAAATGCGTGAAAATGCTTTTATAAAGCGTAAGAAAAAACTTAAATGCTGGCGTTCGAACAGAATATATGTGCCGTCAATCGAAGTGCTCACAAGTGCTATTTTACCATATTTAACCCTTGCCCCCATGAAATTTCATATAAGATTTTATGGCTTTATGCATATCAATTAACTTCGGTTTTAATCTTTAGCCTGCTGAACAAATTATTTTTACAGAATTTTTCAACCACTACATTTTCAAAAATTTAGCTATAATCAGTTAGCCTACCAAAATACTATCAGCGTGTCAAACAGTTTGGATCCTGATGAGACGCCGAGTTACTCGGCGTCTCATCTGGATCCAAACTGTTTGCATAGGCATTCACTCATCCGCCCATAGCAGACTAAAGGTTAAGATGGCATAAGAACATAGAACCGTTTGGTCATGACGGAAGCTGCAGAATCCGGTTTATATTATTTCATTAGGAAACAGAGCAGACCCTATTCAAACGGTTCCTACAGGAACCGTTTGATCTGGGTCTTCTCCATTTACAAAAGTGTAAACATACGCATATATATTGAGTAAATGTTTAAGTATATTGACCTATCATTCCAATTACGAATACGCTTGTCACAGGGCAGCCTGGGGGTAACAAGGGCGGAGGAACGGACTGTGTTGCCATGTTTACATCCACCGCAAAGTGGGACGATGTCAACTGTAATACTAGAAACGGTTTCATTTGTGAAAAGAAAGGTACGTCAACATATCTTCCTTTGAAAAGCAAGGTATGTTTACATAAGTATATCCTTGTGAACAGGACGGTGCGTAACTATACATAATTTTATGTATGTCCATGTGGAAGGAAAGATACGTATGCACATGTTCGTGTGAAAGAAAGGTACATTTACTTCGAAAGGTACCAACAGTAGAACCTCTCCATAACGGCCATTAAATTGTGTTAATTAGTTGATATTTATGGCAGGTGGTTGAATAAAGCAAGGTGAAAGTAAAACAGAACGTTCTTATATTCTGTTTTACTTTCACTTTGCTTTAAGCAGTCACCTGCCTTTAACACAAAATACCTGATGTAATTTGGTGGCTGTTATGGAGAGGTTTTACTGTATACATATTTCCGTGTTAATGAAATACACGTATACATATCTCCGTGTGAAAAGAAAATTACGTTTACATATTTCCGTGTGAAAGTAATACACGTATACATATCTCCGTGTGAAAAGAAAATTACGTTTACATATTTCCGTTTGTATGTAATACACGTATACACATCTCCATGTGACACGAAATGTACGCAGGCATATTTCCGTGTGAAAAGAAAATTACGTTTACATATCTCCATATATACAGTGGCATCTCCTTAAGGCAGACTGTTAGTGAAGTCTGATAGGGTCTAAAAAAGCATGCATTCTGTATTAAAGTACATGTACTATTTGTCTTCAAGACCGACGCCTAGTACATGTATTTGTTTTAACTGTTGACTCAAAGATGTTTATTTATAACGTATGTGCAATATCAGTTGACGAATTTCTGGACCTGATTCGATTAATCAATCCCAAAACTCCAATCTCAACTCAATATACATATGATGATATTATGAGACTTAAGCTTTTGCAACTAGTATAATTGGGTTATGTTTTGGTTTTAACACCAAAACATCGCTTGTTTTATTCAGAGAGATTTGATTGCATGCAGTTGTATAAAAGAATTTATATTTACCATTAAACATATATAAAACGAGCATATTTATATTTATTAGATGTACCAATCAGCTGCCGCTGAATAAAATCACTATTGAATGACTTACAATTCTGATGGTTTTTTTACAATTCATTTTTTTTGTTTCTAGGCTATGTCCCTACAACCAAGCCACCAGCTACTACGACCGTTAATGTACCAGGTACAGTCGAGTTTTTTTGGTTGGGGTGACATTATTAGACATAATATCAAGTTCTATACCACTGAGCGATAATTAAAACATAAATGTTTTGTAAACAAATATGTAACTAACTTCATTCAAACTACAAAATTCTAATTTTTTCCTTTTCTCTAGTTAATGCTCCTTTTCGGTAGATTTATTTCAAAGAGGTTGTATCTTAAAATAGCCTATTAGGTAATGGGTTAATTCGCGTTTGGAGGGGTACTTTATTTCAATACGCACCTCTGTGTATTGCTCTATTTCTTATTGTATTGCACTTTGTATTTATAGCCGGGAAGGTGTTGGGGTGTTACAATGGCTGGCTCCCTTTCGGAGGCAACTGTTACCGGTTCAGCACGAGGCAGGTCACGTGGGATAGGGCCTCTCAATATTGCGCCTCCGCTGCAGCCAAGCTCACTAGCATCCTCACTCGAGCCGAGCAAAACTTCATCGCTGGAAATTTACCACATAATACCAGTTAGATTATTTGTCTTGCACTGCACTGGCGCGAAATGTTATGCTATGCACTGAGCTAAACTCAATTATAAAACGAAATCTGGCCCCGAGATTATAAAACGTTTTGCTTGAGTCTGAGATCATTTTCAAGCATCTGATTGGTCACAGAATGAGCTTTCTCAGAATCTTTCCATTCAGATAATTGATAATGATCTCCGACACAGACTCAGACGTTTTATAATCTTGGGCACAGTTGTATACCTCTTCGACTGTATCTTCTTTTCCATATACTCCTATTCATCCTTCACGCATTTCACCAAATTTTCTGTTTCGTCATTCTTTCATTCTCTGTGTTTTAAACTTCCTGTCCATTACTTATTTCCCTGTTCTTTCTCTCTCTGTCTCTATGTCTTTGTCAATCTGTCTCCGTCTGTCTCTGTCTCTTTTTGTCTGTCTCTTTGTTTCTCTGTCTCACTGTCTCTTTCTCCGCCTCTGTATGTCTGTCAATATCTGTCTCTGTTTCTGTATGTCTCTCTGCCTCTGTCTCTCCGT
The DNA here is from genome assembly GCA_963576725.1 of Azorinus chamasolen. Lineage (NCBI taxonomy): Eukaryota > Metazoa > Mollusca > Bivalvia > Cardiida > Solecurtidae > Azorinus > Azorinus chamasolen. Next base: position 26,448,426 of record OY755248.1, read on the forward strand.
CTCTATCGCTTTCTGTCTGTCTGTCCGTCGGTCGGTCTGTTTGTCTGTCTGTCAATCTCTCTCTCTCTCTCTCTCTGCCTGTCTCTCCCTCTCTCTCTGTTTCTCTGCTGCTTTTTGTTTCTCTGCTTCTGTCTCTCTCTTTCTCACTTATACATTTTCCTTCTTTTGTATCCCTTTTCTTCTTTTCCAATACGTAATAAGTTGACGTGTATCTTACCATTTCAGCAAACGCCTGGTCCATGAAATTCATTTACCTTTTCTTTCAGCAAACAACAAAAATCATACTTACGATGGATATTGGATTGGTCTTAACGACAAGAAGGTTGATATGAATTTCCAATGGACCGACGGTTCCGTTGTGACCTACACAAAATGGGAGAAAAACGAACCCAACAACTGGTTAAACCATAGAGAGGATTGCGTAGAAATCCGACTCAAGGTAAAACACGTCTATAACGATTGTGACCACACAAACGGGGTCTAACTCTGGGTTTTGTACGCAAGGTTTAGCTCAATGTAGGGCATAACTTGTGCAGACCGTTCGCATAGGACTTTCTACATTACTTTTGGCCCGCATTAAGCCGTCGCCTACTTTTAAAAGCAATGTACGAAATGTTTAGCTTTTCGTTAATTTTGATGACTAAATGATGACCCAAGAATGTGCTGTATGAACTCTAATATTGTAGAACATGTTATCAAGAAGAGGTCAACTAATTGGTCTGTAAGGCAGGTGATAGCTTAATGCCGGTCAAAGCAATACAGAAAGCTCCCATTAAGATTCCAATGTTCAATAAATGGATGACCGCTTAAGACACGTTCTATTGTACACAATATCAAATTGTTCACATACATTATACACAATATCAAATTGTTCACATACATTATACACAATATCAAATTCTTCACATACATTATACACAATATCAAATGCGTTATGAATCTTGTACACAATATCAAATTCTTCACATACATTATACACAATATCAAATGCGTCATGTATCTTGTACACAATATCAAATTCTTCACATACATTATACACACTATCAAATGCGTCATGTATTTTGTACACAATATCAATTTTTTTCACATACATTATACACAATATCAAATGCGTCATTTATCATGTACATAATATCAAATTCTTCACATACATGTACATTAAACACAGTATCAAATGCGTCATGTATCTTGTACACAATATCAAATTCTTCACATACATTAAACACAATATCAAATGCGTCATGTATCTTGTACACAATATCAAATTCTTCACATACATTATACACAGTATCAAATGCGTCATGTATCTTGTACACAATATAAAATTATTCACATACATTATACACAATATCAAATGCGTCATGTATCTTGTACACAATATAAAATTCTTCACATATATTATACACAATGTCAAATGCGTCATGTATATTGTACACAATATCAAATTCTTCACATACATTATACACAATATCAAATGCGACATGTACATGTATCTTGTACACAATATCAAATGCTTCCCATACATTATACACAATATCAAATGCGTCATGTATCTTGTACACACTATCAAATTCTTCACATACATTATAGACAATATCAAATGCGTCATGTATCTTGTACACAATATCAAATTCTTCACATACATGTACATTAAACACAGTATCAAATGCGTCATGTATCTTGTACACAATATCAAATTCTTCACATACATTAAACACAATATCAAATGCGTCATGTATCTTGTACACAATATCAAATTCTTCACATACATTATACACAGTATCAAATGCGTCATGTATCTTGTACACAATATCAAATTCTTCACATACATTAAACACAATATCAAATGCGTCATGTATCTTGTACACAATATCAAATTCTTCACATATATTATACACAATATCAAATGCGTCATGTATCTTGTACACAATATCAAATTCTTCACATACATTTACACAATATCAAATGCGTCATGTACATGCATCTTGTACACAATATCAAATGCTTCACATACATTATACACAATATCAAATGCGTCATGTATCTTGTACACAATATCAAATTCTTCACATACATTATACACAATATTAAATGCGTCATGTATCTTGTACACAATATCAAATTCTTCACATACATGTACATTAAACACAGTATCAAATGCGTCATGTATCTTGTACACAATATCAAATTCTTCACATACATTAAACACAATATCAAATGCGTCATGTATCTTGTACACAATATCAAATTCTTCACATACATTATACACAGTATCAAATGCATTATACACAATATCAAATGCGTTATGTATCTTGTACACAATATCAAATTCTTCACATACATTATACACAATACCAAATGCGTCATGTATCTTTTACACAATATCAAATTATTCACATACATTATACACAATATCAAATGCGTCATGTACATGTATCTTGTACACAATATCAAATGCTTCACATACATTATACACAATATCAAATGCGTCATGTATCTTGTACACAATTTAAATGCTTCACATGCATTATACACAATACCAAATGTGTCGCGTACCTTGAATACAATATCAAATGTGACACATTACATATACACAATTTGAACAATATCTAAAAACAATACATATCAAATGCATCATTTATCTTACACGTATAAACTATTTCAAATGTGTCACCCATCTCGTCCTTAAGATCAAAGGTGTATATATATTCCAAACACAATATTAAATGTATCACATATAGCAAACACAATACCAAATGTGTCAATTATCGTATACAAAATATCAAATGCGCCACTCGTGTAGCTAATATACAATAACAAATATGCCACGTTTCTTACATGTATACTATGCTAGTAGTTTTGAAGTTCAGCTGTATTTGGGCGAGTTAGAAAAGTTGTTAAATGCGAGTCTTGGCGTGGAAAATATTATGCTAGTAGGAGTTGCCTGTATTTGGTGACATTGCATAATAAAAGTAACTACATGTTTTTTGTTGTTGTTTTTTTCACAGTCAAGAATGTGGAATGACTTTACTTGCACAGCTCCCAGGCAAGGGTTCATCTGCAAACGTCCAAAGAGTGTTGTGTCGGCGACGCAAAACCCGTATCAAGTTGGATGTCAACTTGTAAGTAGTCTAATTATTATAACTATGAATTCTGAAATTCAAACAGGCCAAACTTAAGGTGAATATTCAGGGGGTGAGGGGGGTCGGAGTCTAAAGAAAAGTGTGACATGACAAACGGTGCAGATCCTGATGAGAGGGCTCCTCTAAGAGCCCTCTCATCTGGGTCTACACTGTTTGCAAAGGGCAATAGTGACTCGTGTCCCGCACAGTGAGGGTCAACCCTTTCGCTACCGAATTAATTATTGCCTGCCTTAGGTTTCAAATTGAAGCTGCATTCACTTAAAAAGCATAGAATATCAAAACGCTTGGATCCTGATGAGACACCGAATTACTCCGCGTCTAATCTGGTTCCAAACTGTTTACAGAGGCCATCAAAGTTTTCCCTATAGCTCAGAAAGAGCTAATAAAATGTCTTATTCTAGATATCAAACTCATTGCATACTGGGGAAACATAAACTTGGAGCCTATATATACATGTAAAACTAAAGGAGCTCTCTGGATAAATATCGTCCTATATGAACGCATGACCTGCCTTGCACTTGCAAACCGCTTGGATCCAGATTAGATGCCGAGTAGTTGGGTCGATAGGTTTGAACACTTGATCATAATTAGCAGAGTAACGGATAAAGGCGCATACTCAGATACTAAAATCGTCATTTCTCCACCAAATCCTATGTTGTGACCACTCTTTAGAATCGTCATTCTAAGATGATTCTAAAGAGTGGTCACAACATATTGTTCGGTGGAGAAATAAAGAAGTTATTCCTGAAAATGTTTTATTTAACACATCTTATCTGGATCCTCTAATTAGTCAAAAATGGACCGGAACCACAGTTGAGTACACACTGTTTTGTTCACAGCGTGGTAATGGCAAGGTTACCTTTAACATTTTCCCTCATATAAACGTGTTTTCACGCATTTGCAAACATAGTCACCGAGAGCAGAAGGCTCGTAGAGGATCCGCCTGATCAATGTATGCTCTGTTTGCTAATGGAATTTGACAGATCAGTGTCTTTATTTTCTGAAATGGCTACAATGTTCCACATTCCATGCTTCATTATAACTACAATGTCCATGAATATTCAGGAGGTATTGCTATTTGGAATAAATTTAGAACAGGAAAAATGTTAAGGTTATGTTGCTTGACAGCTGTAAAGAGGTAGCTTACAGGTAATGACTTAAATCGATAGTAAATAATTAGTAATCAATGTATAAATTAAGCAATATTATTTTTTTTATGTTAGACAGTATCAAGTTGGCTGCCAGTTCGCTGTTCGTTATTCGACTAACGATCTGTGAACTGCGAACTGTTGGCCAATTTATACTGACCTTTTTGCTACTGTATATGTACAATGTACTTTGAAACGATATTTCGATATATAATAAAGTATATCTATCAAGACCTTCAAAGAAAGAAGTCTAATACTGGGTCACAGAGTCTGGTAATGCAGGACGAAAGTTATACAGAAAACGTCTAACGGAATGGTTTACAGTAAAAAATATGTAAATTGTGCAGCGTGTTATACAGTAAAACCTCTCTATAACGGCCACTAAATTGTATCAAGTATTTGTGTTAAAGGCAGGTGGTTGCTTTCAGCAAGGTGGAAGTAAAAACAGAACGCTCCTATAGCAGCGCTCTGTTTAATTTTCACCTTGCTTTAAGCAGTCACTTGTCATAAATACCAACTAATTAACACAATTTAGTGGCCGTTATAGAGATATTTTACTGTACTATATTTACGCACAGCTACTGATCATATTATTTTGATTGATATTTGCTCTCTAGTAATATGTGCGAAAAGTGTGCAAATTAAGCAATACTGAGTTATATAAGACTTACACGTTGTTTTCGTATACTGACTGATCATAATGGTTGGTGGATATTTACTATCTAGTATCATCGAGGATACGGCTCGTACTGCTACTCGCTCTCGGGCGCCACGAAGAACTGGGCCCAGGCCAATGCTGCCTGCAAGTCAACCTTACATGGTACCCTGGCAACTGTCAACGACAGGTAAATATTACATGTGAAAAATCAAATATGGCCTCTTCACAGAAAAAATGGGTCTTGTTACATTGCAATCAGTGTAGATCGAGATCAAGTTTATGATGTCTAGAAAGGTAGAGAATTAATTTTGGCAAACAATGCAGAACCTGATCAGACACAACCTTAGAGGTGCAGCGACTGATCTGTGTGTACACTCTTTGTAAAACAGTAATATAGCATATCTATCATACAGTAAAACACCTGGCCCCATGCTTATAAAGCTTTTAGCTGAGTCTGAGTTTGTTCTCAAGCTTTTGATTGGTCAGATTTGAGTTCTCAAGCTTTTGATTGGTCAGATTTGAGCCAAAGGATAAAATCTGACCAATCAGAAACTTGATAACGAACTCAGACTCAACTAAAAGTTTTATAAGCATGAACCCAACACAACTCTTTAAAAGTAAAGTTCAGTGTATTCAGCGTAGGTGGTAGCTTACAGCAAGACGAACGCTATATATGCTGAAAGTTACCAAGTTAGCTCTATAAGTTACCAAGTTAGCTCTATTTATTACTTTCGATCTGCATGAAGCATTCATCTGTATAATACATCCCTAAATGTTAATGAGTATTGATTAATTGGCAACCATAAAGAGGATCCAGTACATAATTCATAATTATTTAAATAATATCTGAAGTACATTCAAGCATAGGGTTTCAAATGAAAATTTGAAACCCATTCATTTTGTCATGGAACATTGGTCCTGCAAATGACATATGCCATGGTGTGCAACTTTTAACCTTGATTTGTATAGGAAACAGTGCAAACTATGGTCAGGGGGCTCCTACAAGAGCTCTCTGATCTGGATCTACACTCTTTGCCTTTGTCCCATGTATTTGATCATGGGTGTCTATGAGTTAACCCATTCCGCCATATTGACGACTTTTGACGACTCTGTAAAAGTCACTTTTTGAAACCATTGTAAAAACATTTGAACTGACGGATATGGAATTTTTGTTCATCAAGCTAAATATTACATGTCTTTCGTTTAGTACTACAGTAAAATGTGACTTAAACGACAATTAATTTTTAGTCTGGTGTAAAATGATGGCTGTTTAAACTTCAATGCGTTACAATTTTAATGTACGACTTATTCTAGCTTCGAGAACCGTTGGCCCGAGTGTCAAAACAGCTTGGATCCTGACGAGTCAACGAGTTTCTTGGTGTCTCCTCTGAATCAAAGTTGTTTGAAAATTCGAGTGAGGTCGTGTTTATCAGGATAAGGACTAATGTTCCTATTACCGTAAAACCTCTCTATAACGGCCGGTAAATTACATAAAATATTCTGTGTTAAATGCAAGTGGCTGCCTAAAGCAAGATGAAAGTAAAACAGAACGCTCCTGTAGGGTTAACACAATGTAGTTGCCGTTATAGAGAGGTCTTACTGTATATGACTTCAATGAAAGACATAGCTGAATGCTTGAACATTGTAATACAGAATGCTTCCTAATGAGCATTCTGTATTAGTTTGCCCTGCATTTGCCCTTTCTCGACTATATGCTAATTATATTATGATAGCTCTACTAATACCAAACCAATGCTATAAATAGGTTGATAAACATTCATTAACTCTTTATTTCTAACATATATATTCAATAGGGAAAGGGTTGAGTAATCATCTGGTTTTTTAAAACTCCCATCTTTAATCAATTACTGGGTTTCATAGAAATGTAATACTGTATTTTCTTTTATCTCTCCTAGATTTTTAGAGGCCTTCTTGTCGAGTTGGTTGTCAGTTAAGTGGGGCTTTTACTGGATTGGAATCAGTGATAATGCCAAGAATGGATCATGGGTGGACGGTTCCCCGATCCAGTATACAAACTGGGACAGGAACCATACAGGTGCCTACTTCATTTTAACTTGTGTTTCTCAATATACATGTGCAAGTTTAAACATGTATTTTGAATTAATCAACTTTTAATTTCTAGGAATGTTTGTGAAAGAGTTCCGTTGCTAATGTGACCTCTGATAAATAATCTGTAAAACAAATGGTGATTATCTGGATCTGATGGCTCTTTAAATCCAGTGGCTACGTGATATTAATTTTCTATACCCTTTTAGGGGTATTAGACATATATGGGTTAAATTCCTGTTTTTAAGTGAACTTGTCCAACACTGTGTTACAGCAGCATCAATATGTTAGGAAATGGTAGATTTTGTTGAAAGAAATTCGAATGATAACCAAAGTAAACTTTTGTGCTCTTCACAACAGCAGGTGTTAAGTGCTTGTGTGGCGGCCGTAAAACGTCGCCCCGTACTTCATTATCAGTGTTGTTATACCTTCTGATCCTTTGAGATCATGAATTTCAGTACTTCTTGTTCTAAAAATTGAATACCGCTTAAACCGGTGCTAGGGGGCGTGAGCAATGTTGCACTTTCAATTACTGTTCATGAACAGACTCAATAAAAACCGAGTCTGCAATTTTCTCTTTTTGTGTTGCAATTTTTGCTCTCAGGGGATCACCTCCCTTCAGAATTTATCAGAGGCTACCTCAGGCCTTCTCTGGTCCCATGCTTATAAAGCCTTTCAGCTGGGTTTGAGTTTGTTCTCAAGCTTTTGGTTGGTCAGATTTGAGCCAAATACTCAAATCTGACCAATCAAAAACTTGAGAACAAGCTCAGGTGCAACTAAAAAGTTTTATAAGCATGGAACCAGATCTATACTGTTTCGTCTACTAGCAGAGGTCGAAATAAGATGCGCAAATAGAAACATTTTCAAGAATAAATCAGTATTTCTCCATCAAACCCTATAGTTTGACTACTCTTTAGAATCGTCTCTTCGAGACGATTCTAAACTGTGGTCACAACAGAGAGTTTGGATGAGAAAGGACGATTATAGTATTTGAGTACGCACATTTATCTTTACTCTACTAGTTATGCATTAACCCTTTACCTCTATACAAAACTACATTGAATTAAAGTCCATTCAGGCATTACTCCATGCAATACTATTCATTAGGTATCGAGCTAATCTGAAACAACGAGTAAGAGATTGATTCTTAACCCGTTGCTCCATAAAACGTCTTTTTCGCCTTTGCGAACAGTGTAGACCAAATGAAATATCATGGATAGGATTCTACAGGTTCAGAAAGGCCAAACATCCGTGTTCATGTGCCGTTGTAAAAATGATCTAATTAATTATTAATGATGTCATTATTTCTTACATGAATATTCAAATATGCTTTGAAATTTTGAATAACACACGTTAGAATGAAAGTTTGAGTTTAGATTTAAAGTGTTGACAATTATACTGCTCATGTAACATTCTACGTGATATATGTGCTTTTTATCGCCTTGGCAAACAGAAGTAGATCACACAGTCCCTATAGTAGCCATTGACATTATATAAATCTGATTCCACGGTTTCTGTCATTGCGAAACGAATGAAGTATTCATATACCTTTATATTAAACCAATTAAAATAAATTTATGACGTCATTATTTCTTACAAGAAAATTAATTGCAGACTTTAGGAGCTAAAGATATAAAGATGTTGTCTACATGACAATTCTTCCATTACCTTTATCTCTGTGTACGTTTTAAGGAAACACTACCGGCAAACCCTTGTTTATCTTAACATTGCTGTTTCTAATTGTTTGAAAACCTGGTCAAACAAAATGTCTTACACAGCGGGAAACACAAACTTCGCCATAATAGTGCTCACATTAATTTATATTTCAGGAAATCATGTTTAACCCGTTACGCCATGAATATTTATATACACGGAATAATTCCATCATGAATATGAATTCTATTATTTTGTTATAATGGCATATTAACACAACTAATTTTGGTTAAGACAGTATCAGACCTATATTATTTAATACGCAAACAGAGCAAACTTTGATCAGACGACTTATACAGGAGCCGTTTGGTCTTGGTCTACTCTGTTTTTAAAGTCTAGAAAATGCGTATTTATGGGGGTAAATGACTAGTTTTGCAATTCTAGAAATCTTAATCTCTTAAACACGAAAACTGATTTGCCGTCTTCATCTAAACTTGTTATAACATTTCATGTTACATCTTAATCTATATACAGGTAACGAGGCCGCAACGTGCGTAGCCATGAAGGCAAGGCCACCAGCGGGATTCTGGGAAAACTTTGCCTGTTCCTCCAAACACTTGTTCATGTGCCAATACCCAAGGAAAGGCTACACCCTTCCACCAACAACTACTCCCTACCCAAATGTTCCTTGCCCCAACACCTGGACACCTAACCAAGGCTTCTGCTACAAGGTATTGAGCGTTTTCGAAAATGTTTTTTTAAAATACAGTAGAACCTGTCTAAGGCGGCCATTCTTTTATTGTATATTTGAGTCTTAAAAAGCAAGTGGTTCCTTAATATACAGGGCAATAGTACTACAGAAAGCTTCATATTCATCATATAGGAGCTGTTTGTGGACACTTGGACGAAGAGAATGATTTTCATGTAAGCTTCAAAACGATACGGACTAGTATGAAGATGCCATTCGGTATGGTAGAAACTAGATTTAAATTTTCAGCTGATCTTGATTTACACTGTTTGCACTTTTACATGGTTGGGAATGATATACCGGTCATTATATATCTTCTGAGTGTGGATGATTCCCGGCCCGTGGCTATAAATTCCGAGTTTGAACCTGGGTTCATTCGCAAGTATCCGATTGGTCAGATTTTGAGTTCAGCTCAAACTCTGACCAGTCAGACGATGGATAGTGAAGTCAGACTTAAACAATACTTGTTCATAACCTTGGGACCAGGTCTAGACGCTAACACGAAAATATTGTATGGCATTCGTCCATTAATTATTGTTACACGTTCCGTAGCATGTCAGTAATATGAAATATAGTAGACTTTTTTTAAACGGTCATTCATTTATTGAACATGGGTGTATTAAAAAGCAGGTGGTTACTTACTGCAGGGCAAAGTAAATAAATGTAGAAAGTGCCTATATGAGCTTGCTGCATTACTTTTAACATGCTTCAACCCTTTACCTCATAGGCTATTTTTAGAAACAACCTCTTTGAATAAATCTACCGAAAAGGAGCATTAATTACAGAAACGGAAACCTTTAGAATTTTGTAGTTTGAAACCATTGTGATAAATAGAGCATTTGCTCCTATAGGAGCAAATGCTCTATTTATCACAATGGTTTCATGAAGTGACTTTTACAGTGTCGTCAAAAGTCGTCAATATGAGGGAAAGGGTTAAGTTGCCACCTGCCATACAGACCCATACTTAGACCCCTGTTTGATGACATGTTCTTCTCTATGTGTACTAATGAAAACTATTCTTATTATGCATAGGTTTATACACCAAATCCGCAGTTAAACTGGATGGAGGCCTCATCCTTCTGTCAGGGTATGGGAGGAAATTTGGCGAGTTTCCACGACAGGAATAACGACTCATTCCTATATGCGCTTGTCCAGTAAGATAAGCCTTATTACGAGAAGAATTAGAATAATATCTTAATTAGATGCCCATATAAGACCCGTAAATAGAGAATAATAGGTTAGTGCCGTAGATGGGACGCTTTATCCGACGAGGGGAGAAAACGTTGAGGCGAGGCTTGCCGAGCCTCAACTGTTTTCTCTCCGAGTCGGATAAAGGCGTCCCATCTACGGCACTAACCTATTATTCGATTTATCCAGTCAATATAGTTAAATGTCTTTTTTATAGACTCATAACACTCTTGAAATAATTTACATTGAAAATGCAGTTTTTCGATCAACGGATCCCTCCCTTTTCACTTCCATTTAGACGTAAATAGATCTAATGAGCTACCGCAGAGGAATATAGTTTCGATACGTGTATTACTAGAAGGGAAACGTGGTTGAATTTGAAAAATAAGATGATTTGAATCGAGGGTCGATAAGTTATTTCAAACAGACATGATCTATATTCTTTGGTCAAATTCGAGTTACGTAGTCTCGGTTTCTATTTTTAGATTCTACCTAACGTCACTCAGAAATCGATGGAACTGAACAGGCTATATTTAGGTTTATGACCATCAGCGCCCCTGTAAGAGTTTATCAATCAAATAATCATGAGAGTGAAAAGAAAGCATTTACTATTTATCTGTCAATCTTTGCTTCCAGGTTTGATTTTATCAAAAACGGGTTTTGCCAGCGGTGGATTAAATTAATAAAAGTGATAAATCAACGTCATTTTGTATGTGGCCTCAGTGGCGTAATCGGTAAGGGCGACGTCTCTAGAGAGATTAGAATTAGTTTTTGTAGGATCAGGCGCGGGTTCGAATCCAGCTGTAGCCAATTATTTTTATTTTTTGTCATTTGAATAATTCTTCTGGTGACCAAATAGATCTGTTAGATCTATTCCATCAACATGTTTATGAATATTTACAGAAAACTAAAATAGTTCCATGGTTATAGAATCATTACGCCTATCTACTAACCTAATAAACCTTCCACTACCGGAAGTAACCTAATAAACCTAAGTTTATTTGCACCCCCTTTATTATGTCACTAGAGAAGCCTGGTGACTGGATAAAATTAAACATTTTCAAGAATATCTCCTTTATTTCTCCACCAAACACTATACTGAGAGCACACTCTTTAGAATCGTTCGAAGATATACCACAGAATACGGTTTGATTGAGAAAAGATACTTTTAGTATTTTGTATGCACCTTTAACTGAATCATACTATAATCTGATATCTGTATCCTTGGGACTGGACCAGTACTTTTACTATCCTGGGCATAAGAGATATAACCTGAATACCCAACGGGTCATACCCTAATTACCCAAAGTATTCGGACTGACGCACTTTAGTAAACGGTGTAAGCCCATATCAAACTGATTCTAAAAAGTAGTTTGATCAGTTCTTCGCCGCTGCTTGCTACTATTTAGTCTGTTTAAATATATTCTGAAAATTGGTGATCATTCGAAAGCAAAAGTAGAAATGCAAAAAGAGAAAATTGCAGACTCGGTTTTATTGAGTCTGTTCATGAGTAGTATTTATTATTTATTAAAGTTATGGGTCAAATACCACCCTATATAAAATGACCGCTTAATGAATGGAAACAGAGTCAATATAAGAAAGCGGTTGTTTAATGCGTGGTGAGCGTAATGTAGAAAGCTGTGTAGGAACTTTCTGCATATTTTTCATCCTATGTTAGACTTCAATCTGGCTTTAAGACTCGTAGTTATGTGTCGTTTAGATGTACGCTAAACCCGTTCTCTCATATTGACGCCTTTTGACGCAACTGAAAACGTTACACTTTGAAACCATTGTGATAAACCGAACAGTTTGCTCTCTATTTATTACGATGGTTTCAAAACTACCCAAATTTAAAGTTTTCTTCATTTTTTCTAGTATTCAAATAACTTCGGTTTAAAATATCATATGTAAGAATGAGTTAAGAGAGGGTTAGTACAGTATATCACTACAAAGTGTTACTGTAGCATTTTACCGATTATAGTACTGCAGTAAAACCTCTCTATAACGGCCAATGATTTGTGTAAATTAGTTGGTTTTAAGGGCAGGTGGCTGCTTAAAGCAAGGTGAAAGTTAAACAGAACGCTCCTATAGAAGCGTTCTGTTTTACTTTCACCTTGCTTTAAGCAACCACCTGCCTTTACCACAAAATACTTGGTGTAATTTAGCGGCCGTTATAGAGAGGTTTTACTGTACATGTATATTAACCCAGATCGGACGGCTCTGTTTGCTTTTGGAACTATATACAATGTATGTATATCTGATTATACAATGTTTATCATGACCATATACTCCATTATTTGTGTACCATTATAAGCACGCAGTGAATGAATATTCATGATGTGATATATTTTTAAAAACGAGTAATCATCTTTGAGGTAAACATAGGTCCAGATAATAGACGTAAAATAAAACATTGTCATGAATATTCCTGGACAAAATGGAAGGTGGACATTGTATCCATTCTAGAAAGTAAAGAAACATATCTATCAAAGTCCATCAGCAAACAGAGCAGGTCCTGATTAGACTATAGGAGTCGTCTGATTTTGGTCTTCTCTGTTTGCAAATTCGTAAAAAAGGGCGTTTATACGAGGGACACGGTTAATGGTTAACACCAAACTGAGGACTGAAGTGTTCAATAATTATTCTGCAGGAATATCAAGGCAGGCAATTTCTACATTGGGCTGAATGACAGAGACACGGAGGGGGGTAAGTAGGGATGCCTATATATTAGCCCTTTCACGTTTAAGGCGACCTAACTCGCATGTGTAAACAGTTTGGATCCAGATGAGACGCCGAATGATTCGGCGTCTCATCAGGATCCAATCCGTTTGACACTTGGTCAATAGTTTTCAACCACATGTATTAGCGAAACCTACATCTTTTTTTGAGCAATACCTCATAAAAATGACCACCGAAAGAGGTCAGTGAATATGCTAACTGAATACAGGGCGAAACATTAATAGTTATTTTACTATAAATTCGTTGTCCATCAACCAGCTACCGGCCTTCAACTCCTTATATCATAGGGACACATTTTGTGCCTTTGCAAAATCAGTAAACCCATTCATATGGATCCTGAAGGGGGCGTCAAAGCAGGTTTCGTCCTTTTGGCTTATACACTAATGCATGTATAGAAATAAAATTTACACATCATCTGTATTGATTTACTACTTAATCCTTTCCCTCTTAAAAACGTGTTTTACGCATTTTCAAACAGGGTAGACCCAGATGTGAAATGACATATATCTGATGATACAGCTTTGTCAATGCAAAATTTTTCATTGACATTAATACATTATACAGTAAAACCTCTCTATAACGGCCACTAAGATACATTATTTATAAAGTGTTTTGTGTTAAAGGTAGGTGGCTGCTTAAAGCAACGTGAAAGTTAAACAGAACGTTCTGATTTACTTTCATTGTGCTTTAAGCAGCCACCTACCCTAAATACTAACTAATTATCACAATTTAGTGGCCGTTATAGAGAGGTTTTACTGTAAAACTCCAGCTAATAAATAGTCATGATGTTATAGTTTTTACATGAATATAGAACAGGGAAGTGGTTAATATAGCTTATTCATTCGCTAACCTTTTTAAATACTATTCCACGCCTTCGCAAAAAGAGTAGACGCAGATCTAGCGGCTCCTATAGGGCTTATACTTGCTTCTACAAGTATAATAGACCTGACTACAGTTTCTACCAATACCCAAACCTCATGTATACAAAAAAGCGTAAGAGGACATATGCATGAATGAATAAAGGGTTATCTAGCATCGACAAAAATGCGTTTTCTTATAACGAGAACATATATTTAAACGATATTTGAGAACTTCTTTACCTTTTACTGAAAATCGATAAAGTTGTTGCATATTTTAACGATATCTCCAGGTCACAAGTGGAGTGATGGCAGTCCAGTGGATTACACAAATTGGAATCGTGGGGAGCCGAACGATTTTGGCAAGTTTGAGGACTGTGTTGTCTACACAAAATATTCCAAAGGCTGGAACGATATTGGCTGCTACAGCCTAAACCCCTTTGTGTGCATGATTCCACGAGGTACTTGCAATTTATGACGTCACAGTTGTTGCTACTATTGTTAATATTAAACTGTACATTGATGTTTTTATTCCTTGCGTTTTGTTTTCATATATTCATATTGATGTCTATCAGAATAAAGATTTGAATCAATACAGAAAAGAAAATGGAATTTTGAAATGTTATTTAATAGTATACCCCATGAATATTCAAATGGAAAATAGTTAACCCTTTCCCTCATATTGACGACTTTTGATGACTCCGTAAAAGTCACTTTGTGAAACCATTGTGATAAATAGAGCATTTGCTCCTATATGAGCCAATGCTCTATTTATCACAATGGTTTCAAACTACAAAATTCTAAATGTTTCCTTTTCTCTAGTTAATGCTCCTTTTCGTTAGATTAATTCAAAGAGGTTGGATCTAAAAATAGCCTATGAGGTAAAGGGTTAATGTATTGATATATCTATATTAAGTTTGTGCATATGGACACGGAACTGTTTGGCCATTGCAGAAACTTTAGAGCTCAGCTGCATCAAAAGCAAATATTAGATGCCTCCTGTAGGAGCCGTCTGATAAGAATCTGCTCCTATGGCTTTTTACATGATGATTCTACAGCATTTGTCAGTACAAAACATTTCCTTGGATAGTTTTATTAAAGAAATTAAGCTAATAAATATTCGGGATGTCATGTTTCTTAATATGAACAGGGAAATGGTTAATACAGACCTACAGTAATTCAGAGAGTTCACATGTGAGCTTAATGCACAACTTACAACCTGCATTAAGCTACCACTTTAATAATAGTTCCATAATTAGACTTTTTTGTAAATGATCGTTTAGGACAGATTTTACAGTAGATCTATTCTATAAAAAATACAGGAAGATTCATTCGGATGTTTTTCAGGGGCACCATTAGTGACAACGCCAGTTCCACCGACTGCAGTCACCTGTAAGTTTACTCATTTATATGGTTTTATTAAGCAGTTTCCATGTAGAGCAAGCATTTATCTAACATGGTTTTTCTTTAGTTCACCTTCATAACAGTTGTACTCTGAATTAAAATGTTTTGGGTATGATACTCGGCCTATCGTTGTATCACGGTCCATATTGGTCTTAATCCATTACTCGATATTGACGCCTTCTGACGTCTCTGTAAAAATACCTTTTGAAACCATTGTGATAAATAAAGCATTTGCTTCTATGGAGCAAATGCTTTATTTTTTCACAATGCTTTCCAAACTACACAGTTCGAAAAACAAATAATTTTCTCTAGTAAATACTCCTTTTCGGCAGATTTATTCAAAGAGATTTATTCAAAAAGGTCGGTTCTAAAAATAGCTTATGAAGGAATGGTTTAACGGAAAACTCTTTCTCTGCCAAATGTTATCGTCTGAACTTTTTGTCGTCTGCTTTATTTATCTATTGTTTCATTTCCCCTATCTGCTTTCTAAAACATTATCAATGTAACAGTTGTTTTGATCCTGATAATATGCCGATCCATCAGGATCCAAACTGTTTACATAGGTAATCACAGATGCATATTGGCTGATTGGCACATCTCGGAAATAATCTGAGTTCTAACTAACTATTGAAATTTCTTCCTTTCTACCCATTAGTATATTAAACTCTTAAACTAAATACCATTTTATTCACTCTTACTCTTTTTTTAGAACAAACAACTTTGAATAAATCTACTGAAAGGAGTATTTACTAGAAAAAGGAAAGCGTAGAATTTGCAGTATTGCTGTCCGTTGTTTATGTACCATTATAAGCTCTATTTATAACAATGGTGTCGAGGGGCGTCAATATGAGGGAATGTGTTAAAAGTGAGCTTCAAACTGTAATTTAATAGACAGAATTACGTTTGCTTATAAGTTAATGGTTGTCACTAAATCGTTCGGACACAGCTGCAATCTGTATTCTTGTCAACCACGTTGTAAAAATATCATGACTGCTAAAAATTGGAACTAGTGCAATTTTGACTACGTCCGATTCGAACAATCACTATTGACCAAGTGTCAAACAGCTTGGATGCAAATGGCACATACAGTGCCTTATTTTGACATTTGCTGTCTGCAAATGTTAGCAAGTGTCATTTTTGTTGCGGTTGTAAACGTTCTAATGAGCATTTACAGTGCAGTTAAAGCCCTATAAACTGGATTTCTATTAGAGAAGAATTAAATTACATATAGACGGATGTGATTGCTTAATGCATGATGAAACTCTTGAAACTGAAGACCCGGATCAGTCACTATAAAAATTATGATGACAGATTCTGGTCTACACTGTTTGTAGAATATTTTCGTCCAGCCCCGCCCAACCCACCACACACCACAGTGGCCTTATCTGCTGAAATTCTAATTCCAGCATCACTATGTGGCAGCAACACCAACTGGATTTATTATAACTCAACTTGTTTCCTGCTCAGTCCAAAGTCTGGTCCCAATGCTACTCTCAGCTGGTACGACGCCTCTGCATACTGTCAGGGGTACCAGTCTACACTTGCTAGTTTCCATGGCTTTGACGAAATTGAGGCTATTCTGGGTGCCGTAAGCGTTACTCCTCTATTTTATAGTCCCCGCATTTTACAACTTTCTAGGTAGAGTAGATCCCGATTAGAGGCCTGTAGGAATTTCCAGATCAAGGATCTTTTCTGTCTGCTGATATTACAGGCCATTGCTGATGAACCTTCTTATCTTATATATTTATTATAAACTTTACTCTTTCGCTGCCAAAGTCGCATCTGTGATTGCATATGCAAACAGTTTGGGTCCAAATGAGACACCGAGTAACTCGGCGTCTCAACAGGATCCAAACTGTTTGTTACTGTGACTGGATTTGAAACGAAAATGAAGACAAACAAAAAATGAAGATTGTAGTAGATAACAAAATTTGCAGAAGACGAAACTTGTCATCGAAAGAGTTAAATGATTTGATAATCTTAATGGGTGGAGTCTTGCATGGATGTTTATATAATAAATGGTTGAGGCGGCAGCAAAGAGGAGTCTTCAACACTTAAACATTTCCCTGCTGAATATCCACGTAAGAAAAATGACACCATGGATGTTTATTGGCTGAAATGTTATTCTGGCATATGTACACAGCCCTTTTGTGGTATTGGAAGGAATCGGCGAAACAGATCTATTATAACTGTATAAGAAAATAGACCCTATTCAGACTGTCACTACAAGAGCCATCTGATCTGGGTCTGCTCTAAAGGCGTGACAAAGTGTTTATGCTTTAGGTACCCGACGGTGTTTTTTTCATTATTTAAAAACATTTTAATGTGACTACTTCATGAATCAGTACGAGTGTCCTATAGGAGCCGTCTGATCAATTTGAAACCATTGTGATAAACCTATAGGAACAAATGCTCTATTTATCACAATGGTTTTAACAGGTGACTTATACAGAGGCGTAGAAATGCGTATTTGTAGAGGAAAGGGTAAATCCATTTATAGGCTTTTTAACACCCTTTCAGACAGGATAAACCCTGTTCAGACGGCTCCTTCATACTCCGTATTTCCAGTCAACATGCATGTATGTTTAATTGGCTAATTTTAAATACTAAACTATTTATTTCTCCACTAAATCACCTTTTAGACTGTTTAGTGTAGTGATCACTTTTTAGTCTGTTTAAAACCGTGTCGATTAGATGCTCCTAGGAGTGTCAACGGCATAAGAGTGGTGAAAATAAAGAAAATGTTCCTGTTAAAATGTTTAATATACAGTAAAACTCCACTAAACCGGAATTCTAGTAGATAAGAATTTATATCTTTTTAGACAGGTGCCTGCTTAATGCAGGCTGAAAGTCATGCAGAAAGCTCATAGAGGAGCTTTTTGCATGACTTTCACCCTATATTAAGCTGCAATCTGTTTCCAGGACAGATATTTGCACTAAATTGAACGTCCGGTTTAGAAAGGTTTTACTATACGTATCTTAACGCTGTCTCTAAACAGGCATCCAGGAGAACTTCTTACGGATTATGGATTGGCTTGAATATCCTCGGAGGAGACTCATACCGGTAAGACTTGTTGTATTCACACAACAGTAGATACCTCTATAGTGGTCATCTAATAAATAAATAAATACATGCAGATGGTATTTTGCTGCCAAATATTGTCGTCTGCAATCTTTGTCGTCTGCTTCATCTTTATTTATTTATTCTATTTATTAGCTCGACAGTTTCGAAGAAATCACGAGCTATTGTCGTAACTCCGACGTCCGCGTCGTCGTTTTCGTCGTTGTCGCCGTCGTCGTCGTTGTCGTCTGAAATCTTAACATCAACCATTTTAACTTCTTCAATTTTTTAATTACAACCTTCATGTTTGGTATGCATGTTCATCTTGACAATGCCTGTCCACGCATACCAAACTGATAACAGACGAGCGTTCGAACACACTTGCGGTGTTCTTGTTTTTATTTATTTTTGTTTCAAAAACCAGACATAGTAACAAACAGTTTTGATCCTGATTTTCCCATGACTTGAAATCGTGTAACAGCACATCTTAAACATGCACTACACATGTTAGATAAAAACAAATATGTGATGCTTATAATATCCCTTTCCTCCATAAATACGCCTTTCTACGCCTCTGTAATAACCACTTCTTGAAACCATTGTGATAAAAAGAGCATTTGCTTCTATAGGAGCAACTATAAAGACTATTATATACAGTATAGGAGGTAAACTGTTCATAGTATTACATGTCTAAACTGAACTTCAAATAAGCGCCAAGTCTGGTCTTCAAGACACATATGAACTTAACCCTTCGCTTGCTAATCACGTCAATATACCTACCTGTAAACTGTAAATAGTGAAGACCCAGATAAGACAGCTCCTGCAGGAGCTGTCTCATCAGGGTCTGTACTATGTACAAGTTGATTGTGCAACCACTGCACTCCACAGCAGTGGTTGCACAGCGAAATACTTGTATACAGTGAAGATATATGTAATTATACAACAGGGTATGGGTAAAGAAGGAGAAGTGTATTTTAAAATTCAGCAAGATATGAATTTAATGCAGCGAAAACTTGGATAGAAATGTCCTATGTTTTCCCCCATAACTTTAACCTAGCATAAATAGCCATCCACCTGAAAAGAGCTCCGTTCTTCTTTACTAAACCTTCGGTTGAAAGAGCTGTTACTAAACATTAATATCCTGTCATCTACTAATATAAGCAGAGCTACAGATGAAGGTGTACCCAAATACTAACATCGTCGTCAGTTCTTTTCCAAACCCTACACTGTGACCACTCTTTAGAATAGTTTGTTCGAGGTGATTCTAAAGAGTGGTCACAGTATATGTTTGATGGAGAAATAAAAGAGTTATTATTGAACATATTTAAATACAGTAAAACCCCGCTAATGCGACCACCTACAATAGGTATAATTATGGGTGCTAGATGCTGGTGGTAGCTTAATTCAGGACAAAAGAAATGCAGAAAGGAGCTTTCTGCATTACTTTTGTCCTGCATTAAGAAACCACCTGCTTATAAAGACAACCATGTTTATTCATTAAGTGGTCGCATTAGAGGGGTTCTACTGTACACATCTTATCTGGTCCTCTGCATACAAGGGTTTCTTTTTCCTATCAGCTGGTCCGACGGGTCGCCTCTGGATTATGACCACTGGAGCCAGAACCAGCCCGACTACGCCGGCGGAATTGAAAGATGTGCTCTTATGTTTAAATCAAATGGTATGTATGTACATGGTGTAACATATAAAAAACTTTATATTTAACATAATATTTAACTTAATACTGTCCTTGTTTAATATTCATGCAATATTAAATAGCTGATCTTTTAATGGCACATGTGCACACGAGATTGGTTTTGGTATTGGCAGAAACTGTAGAGTTAAATATATCATATTTCAATAAACAATTAGAGCAGACCCTAATCTGGGTCTACTCTGTTTGTAAATGCGTGAAACAGCATTTATATGAAGGCAAGGTTAGGGCTCAGATAAGATGCCGAGTAACTCGGTGTCGCACCAGGATTTAAGCTGTTTGACACTCGTTTAATGATTTCTGATTAGGTTTATGAAAGAGGAAGCAATGGACATTACAGTTTATTCAACATTGAGGATGCCACGGTTTTTATAGGATTCTTCAGTATTTAACTCTATTAGTTTCTCACGTATATATTTCTGACAAGGTTGATCAAAGCTGAGGTTCCCGGTAGTCAAAACTCCAGTTGATTAAAACATGAGTCAAAATTGATGAGACAGTCTTTATTTACAGCGGAATCAGGACCCAATGATATACTTCTGCGCCTGAGTCTAAGTAATTATCAATTATCTGATTGGTCAAATTCTGACAAAGCTCAGAATATGACCAATCAGATGCTTGAGAATGGTGCCAGGACTAACCATTGATGTGTGGAACATGTCCATATCAGATAGCTTCTGCAACGGTCATCTGATTAGAGTCTGCTCTGTTTGTTTATGAAATAGTAATGTGTTGATGCTACAGCTTCTGCCATGGGCAAAATTCCGACGTTCGTATGTCATAAATAAAACCAACTGATAAATATTCTTGATATTATAGTTTCTTGCGTGAATATTCATTAGATTAGGGATGAACAACCAATTTGCTATTTATGTCATATTCAGGTCAGTGGAACGATGACCAGTGTAACATGCCGCGTGCTTTCGTCTGCCGACGTCCTGTTAATGGCATAGCCACCCCGTCTATGCCACCGCCGTACCCAAGTGGAGGGTGCAAGAATGGGTTTACCCGAGCCCCAGGTGGAAGTAAGTGTCAGTTGATCCGTTTCGCCGCGGAATAAAATTCGTTTGTTAAGATTACCCTCTGCTTCCGGTTTCTAAACGGAGTTTACTTATTTGTTTTATAAAAACATAACCAGGGCTTCAAAAAGTCTGGATCCTGATGAGACACCAAGGTACTTTGTCTCTCATCTCTTCTTCTCGTCCGTTCTACTTAACCCTTTCGGCGACAAATTTCTGATGGTCGTCTGCAATCCAATTTTGTTAAGTCATATGATGAAATAAGGAAATAAGATAAACAAATGCAAATTTCAAAGGAATGAAGCACAAATTTAGAAATAGAGTTGGGACAAAAAGTAAAGTCCCAGATCAGACACGGCCTTAAACAGGCGGCGTCTGATTTGGGACTGTACTATTTGTCGTGGCGCATCTTTGCAATATTGGCAGTGAAAGGGTTAATTTGATTACAAAGTTTTTCACGGGTTCTACTATGGCAGCGAAAGAGTTATTACAGTTTAGTTTTTACAGTTTCTGATATGTCCAAAACTTTCCTGCGTTCATATGCCATTATAAACAATTCTAACACACCCCGCGCACACATTTACATAAACAAAGAAGGGACGTATCTATGTTTGAATTCTCCATAAAACACCGCGCGCGCTGTAACGGCTTAACGTGGCGTAATATGGCTTCGAAAATTCGTACGTCAAGAAAAGTAGTGTTGTTGTGGCAGTGCAAATTATAGTTAAATTGGAGTGTTAGAATCGAAATAATAAATTTATACCAATTTTTTATCGTGCAATCGAACACGTAGTCGTTGAGATGCTTATAATTCAATCACGAGGCCGATAAATCAGTGTTCGATTGCACGATGAAATACTGGTATGAATTTATCATTTCTTAATTAATCTAATATTCATGACGTCATTATGTCTTGCATTCTTAACTTTGGATCTGATACAATGTTGAGTACTTCCGATTTGATAAACTTTTGAGAAACTATTGACCCCGTGTTAAGCAGCTTAGACCCTGATGAGACGCCGAATTTGTCGGCACCTCACCAGGATACAAACTGTTTGCAAACGTTAGTTAGGTCACGGATGTTTCTTTGAGGTTAACCCATTTGCTCCCACGATCCCATATATGGGACATAGGCAAACAGTGTATACTCTGATCAGACGCCGCATTATGCGATACCATTATGCGGCGTTTGATCAGAGTATACACTGTTTGCTGATAGGAATTTCAATATAAAACAAACCGAATTTGAAAAATTAGGCCAGACACCCCTTTGATAAAAAATAGACTAATCCAGTATATAAATATGGAAGAATCCACTGGGCGCAAATGGGTTAATGTTAACGTGTTGCATCATTTCATAGGTGCTCTAAACAGAACTATGCAACATCATAAAGAATGTTGCAATATCATGTTATGATAAGGCCTAAAAAATAGGTTTTTTTCTGGTTACATGCCCCAAAAAAAGTTGGGTCGGTAGGTCGGGAATTATTTTTTTATTTTTTTTTATTTTTGTTTGGTCAGCAGCATGCTAAAAATCGAACTGATACCTAAATACGAATATATATTCATAGAAGGCATAGTCTTATATGAATAATCATCAATATTCATCAGGTAACGGTTAATCTGTGGTATGGACCTATTGGCATTTAGCACCCCACTGTAAAACTCCACTATTTACCAAATCGTATTTTCTACAAGGAATGTACTGTACGTAGTTTAACCAAGGAAACTCTTCTTTCAATTTCTGACAGAATTGCCTTATTTCTTCCTCATATTTTCTCTTCGACGACTCCTTACATTTCCCTTTCTTCCTTGTCATCTCACTGCCTGTAAACCCAAATTGAAACTGGCATATATCGTCGCGAGTGTACATAACAGAAAAGTGGTGTTAGTGTGGGAAACCAAGATTTACGACATCTATTTTACGACATACATTTAGGGAACGTTTCATAATGTTTCAAGCGGTGTCATTAAGAATCATTTGGCAAATATTTTTTCTGTTAATATATTCTCTTAAAATATAAATTTCCACAAAAACATTTTTTACACGAAACCTTAATTGAAATAAAAGCATTAGAATAACTAGCGATTTTTCGAAAACGACAGTGTTTTATCACAATACCCTAACTTAATTTGAGACAATCCCGACCTCGACGTTATGAAGGAAGTCACGTGGTTGCAAGGCGCTCGCAGCTTTCTCTACTTAGTACAATGATAAAAACAAAACAATATTAGAGCGAGAGAAGGAAAAAATGAGTGGAAAAACTTGCTAAATGAATGGAATTTTTCTAGAATCGATTATTTCGCACTGGACCATTCGGACCAGTTGAATATTTAACGACTGGACCTGACCTGCACTATACTAGAAATGTCGCTCGGTCTATGGTTACTTAGTGTCAAACTCCGATGTATCTTTTTAGCGTTTTCTTTGACTGTGGCGAAATGTTTGACCGTTGGAAATGTTGAGATATGTCAACATAATGGGAATTTCTCCATCGGTTTTTTCTTTGAAATTCATTCACAAAAAGTTGGATAAAAAGAGGCTTTTTCCAATTGGGAAGTCCCCGAAGATCGGCCTCTCACCAAACTCGTAATAATCACAAGAGACAGAACCGCGGAAATTTCTGGATGCAATAAAAATTATAGAATGCTATCTGAATTTATTGCCGTATAGTGTAACTCTCACTATGCGTGTGATTTTTACCCTGTCACCGGCTATAAAAGTACGTGGCAATAGACACTCCGTAAAAAAAGTGAGTTGGGGGGGGGTAAAATGGACGGTCGGTCGGGTAACCAGAAACAAACCTATTTTTTTTTACGCCTAAAAATCTAGGCCTGACTACATTACAGTAAACATTCGATACTTGGACATTTTAGTAATGAATAATTCATGTTTTTAGGCAGGTGGCTGCTTAATGCAGGTTAATGCATGGAATAATATGTATCTGATTTTACAGTTTCTGTCATTTGCAAAAAGAATCCCTTAACATGTCATTATAATCATCAGTAAATGACTGTTCGTGATATTTCATTATTTGATACATGAATATTTATAAATAATAATACAAAAGTGATTCACTATTGTACATGTTACTTTAGGAAATAAATGCTTTTACGTTGGCGGAGTCCGGCCGAATACACAGAAGACCTTTGATGCCGCTGTGAAATACTGCAGAGCTTATGGAACCGGTTTTGACATAGCTAGTATTGAAGACCAATTTGAACAAGGTAACCGGTATTTCTGAAACTGTTAATTTAATCCTGTATTAACCCTTTTGACGCTTTGCAAACTGAGTAGATCGAGATGAGATGGCTCCTGTATAGGCCGTCTGATCAGGATCCACTCTAATTGCTTATGAAACTATATAGAACTGATGTTAAAGTTTCTTGCAATGTCAAAAGTTCCTTTGTTAATGTAGCATTATAAAAAAGCAATTAATGAATATTCATGATATGACAGTTTCTTGCTCAATTATTTATTAGGTAAATGTTTAACCCATTCCATCAAATTTAGACCCAACATTTTTAAATAAAAAAATACCGAAAAAGAGCATTTACTGGAAAACGACAATTTTAGAATGATGTTCTTTTGAAACCATTGTGGTAATTAGTGCACTTGCTCGTATGATACAGTGTTCTATTTATAATGGTTTCAAAAGTTGACTTTTACAGGGGTGTCAAAAGGTGACAATATGAGGGAATGGATTAACATAAATAGATAACAGCTACCGACAAAGGTCAGATCATAGTTATTGATGATGCTTCTCTTCATTATGGCTACAGTAAAACATCCCTATAGTTTTCGTTGATTTGATAAACAAGTATTGTTGTTTATAAAAATACAACCAGGTAGCTACTGAATGCAGAAAGAAAAAAGGCTGAAAGCTCCCGGAGCAGATCAATTCTGCGTATAACGTTTGTCTTGCACTAAACTATCACCTGCTTTAACCCTTACTCCATAGAAACATCTTTGCAGTTCCCGTTATCTGAACACGAACTATTGCAGAATTTGTGATGACCATGACTTATGGCAATCGAAACAGTCTCTGGATTGGTATGCAAGATAGAAGGGGCAACAACAAGTTTTTCTGGGAGGACAACGCCCCCGTCGTCTACACAAACTGGGACCGTCAAGAGCCCACCAGTGCCATCAAGTCATCCAATCAGAAAAATCAGGTCAGTATCAACAAAAATACAATTGGAACATTCAATGTATGTGATGCAACAGTGTGTAGTACTTCCCCTCGTATTAAATCAGTTGTTATTGAAGCATTTACCTGACGATTATTCAAGTAAGAAGCACACTAAACATTAGTTTACTATAAACACTCGACAAAAGCATTATGCTGGGTTTAACCCTTTACTTGATGAATTTTCATGTAACACACAACATTTCGCATTATACATATTAAGTAGCTCAATTATGGACACATGATTTTATTGGGGTCGTAATGGAATATGGTAGAGCTTTCTGTAATTTGACCTGATTGACGTTTGGAACAGTCCTGATGAAAAGGTATTGCTGAAATAGTTATAGATGTCGCCAAATGTACTTACGGACCTTTACATATAGATATAGAGTGAAGTATTTAACCCTTTCCTTCCTATAAACGCTTTTTTCATGCATATGCAAACATATCAGGGTCTGCTCTTTATGCTAATGGAATTTGATATATCTGTTTCTTTAATTTCTGAAATGGATATAATATTCCACCTTCCATATTTCATTATAACTATTTTAGCTATGAATATTCAGTAGGTATTACAATTTGGAATAAACATAAAACCGGGAAAGGGTTATGGTAAATACGAAACATGATAATGGAAATTAAGAAGCTGACATCGATCGAAACCTTTCAGCGCTGAATTTTCAAATGGACTATTCTAAAAGTCAGACCAAGCTTACTATGAATGTCTTTGGATGTTTTGAAAGACACGGGTAATTTGAAAAATAGTCCAGACCGTGACAATCTAGGTGTACACTTTTAGCAAAGGCCATAATAATAATAATAAGTGACTCTTTTCCCGCACTTAACCCATTCCCTAATAGGCTATTTTTACATGTAGATCCAACCTTTTTTAATAAATTTACTGAAAAGGAGCATTTACTAGAGAATAGATTCCTTTTAGAATTTTGTAGTTTTGAAACCATTGTGATAAATAGATAATTTGCTCCTATGGAACAAATGCTCTATTTATGACAATGGTGTCTAAAAGTTACTTTTACAGAGGAGTTAAAAGCCGTCAATATGAGGGATTGGGTTAAATGGTTAATGTTTACCACAGAACCTCTCTAAGCGACATTTCAATAGAAGTTTCACCGTGTGTCTTTACGACAGGTGTGTCATACCTCTTATTCTGTACTTATCAACCACCTCATTTTGACACTTTCCCTTTACGCCTTTGGAAACAGTATAGACCCATATCCTCTTTGAGCTTCTGATCAGTATCTTCTCTATATGCTTATGGAAAAACAGTTTCTGTGAAGGCTAGAGGATGCCAGGATAGAGGACACATAATTTCAGCTAAATAACTTCCTTCGCTGCCAATATCATATCCATTATTGCATATGGTAACAGTTTGGACCTAGATGAGGCGCCAAACTGTCTGCTATGTATATTGTTTCAAACACAACTAAAGAAAAATAAGAAAATTGCAGCAGAAGCCAAAATTTACAGACGACAAAATCTGGCAGCGAAAAAATAAATATTCAAGCAGTCATTATTTCTTGTATAACTATTAAAGAGGTAAAACGTTTTAAAGACCGTTACAACTACGGTAAAACCCCTCTAATTCGACCATCTAAATGAGGTATAATTCTGGGTCTCAGATGCATGTGGTAGCTTAATGCAGGACGAAAGTAACGCAGAAAGATCAAACAGGAGCTTTCTGCATTACTTTCGTCCTGCATTAAGCAACCACATGCTTTTAAAAAACATTAACGTCTCCTCATTAAGTGGTCGCTTTAGAGGGGTTTGCTGTTTTCACATAGCTGTTGGCACATGCATGGGGTGGTGATATAGTGTGGTTGATATTGCAGCAAAACTGTGTTGTCATGCGGATGTATAAGGGTCATGAAGGTAGATGGGCGGACCTGGACTGTAAAACAACAAGAGGCTTTGTCTGCCAGGCTAGACAAGGTAAGATGAGAAACCTTTAGTATTTAGTATGCTCAACAATTGTTGCATGACAAAAAAAGGTTTTGCTTTTCCAAATTCAAACTATGAAAGAATATCTCATGCTATATAATCATGTCAAAGAAAATGTCATAATAAAAAATGAGATCCTGATGAGATTTCGACTTACCAGGCATCTAAACTGTTTTCAAAAGTTATAACAAATTCGTCAACGGCAGACTGGAGGTTAAGCAATCTTTTTTGGGATAACCCTCATAGTTTTCTTTTAGACCATACCTCTTTAAATAAATCTACTGAAAAATGAACATTTACTGGTGAAGATGGAAATTTTAGAAATGTATAGTTTTGAAACCATTGTAATAAATGCTCTATTTATCACAATGGTTATAAAAGAACACAATTCTAAAACGACTTTTAGTGTTCTTTTTCTAGTAAATGCTCCGTTTCGGTAGATTTATTCAAAGGGATTGTGTCCAACTTTGATGGACCGGTGTTAAAAGATATCAATATGAAAGAATGGATTAACACTACTGGTGGCTAGAATACAGATTGGGATAATATAATTTGTAAAATACAACATAATGTACCAACATAGGAGTCTGTAAAAGCAGATTGCTGCTTAATGCAGGACATAAGTAGTCTCTTATTGACCTGTTTTGAACGTTTCTTATTGATATGTTTGAATGGATTTATTAATATATTTAGACATATCTTATTGATATGCTTGAACGTTTCTTATTGTCATTTTAACATCTCTTATTAATATATTTGAACATCTCTTATTTTGCAGATCCCAAAGTTCCTATTATTCGGGTCCCGAACAATTGTGCTAGCGGTTATAAACCATTCAGAAATGCGTGTTACAAAGTTGCAACTACCCGTAAGTTCTTTACGATATTTATCTAATTGATAATAGAATGTTACACTTCTAAAATAAAGTAAATCTCTCTAAACCGGATTTTCAAATCTAAATCAATGCCTTTGTTAAAGGCATGTGGTGGTTTGAGGAAGAAAATCATGAGAGTCATTGGTGTCTACACTGTTTTCAAATGACATTATTGACCCGCACTGAAATGCTTAACGACTGATAGGACATTACAAATAATATAGACATCCAGATAAGATGCGTAAACTGATACATTTTTAAGAATTTACTCCTTTATTTCTCCAACAAACCCTATGTTGTGACCACTCTGTAGAATCGTCTCAAACCCTATGTTGTTACTACTCTTTACAATCGTCTCTTTGATACAATTCTAAAGAGTGGTCACAATATAGGGTTTGGTGGGGAAATGACGATTTTAGTACACAACTTGATTTGATGTTCTGGAGAGGTATCCGAATACTAATCCGCTATTTTAAACATTACGTAACATAATCATCACATGTTTAATAATGATGTCGACGATGCTTTCAACTTAACGTTTGACATGTATCTATATTGACATCTTACATTTGAATATGTTATTGATATCTATGTTATAATACTCATTATTAATTTCAGCTAAGTCTTGGAATGACGCTAATACGGACTGCAAGAAGGATGCTGGTAACCTGGCTTCAGTTCTAGACGTCTTTGAGAAAGCATTCATTCTGTACAATGCGAACAACAACACGCCCTACTGGATCGGTCTGTCTGACACTTATGTGAGTATATGATAGTCACGTGTCCGTACGTCAGCATACCCTGGGAGAATATATATTGAATTGTCATTAGGAACAGTCCGGATCCAAATGAAGCATTTGTAATTGTTGAAGGATGGTTTATATTAACTCGATTGTTCACACTATCCCTTATAAGGGCACAGGTAAATAGTGTAGACTCAGATCAAAGGGCTACTGAAAGAGCCCTCTGATCAGGGTCTGCACTATTTCCCGAACTCACCGATGTTACTGGCTTATAATAGCCAATATGTTGTACCTTTTCAACATGGAAAATGGGTTGGATTCAAAATCAGTTCTGGGTGGAGTTTTCTTAAAAATGAATTGAATAAGTGGGTTTAGGATGACATGTAAAGTACCAATTTGTCGAGAAATGATGTAGTCGGTGTTTTATTGTAAAAACTCTTACCGCCGCTGTAAAAATAAATGTGTGCTTAAATTCTGATTTGGTACAATTTTTGACAACGTTTGAGAAACTATTGACCAAGTGTTAGCTTAGGTCCTGGGTCAATGCTTATAAAGCTTTTAGTTGAGTCTGAGTTTCGTTCTCAAGCTTTTGATTGGTCAGATTTGAGTTCTCAAGCTTTTGATTGGTCAGATTTGAGCCAAAGGCCAATCTGACCAATCAAAAACTTGAGAACGAAATCAGACTCAACTAAATGTTTTATAAGCATGGACCCTGATGAGACGGGGAGTTTTTCGACGTCTTATGACGATCCCAGCTGTTAGCAAAAGCGAGTCGGGGTTGCATGGGTTAGAATCATAGATGTGCTAAAGTATATATTTTGATTTGAAATTTTGTCAAATGAACTTTATTAACTTAGCTTAAATCTTTTTATACATGTATCTAGTTATGGATGCTTTACTCTTTGAAAAGAGAGCCCCCACCCGCGATATATAACGCGAGCATGTAATTTTACCACTATGCAGATGGTGTCATACACTGTCAATTAACCGTTGACTCAATGAATATTCATTTAACCCTTTCCCTGTTCTATGTTTATTACACATTTCAATACCGAATGTTCATGGGGAAAAAGGTTATAAAGAAATATTGAAGGTGGAACATTGTAGCCATATTAGAAAGTAATGAAACAGATCTATCCAATTCTATTAGCAAACGGAGCAGACCCTGATCAGACGGCTCCTCTAGGAGCCATCTGATCTGGGTCTACTCTGTTTGCAAATGCGTGAAAACACGTTTATATGAGGGAAAGGGTTAATAAATAATGAATAATGAATATCAATTAACTATGTACTTTGACTTCATAATGAACTGGATGTTTTGGCTAATACACTAACTGTAGAATGCGATATACAGTAGAACCCCACTAATGCGACCACGTAATAAACATAGGTGTCTTTATAAACAGGTGCTTGTTTAATGCAGGACAAAAGTAATGCAGAAAGCTCAGGAGCTTTCTGCATTATTTTGTCCTGCATTTAGCTACCACCTGCATATCGCACACAGAATAATACCTCTTTTAAGTGTCGCATTAGCGGGATTTTAATGTATGTTATTTCACAAGGAAACAAAGACCCTCGTATTATATAATTATAGTATGTGGTCGCACTGGCGAAACTTCTCTGTATACGCTGTCGCTTTTGTTTGTACAGAGTCCAGGTCTGTATGGTTGGTCAGACGGAAATCCCGTAGTCTACTCCAACTGGGGTTGGGGCGAGCCATCATACGGACAGATAGGGGACGACCAGAACAACCACGGGTGTGTGTTCGTCAACAGGAGGGGTCGCTGGAACGATTCCGACTGCGGCGTGGCGTTGAAATACGTCTGTAAAATAACCACAGGTAAATGTTGGTATTTCCGGAATAGATGCTGATAGGTACCTGCAATAGATCGTTTGTTTAGTTAATTGGTACAGTAATGTCCCGCTAATACGATCACTCGAAAGAAATCTAATTCTGAAGTTATAAAAACAGGAGGTACCCTAATGTAGGACACAAGTGATACAGAAAAAGAGTTTTCTGCATCACATTTTACCCTGCATTAACCCTTTCCCTAATGAATATGCATGTAGGAAATAATGACGTCATGAATATTAATAAGAATATTTTTATAATAGCATGTGAACACGTGACATTTTGGCTCAGGCAGAAGCTGTAGAATCAAGTCTACATTACACCATAAGCAAACAGAGCAGACCCTGATCAGACGGCTCCTATAGGAGCCGTCTGATCTGGGTCTTCTCTATTTGCAGATGCGCGAAAATGCGCTTACATAAGGGAAAGGGTTAAGTAATCACCCAGTTTACAGTCTCCTGTCTTAATGCACGTACTATAAGCGACATTCTACCATTGTATATTTTACTCTTTCTCTTTTAACGGTCGGACGTAATACTGCTGTTTATAATTTCCATATACATTTTGACAGCAGTCTTCAAGTTATTTCAAATGATAATTTGAATCAAACTTGCAGCAGTACTTCTCTTAGTTTGTATATGCATTAATTCCAATCGCCTGAATTTACTATAAGGTAAATTTGGTTCAATATCGGACCAATAACCCAATTCCTATGTGTTTAATACGAGGGTAGATATAGTTAAGAGTTTTGTATTGTATTAA
Organism: Azorinus chamasolen; assembly: GCA_963576725.1. Classification (NCBI taxonomy): domain Eukaryota; kingdom Metazoa; phylum Mollusca; class Bivalvia; order Cardiida; family Solecurtidae; genus Azorinus; species Azorinus chamasolen. The sequence continues at coordinate 26,480,202 of OY755248.1, forward strand.
CATTATAACTGGCAATTAAATATGACCATGTTATAGTAAACTAATCAAACCAATGATGCCCTAACTAGAATTAACATTTTATATTAACCCTTTCGCTGCCAAGTCCGGATCTGTGATTACATATGCAAACAGTTTGGATCCAGATGAGACGCCTAGTACGGCGTCTCATCAGAATCCAAACTGTTTGTTGCTATGTTTTTGAAACAAAAATGAAGAAAATAAAAAAAATGAAAATTTACAGCAGACGACAAAGTTAGCAGACGACAGAGTTTGGCAGCGAAAGGGTTAATGAAAACCCTCCTAACCATTTACCTTATGAATATTCATGTATGAAATACTGATATCATGAATATGTATTAACTGAGTTCTATTGATGATTGTGAACAAAGACATTGTTGACCATGGCAGAAACTACAGAATCAGATATATAGAGAATAATAGGTTAGTGCCGTAGATGGGACGCCTTTATCCGACGAGGGGAGAAAACGTTGGGGCGAGGCTTGCCGAGCCTCAACTGTTTTCTCTCTTAGTCGGATAAAGGCGTCCCATCTACGGCACTAACCTATTATTCGATTTATCCAGTCAATTTAGTTAAATATCTTTTTTTCATAGACTCATAAAACAAACACTCTTTAAATAATTTACATTGAAAATGCGGTTTTTCGATCAACGGATCCCTCCCTTTTCATTTCCATTTAGACGTTAATAGCTCTAATGAGCTACCGCAGAGGAAAATAGTTTCGATACTTGCATTACAAGAGGGGAAAACGTGGTTGAATTTGAAAAATAAGATGATTTGAATCGAGGGTCGATAAGTTATTTCAAACAGACATGGTTATATTATCTGGTCAAAGTCGAGATCCGTAGTCTCGGTTTCTATTTTAGATAGACCTAACGTCACTCATAAATCGATGGAACTGAACAGGCTATATTTAGGTCTATGACTATCACCGCCCCTGTAAGAGTTTATCAATTAAATTATCATGAGAGTGAAAAGATAACATTTACTATTTATTTGTCAATATTTGCTTCCTGGCTTGATTTTATCAAAAACGCGTTTTGCAAGCGGTGGATTAAATTAATAAAACTGATAAATCAGCGTCCCTTTGTATGTGGCCTCTGTGGCGTAATCGGTAAGGATGGCGTCTCTAGTGTGATTAGAATTGGTTTTTGTAGGATCAGACGCGGGTTCGAATCCAGCTATAGCCAATTGTTTTTATTTTTTCTCATTTGAATAATTCTTTTGGTGAATTATCTGTCAGATCTATTCCGTCAACATAATTTTTATGCATATTTACAGAAAATTAAAATAGTTCCATGGTTATAGAATCATTACGCCTATGTTGAACCGCAAATTTCACGCCACCCATTTTTCACACGTGTGAAATTTGTGGCCCTAATTTTCACATAATTTGTGAAAATTGCGTTCTGCTCCTATACCCCCCCCCCCCCCCCCCCTTCAAAGCCCGACGCATTTTTCACGTATATGTAAAATGCGTCGAGACGATGTGCTAAATTATTCATTCAAAACACGCGACGAATTGTTCACACGTGAGAATATATTGAAGTTGACCAATTTCTTTGGTCATTTCGGTTATAGATCAAGGTCGCAGGAATCGAAATGCCAGATTTGTATTACAACTCAGAAGTTGATTTGGGTGCTTGCTCAACATACGTATTTGATTAAAATATAATTATGGGTCACGTGGGTAATTTGGAGTTGCTTGTTAATCATTTAGCGTCCACATATTTGATATGCATTATGATTTTGTCTGCATTTGATGTCCCCGTGTTGCGGCACATAAATTATTGTCGCCGCTGTACATAGTGTCGCCGGCGACCATCTCTGCTGAAACAAATGGAATATATTGTCGCCGGCGTTAATATGTGCCGATGTTTTCGGCACATATTAATGCTGAACTGCACAAATTGTCGCCGGCGACAATATGTGACGAATGTTATGGTGCTTTTTATGGGTATGTTTGCGGACAATGTGTCAAACGGCTTAAACGACGAACAATTGACGACAGAGAACATACATATGGATGAAACGACAGACAAACAGCCGGGCGGATATGTGATGCTGTCAAAACAGTTGACACAATACACAGCTTTTGATTATCATTGGCGCAATTATACTGTTGTGTTGTAAACCACCGAATACTATAACTTTGATTTCCCGACAAACGACAATATGACAGTGGCGTAACCATTGGGCACGTATTGTCGCCGGTGCTGACAATTTCGGCACATACTGTCGCCGGCGACAATATGTGCCGTTGTTTCGACATACATTGTTGCCGGCGACGATATTTACACCGTCGACATGTGCTGCAACACCCGGGATATCGAATATCTTGGATATTTTGTCCCGATCGACTGCTAGTCTGTCACCCTGGTCATAAATCTAGAACCGTTTGCATATTTGGTGTGTACATTTCTTAAGAAAAAACCTTTCACAATACCAAACCTTTTGACCTTATGACCTTCTCCTTGACCTTTGACTTACTATTTTAAAAACCTTTTGACTGATGAGGCGCAGGACCATTATAATTTTGAGTATTTTGATACACACCATACACAACTATTTGATCTGCTGACCTCTGAAATGATCTTTAGCATACTTAATGAAAATCCTTACCACTGGCTATCACTTTTGTACCATAGAAAATGGGGATTTCAAACTTGGCACGTATCTTTCTTGTTTCAAGACCTTTTTACAGTATGTATAGCGTGCATCGTGCGTATATCTATCGTGCGTTAATCGTATATCATGTGTCTATCTTTCGTGCGGATATGTTGTACATCTCACGGTTAATATAATAGATACTATTTCCCTTTTTATGGGATATTTGATTAATACTTTTTGTACTATATGTATTATCTAAAGAACGAAAGAGTTGTTTTTTACTTAAGGTAATTGTAACGTAAGAAACCGTTCATATCGTATCGTATAGTGTGCGTATGTGTATCGTACGTAAACGGTATATCATGCGTGATCTATCGTATATCGTGACAACACATATGCTCACATATTTTGTATCGGACTTGACAAACCATCTTTCGGCAATAATTTGAGAGCGAAGAAAAAAATATTTCTCCGACTCTGCGCTATGTTTCCAGATCACAACTTTGTTTTTGAAAGAGATCAACGCAGAAATCTAAACCGAAAGTAGAAGTTTATTTAAGAATGTTCAGCAAAGTTTGGAAAAACATTGAAGAAAAATTCCCGCATTGATTGTTTTGAAAATCCTTATATCCTTTCGACTCCTGTAACGTAATAAAACGTACTGGCGATTTTGGCGTTCCATAACTTGCACATATATGAAGCAAATTGTTTGAATAGTTAGGGTTATAATGACTGCAGGCCAGTCTGTAAAGTAGGTCAGTATGATGGTAGTAGGTATATAAATGGGCGTTTTGTCAGCAGCCAAAATCAGCTCAGACACGGGTTTTTTGGGCCCTGAAATAACGCACGCTACCTCGTGTTATGGCTGCTATGATGCACCATACATTTGCAGCATCAAACCAATCGCATTATTTATAAGATCTACTGTCAATAGACAGGACACACACAAAATTGGCGCCAAAAGGTTTAAAAATGGGCCAAAATTTGGCCTCCGTTTGTTTTTCGTATTTTTTTTTTCGCACAGTACATCATGACCTTTTGTGACCTTCTTCAAATAGACGCGTACTGCCTATCTGGTTGTGCTTATCTGGCACCGAAACAATAACACAAGCAACGTTGTTTAAAGTTGTCACCCTCACGTACTGCCAGTTAACTGGCTTTATTCTGACAGTGCAATGAGAGTTTACTGAAAGTAATTTGACACATCACTGAGAGTGAACTGACAGTAACCTGACAATTCAATAATGGAAAATATTATACTTACTACATAGTTTTATTATTTTGTTTTATGAATTTATTTTGAATTAATCAATTATTCAATAACATATTTAATATAATATTAATATTTATTTATTTATTTATTTATTTATTTATTTATTTATTTATTTATTTATTTATTTATTTATTTTGTTTGTTTCATAAATTTATTTATTTATTTATTAATTCATTTATTTATTTCGCCACATCACAGCATTACAAAAAATATCATTTTCAATAATTCATTAGTAAGACATATAACTAAAAGCTACTCTACCGTAGACTGTCAGTTTACTCTAATTTAACCTTATTTTCATTTCAGTATACTCTCAGTGCGCTGTCATTTCACTCTCAGTTTATTCTCAGTGCCCTGTCATATTTTATATATGTATATTTACAAAATATTCTTATCATCCACGTCGGTTTTAAACTCGGTAATTGGATAATTCCTTAAATCATAATTTCTGTTACCATATACTAAAGTACAGCCGACACTCATTAGCTTGAACTCTTTGCGAACATCAATATAAGTTCGACTTTAAAGAACTCCGTGATAAATGATTTTTATACACACAATACACGGGTACAACATTACTTTTTAAAATTTCTTTTTGGTTAAAAACACATGCTTTATTTCCATTGTTGAAAATGAAAACAGAATCCCAAGCAGTTTATATACAGACCAGACACTGAGTCGCTCTGCATCTGGTCTGGATCAGAATTGCTTGCAATTAAAAGAACAGCTCATTTTGCAGGGACTTTGAGTGGATTTCGGCATAAGCAGAAGTTCTACTTAACCGATTTCGAGATAACGAGGGTCGACTCAGGGGGCATTACTGTCATAAACATAATTCAGGGACAAAACTACCCTATCCGATATTAACTCAATGTCCTGATGGCTGTTTAAGACCTCTCGTGCATAAGAATGTCAACAATAGCTAAACCATCTAGTGACATATCTGTGAAAAATGCGTTGGTATTAGTAGGTCTTCAGAAAAGGTGGTTAAAGGGGTGTCGAAATTTTCACAGCACGGTTTTGTGACAAATAAGGCCGCATTTTTCACACCTGTGAAATATGGGGCCGCAAAGTTCACCCATGTGAAAAATGCGTCAACCCATTTTTCACACCTGTGAAAAATGGGTGACGTGAAATTTGCGGTACAACACGCCTATATACTAACCTAATAAACCTTCTACTACCGGAAGTAACCTAATAAACCTAAGTTTATCTACACCCCCTTTATTATGTCACTAGAGAAGCCTGGTGACTGGATAAATTAATTTATGTAAGCAGACAGGGCAAACCCTTATCAAACTGACCCTACAGGAGCCATCTGATCTGAGTCTTCTCTTTTTTCAAAGGTTTAAAAAGGTGTATCTATGGAGTAAATGTTGAACATGTTCTATTCTTAATTATCGTCTACTTTGTAGCCAGCATGTCGTATTCTCTCATTAATTATTTTTACATCTGGTTCTGTCATAGCCACACCGCCACCCACCATTGCACCAACCTACGGAAACTGTAGCAACCCACAATCCATTGCCAGCGGCGACAACTGCTACTTCCTGAGTGTGAACACCGGACGATCGTGGCCCGAGGCCAACTATGAGTGCCAGAAGATGGGCATGCAATTGGCCTCCATCCACTCTGAAGGGGAAATGCAATTTGTGTTTCATTTGACGTCACAGGCTAAAGTGACTAATCCAAAGTACAGACCTAACATATGGCTTGGCATGTCCAAAGGACCTATTGGTATGATATCTTAACACGTCAGTCTGGTTTGATGTTTGGGAGCTTTTGGCATGACTTTCACACTGCATTAAGCTGCCACATGTCTTACATACAGGCATTGATGTTAATTTGAACATCCGGTTTAGGGGAATTTACTGTACTTCATTTCACCGTCTAATGATCACCAATGCTCGTCTGTATATGCCACAGTTGAAACAATAAGCATTGTTTTGACATTGTAGCATGCGGGTAGAATCAGAGATACCGCAATGCAAAGGGATTTGAACCCACGGCGGTGGCGGACTGAGTGATTGTGTCAACAGCTATGATCACCCGGTCTTGTTGGTATTAAAGACTACAGAATATTATCGCCTTTAATATTGGAAACAGCCATTGATAAAGATTCATGAAACGTTATTCCTCTAGTAATTAGTTGGTTGGTTGTATTGATACAAGCCCCTTTCTGCCAACCATGGGCTAATTAGACACGCGAGAGAGAGAGAGAGAGAGAGAGAGAGAGAGAGAGAGAGAGAGAGAGAGAGGGGGAAGCGGATAAAGAGATACCAGGGCGCAATGTCTTACTCTTATTATCAACAGAGTTTATCTGTTTCTTTTGGACGCCCAGTGTAAAATACCGGACCTCGGTTTACCAAGTTCCATCTGAAGGACTTGTTCCTCTAGTAATGTAATTGTTCCTCATTATTTTCGTCTTGTAATGTTTTTGTGTATCCGAGTAAGATTTCTTCTGCTAATCAACTATCGATCAGCATTTTTCTCTCTTCAGGTGCATACATGTGGACGGATGGAAGTCCCGTGAACTACTTATCCTGGGCAACAGGCGAGCCGTCCACTCTTGGCAAGAACGGGAACCAGGAGGAGTGTATAGAATACAACCGGATGTCCGGTAGCTGGAATGACGTGGGCTGTATGTCAAACCGAGGCTTCGTGTGCAAATCTCTAAAACGTATGCAACCAATATGCATTTGTAATACAGTAAAGTCTCGCTAATGTGACCATATGATTAAGCAGTCTCTAAAAGCAGGTGGTTCCTTAAATGCAGAGCAAAAGTAATGCAGAAAGCTCTCTGCATTACTTTTGTCCTGCATTAAGCTACCACATGTTTAAACCATTCCAGAATTATATTTCTTTTGTGAGATCGTTTAAGCGAGACTCTATCAAAACTTGTTAATTTTTCAATAGCAAAGTACATGTAACGTCTCTAGTAAGGTTTTTCTAAAGACCTATTTACTGTTATTACACAATGACATCTTAGTCTACATCTAATCTCTTTATAAATCACGTGTCTTTGAATTCCATTACAATCCCTAAGGCGATCGTCAAAAAGAGGTAGAATTTTGAGCAATAAAGACAGGTTGCTGGATTACCTCCATCCTGCAATAAGCAGCCATATGCTTTTCTCATATGGATCCAAACTATATGCGAGTCAGGTCGCCAATAGTGGGAGTATATGGTCGAATCCCTTTAACCCTTTCCCTCATATAAACGTGTTTTCACGCATTTGCAAACAGAGTAGACCCAGATCAGACGGCTCTTAGAGGAGCCGTCTGATCAGGGTCTACTCTGTTTGCTAATAGAATTTGAAAGATCTAATTCTTTACTTTCTAAAATGGCTACAATGTTCCACCTTCCATATTTCATTATAACTATTTTGGCCATGAATATGTAGTAAGTACTGAAAAATGAAATAAATAAAGAAAAGGGAAAGGGTTCAAGGATACTAAGTATAAATAGGTATATGCTAATAAATTTTGAATAATTTCAGAAAGTAGCTGATCCTTCGAAAGCAAAAGTAGCAACGTGAAAAGAAAAAAATGCAAATATCGATATTTTTGAGTCTGTTTATGGGCAGTTATTGAAATTGAAACTCTACCCATGCCCCACCTAGCACTGACTTAAGCGGTATTTCAAAACTAAAATCATTGAAACTGATGATCCCGAAGGAACAGATAATATAACAGCACTGAGACTGAACTACGGGGCGGCTTCTTACCGCCACCACACGAGCTGTTGTGAAGTACATACATTCTGGCGGTAGGAGATCCTTCGAAAGCTAAAGTATCAGTGCGAAAAGAAAATTGCAGACTCGGTTTTACTGAGGCTGTTCATGAGAAGTTATTAAAAAGTCAACACTTCTCATGCCCCTAGCATAGCATATATATTATGTCAAAATATATATTTGTTAAGTCTCTGGTTGTGAGTGATCTTTCCGACCAACTTTGGAGTGTGACTTCGGAAGGCTGTATCGTTTTAAGATATTGCCATTGTTTGCACTGAACTCCTATGGTCACTGTATGATGTTCATTCACTTGGGTTACTGTATGCACCAGATCCCGTGATTATACTTTCTCTGTTTTGTGTATATAATGGCTCGAGTGGTATTTGGGTCGGTTCATTTTGCCGCCCATTGCCATAGAGGGAATCATGTGGTTCCCTCCGGCTAGTGATTTCATTTATATTGTATATCTATTGTATATATTTTATTGCCCGGATAGATAATCATGCGGTTCGTTCCGGTGATTTCATCCATGTGAAGCGCTTTTGAACATACATATCCTGTGTGAAAAGAGCGCTATATAAATATGGTATAATAGTAATAATCATAAAGTCAAGTGTTTAAATGTTGACTTGGTTTGTCGTGTCTTTACATATAGCCACAGCAACTACTGTTCTACCAGGTTCGTTTATACCGCTCAATCCCGGACAGAGTCCCGGACAGAGTCCCGGACAACCGCCGATGAATCCTAATACTCATCCTGTTATAAATGTAAGTACAACATAGTTCATTAAGCACTTGCCGTATCAACAATAGCAAAACGCCCCCGGGGCGTAACATTTTTAAACATCCTTACACTATGTACACAAGTGGTTGTTTAATGCATACTTGAGATAGAGAGATATATATTTATCGAGCAACAAGACAGTAGTTTACAACACACACGAGCTTACATATTCTAAAATTATAACAATATAACAATTGATAATAAAATAGTGTTATATATGTGTTATAAACCATGTCAGCCGCATCAATATCAAGGACGAGACAGAAAAGTGAAAATATATATCTTATTTCCATTGTGGTCTTTGTTATTGATGTGATCTGACAAAGAGAAACATAAATTATGAAGAAAATTAAAAAATTTACTTTAATAGAACAAATAAGGCATTTATATAATTATTATGTTTATCACAATGTGTTGTAAATGCACTATTAATCACTAGAATTATATAAACAATATAAAATAAGCTTAAAGCAGTGCATTTATTCGGTCTGCATTAAGCTACATTGTACATACCACCTGTAATTAGTAAAAATAACGATTACTGCGTAGGATATTTGTTGTTTTAATGACGGTTTTTCCACAAGAATAAGGGACCTTTACCAGACCGTGGATATTTATTAACCCCTTATTCCATGAATATTAATGCAAGCAAAAATGGCATCATGAATATTAATTAGATATTTTTAATAAAGGCACATGAACACAGGAAATTTTGGCCATGGCGGAACATGTAATATCATATCCATATTATTCCATAAGCAAATAGATCAGACGAAGATCAGACAGTCCCTGTAGAAGTCGTCTGGTCCGGGTCTACTATGTTTGCAGGGACGTAGAAAGGCGTGTTCATGGACTAAAAGGTTAAGCCTTCGCTTGCTATTCACGTCAATATACGTACCTGTAAATAGTGAAGACCCAGATGAGACAGCTCCTGCAGGAGTTGTCTCATCAGGGTCTGCACTATTTACAAGATGATTGTGCAACGAATGCACTCCACAGCAGTGATTGCACAGCGAAATACGTGTACACATTGAAGATATATGTAATTATACAACAGGGCATGGGTAAAGAAGGAGAAGTGTATTTTAAAATTCAGCAAGCGAAGGGTTAAGAAGAACACGGTATCAATAAATACAGTAGAACCTCTATAAAGCGACCCCTTAACCCATTTGCGCCCAGTGGATTCTTCCATGTTTATATATTGGATTAATCCATTTTTAGCTCACCAGAGCACAAAGTGCTCAGGGTGAGCTTTTGTGATCGCCTGATGTCCGTCGTCCGTCGTCGTGCGTCGTGCGTCGTCCGTCGTCCGTCGTCCCGCGTCAACAATTTGAACCTTTAAAAATCTTCTCCTCTGAATCTACAGGGTTCTCAGCTTTCATCTTTGGTACATAGCATCACCTATAGGTCCTCTACAAAAGTTATATAAATAATGCCCCTGGGGTCAAAATTGGCCCCGCCCCAGGGGTTGGAAGTTTTCATTAGAAACATATAGTAAAACTTTGAAAATCTTCTCCTCTGAAACCAGAAGGTTCTCAGCTTTCATATTTGGCACATAGCATCATGTTCAGGTCCTCTACAAAAGTTATATAAATTATGACCCTGGGGTCAAAATTGGCCCCGCCCCAGGGGTGGGAAGTTTTCAATAGAAACAAATAGTGAAATCTTTGAAAATCTTCTCCTCTGAAACTGAAAGGCTCTCATCTTTCATATTTGGCACAGAGCATCATGTTTAGGTCCTCTACAAAAGTTATATAAATTATGTCCCTGGGGTCAAAATTGGCCCCACCCCAGGGGTGGGTATTTTTCAGAATAGAAACAAATAGTGAAATCTTTGAAAAGCTTCTCCTCTGAAACTGGAAGGCTCTCAGATTTCATATTTGGCACAGAGCATCATGTTCAGGTCCTCTACAAAAGTTATATTAATTATGGCCCTGGGGTCAAAATTGGCCCCTACCCAGGGGTGGGTAGTTTTCAGAATGGAAACAAATAGTGAAATCTTTGAAAATCTTCTCCTCTGAAACTGGAAGGCTCTCATCTTTCATATTTGGCACAGAGCATCATGTTCAGGTCCTCTTCAAAATTTATATAAATTATGGCCCTGGGGTCAAAATTGGCCCCGCCCTAGGGGTGGGCTGTTTTCAATGGAAACAAATAGTGAAATCTTTGAAAATCTTCTCCTCTGAAACTGGAAGGCTCTCAGCTTTCATATTTGGCACAGAGCATCATGTTCAGGTCCTCTTCAAAAGTTATATAAATTATGTCCCTGGGGTCGAAATTGGCCCCGCCCCAAGGGTGGGCTGTTTTCAATGGAAACAAATAGTGAAATCTTTGAAAATCTTCTCCTCTGAAACTGGAAGGCTCTCAGCTTGCATACTTGGCACAGAGCATCATGTTCAGGTCCTCTACAAAAGTTATATAAATTATGCCCCTGGGGTCAAAATTGGCCTGCCCCAGGGGTGGGAAGTTTTCAATAGAAACATATAGTGAAAACTTTGAAAATCTTCTCCTCTGAAATTTGAAGGTTCTCAGCTTTCATATTTGGCACATAGCATCATGTTTAGGTCCTCTACAAAAGTTATATAAATTATGTCCCTGGGGTTAAAATTGGCCCCGCCCCAGGGGTGGGCATTTTTCAATAGAAACAAATAGTAAAATCTTTGAAAATCTTCTCCTCTGAAACTGGAAGGTGTTCAGCTTTCATATTTGGCACAGAGCATCATGTTCAGGTCCTCTACAAAAGTTATACTAATTATGGCCCTGGGGTCAAAATTGGCCCCGCCCCAGGGGTGGGTAGTTTTCAGTAGAAACATATAAGAGAAAACTTTGAAAATCTTCTCCTCTGAAACTGAAAGGTTCTCAACTTTCATATTTGGCTCATAGCTTCTTGTTCAAGTCATCTACAAATGTTATATAAATCATGTCCCTTGGGTCAAAATTGGCCCGCCCCAGGGCCGGCTAGTTTTCTATAAAAACATATAGTGAAAACTTTGAAAATCTTCTCCTCTGTTTGTCTGGTGAGCGCTTCAGGGCCATTCTGGCCCTCTTGTTTATCAAGGGGTGCCTGGTTTAAATTTTCAATTTCGTTTTTTTTAAATTCCTATCAGCAAACAGTGTAGACTCTGATCAGACACCGCATTATGCTGCGTCTGATCAGAGTCTACACTGTTTGACTATGTCTCACATATGTGCTCGTGGGAGCAAATGGGTTAATGAGTACAAAAGGGGATGCCATATATATTGCAGGACCAGACCTCTTTTAAGTGGCCGTTATAAAGTGCTTTAAATGTACATGTAACTGACAAATGGCATTTCAGTTAGCCCGAGCGCATTTAAATTTCTGACTTTTCAAACGTAAATTGTTTCTCTTTGGTTTAAGCAAGCTGTATTTTAGTTTAACATTAATTATTTTAACTGCATTCGTCTTGCGTTTACATCATTCAGGGGTTGTTAACGTTTACCCTAATTGAATTTTTTGGATGAATTGAACAGTTTTAAATTATACATATGCTATAATTTAGGGGTTATGTATAATTCAGGGGTTAGCCGTTTCCCTTCTTGACATGTACGCGTGAATTGGTCACTTTATGAATATGCATCAACTACATGTTTATAGTATTAGAGTGGTCACAACATAGGGTTTGGTGGAGAAATGATGATTTCAGTATTTGATTACGCACATTTATCGGTTGTTGTAAAGATCATTTACATGTAAATTGTGTTGGTTCGAAAACAATATAAATTGTATGTTCTCTCTATTGTCTCTAACAGCCGGTAACAGATTCACATATTGTTAGGCCTGGACAGGGTACAACACAGCTCCCTCGAATTACATATCCAAATGGACAAGTCGTGACCGGGAAACAGGGTACAGGTGGTGCAGCTTTAAGACAAAATGGTTCCATCAAAAGTAAGAAATTACATAAATAGAGGACCGATCTTGCATAAGTGGAAAGCGTACTTGAATCCTTTAACCCTTTGGGTGAGTGACATGCATGCATTGGCATTGTAAATAATGTAGACCCAGATCAGAGGGCCATTTAGAGGAATCCTCTGTTCAGGTTCTGCACTTGTTGTCATTCAAAATCCTCTATGAAATATAAGCCTTTCATCACTGATGAACTATTCTACTGAGAAGATTCAACGTTGAAAGGGTTAAGGGTTAACTATTTTGGTAGAACTTATAGAACATACAGTAAAACCCCTCTAAACCGGACGTTAAATTTGATATAAATATCGGTCTTGGAGACAGGTGGCAGCTTCATGCAGGGTGAAAGTCATGCAGAAAGCTCCTAGAGGAGCTTTCTGCATGATTTTCATCCTGCATGAAGCAGCCACCTGCCTAAAAGTATCTAAATTCTTCTCTACTAGAATTCCGGTTTAGATGGTTTTTACTGTATTTGTAAAATAAAAATGAGAAATAGAACATGTTAATGGAACATATAGGGTTAAATGTGGGTCTTTCAAGAGATCGGGGATTGCTGAATATTTCGTTGTTTTTAGACAAAAGTATTATCCTATTTATTATATAATGACTGCGTACTGCATTGTTCAAGAGTTAAGAAGACCTGAATTTGTATGAATTACTTACACAGACAGCTTGATGAAATGCGTTTTTGCTGATATACGGAAAACAAGTACAAAGTAGTTCCAGCTTCTCAATCTCTTATTCAAACAAGTACAAATAGGCCTTTTTATACGTTCGTAAAGAAACAGGTCCTATTATTTGAAACCCCGTGACAGGCGGTCGGGCAGGCAGCTGGGTGGTCGGCGTCCAAAACATGTCCGCTCTCTAAGTTGAGCAGTTTCTATGCAATTGTCACCAAAATTTGTGAAAATGTTTGTGGCAATAATATCTCGACTATGGTTGATAACCAGCTAAATGGCCTAGGGTAATTTAGAGTTATTGCCCTTGAGCTATCAACAATTGCCTATTAAATCATTGTTCGCTCTCTAAAATTATTCGATATTTGCGCATCTTCATAAAATTGTAGATGTCGTCTACTTACTGGGCCAGGTTTGATAACAAGCCAAATGGTCATGTAAAAGTTATGACCCTTGAATTACCAAGAATGGCTTATTTTAGTATTGCCCACTGTCTAAGCCAACCATTGTTTATGCGATCTTCATTAAACATTATGAAATTGTATGTGCATATAATGTCATCTAAGTGTGATTATCATCAGCATGGCCAAATACACTTTAGAGTTATGACCCTTGAATTATTTAGGTGTGTCTATTTTAGCCTTGGCTGGTCTCTGGGCCAACCATATTTTATCAAACCTTCACCAAACTTCATGAACTTGTATAAGGCCATATAATCGCAGCCATGTTTGATTACCAACACAACAACTTAAATATCCTTTAGAGTTACATATCTTTGAAACTTCCGAGCTTCACCAAACTTTATGAATGTGTGCGATGCTATAATATCTCTTCTAAGTTCTATAACCAGCCAAATGTCCCTTAACGCTCTTGTTAATCTTTCAATTCAAGTATCACCCATTGACAGTTTTAATGAATCGAAACGAAATACAGTAGAACACCTCTAATGCGACCACTTAATATATAAACATAGGTGTCTTTATAAGCAGGTGGTTGCTTAATGCAGCACAAAAGTAATGCAGAAAGCTCCTAAAGGAGCTTTCTGCATTACTTTTATACTGCATTAAGCTACCACCTGCATCTAGCATCCAAAATTATACCTCTTTTAGGTTGTCGCATTAGCGGGGTTTTGCTGTACATCTCAAAATCGTCAAATACAGTATACCTGTCTTGTGACATGTATTACTGCATGACAGTAAACATTTGCGCTTTTGACGTCATTGAGTGACGTCATAAGCCATGTCCTATTTCGCCAAATGGGTAAATGGTTTGTTACTGTGGAAATTGAACATATTTAGGTATAGTTGGCAATCCGATGTGCAAAAAGTCGCTTATTTTTCGAGGTCCATGGCATTTTTTAGTAGAAATGTTTGAATACCATAATTGTGTTGCCAGATACTAATCATTTATGGTTTTGGCCCATGCCACTGCCAAAACCCTCTTTGAAGGTCAGAAACTAGGTCAAAGGTCAAATGAGTGCAAAAATGTATTAAAATCTCTATATAGTATAACATAGCCGTAATTTTGACAAGTTCAATACTTTTTTTGCATTTAATTTCTTAGCAATGTCTCCACAGTAAGTATAGAACTATTTATGGTGCATTTCAGAAAGTTTTGAGTGACCTGTGATGATTGCAAGTTCGGAAAATATCGTTTTAAATACATGTACGGTACATTATCATACAATATATATATATACTTTGATGCAAATCTGTGCAAGTTATAGTACCTCTTCACGCAGATATATCATTTAGAGATGATAATGAAACGCCAGAAGATTAGTCTCTTATTGCCATAATCTCAGTGTAATATTGGTATGTTTTATTGTACACTATGTCTAATATTAGTTGTTTGTATTATTAGCTTAGCGATTGAAACACCATAGCTCCTGGTGAGTATGACGATGTTTTTACATAATGAATTTAAATATTTTACCTACACCAGCAGTACCCATGACAAAACCCTTTCTACATTTGTGGGGACATGAATATCCCGGATATTGATTGGCCATTTTAACAGTTACTGGCCATAGGTACCCACTCTAACTCAACAATGAACTCATAGGCATATTCAGTGCCGCTGGCTATGAGTAACCTTCCCTATCCGTGGTGACAACAATCTATATGTTATTGCCACCAGCAATCACTAGTTATCAGATATACCTCAATACCTGGAATAAGTGAGTATGTCAGAGTTCTGACAAACATATCTTTCCTTCACGAAGGAAGCCTACCCCACATCTTGTCCACCCTTCGAAAGAGGCTAATACATGTTCTATGGCCATCAAAATGGCTGAGTTTGCAGCACACTTGGAAAATCAGTCCCTTTACGAATCTGTACTCTATGTGATATATTCAGTGGTCCCTTCCGAGTTGACATCCACCAGGTTCAGCCAGCCATGGTGCAACTCAATCACCCGCCGTTTCTCACGAAAGAAGAAATGTGCGTACAAATAGTGCTGAGGACTAAGGTACAGAAGGACTGGCGCATATACAAGGGGTTACAGAAAACTTGAACAGAAGTGCAAGGAAGCTCAAGCTCGTGATGGGTATGTGATTGACTTAGTGACATATACCAGCTGTAAGAAGCTTTACACATTTGTTAGGAGCAAGGCAAGAAATGTGACAGCTCGGGAATAGCACCACTGAAAAATGGTGCCATTAACAATGTTGATACACAAATCAAAGTTAAAATACTGAACCAGTAATTTTCTGTCTTTACACATGAGGTCCTATCTCTCATTTGTGCCGTTTGAGAGTATCCTTATTCGAATGCCCTTCCTATTCATGTCTGCAAGCTTCTTAATGGCCTTAATCTCCACAAAGCTACCTGTCCAGACACCATCTTATCAATGTTTTTGAAAGAGATGGCACATTCACTGGCTCCTGCTCTTGTTCTGATCTTCCAGGCCTTACGACCAGGATAAAGTCCCCAGTGACTGGAAGATTTCATGTTAATCATATATACAAGACAATGGTCAAGAATAACCCCTTCAAATTATTGGCCTGTGTCCCTAAATTCTGTCACATGTAAGATTCTAGTATACATCATACACAGTAACCTGCTTTTACCATTACATCATCAACCCATACCAGCATTGATTCCGGAAGCAGCGCTTCTGTGAGACACAACTAATCAATCAGCATGGACAATGACCTTGGGTCAAGACTCGACCAATCCTATCAGATTGACGCAAACGTTTTACAAAGTGTCTTACAGATACCTTCTTCTTAAGCTCCAATACTATGATGTGTAATGCAAAATGCTTGATTGTATCGAACAGCCAACAAATCACGCTGGAGGGTGTTTCCTCTGAGTCAGTACCGATAGCATCAAGTGTTCATCAATGTGCTGTTCTCAGTCCTTTCTTTTCCCTTTAATGCAATGATGACCACACTCTTCATGTCGACTCTTTGCTGATGCCTCAATTTTGTGCCGAGTCAATAGAAGATGCAGACGTCTTCCAGAATGACGTTGGCGGTCTGTAGAAAAGGGACGAGACTGGGTTCAATGCAGAGAAGTGCTAGGTCCTGCTTATCACCAACAGCATAGAGACTAGTTATATTGTCCATAGCATGAAACGGAAGACTACAAAGAGGGCAAAATAACTTGGGACATAACTGTCTTTGAAATTGTCTTGAACATCCCGAGTCGATATGGTCATAAAGGAGGCAAATTGATCCACATCCGTTCTAAGCAGGAACCTTGGAGCCTCCCAAAAGTCAACCAAGGAGGCATGTTACAAACTCCTGATCAGTCTGCAGGTTGAGTGCATCTTTTGTTTTGGATCAACACACCAAGGCCATGACAACGCATGTGGAGATGATCCAACGTAGAGCTACCATATTTGTAATTTTGCATTATTGCAAACAAGTGCTCAGCATTGGTGCCATGTTCAACACGATTTGCTCAAACAGAGGCAGAAACAAGTAAAGGCCGTGATGTTCTATAGGTTTGTAAATGATTTTGTTGCAGCTGACGCCCCACCTTCTGACTCCCTTACGGTGCATCTACAAGAGGTCATTCCTTATGATTCGTTCCAAGGTTTTGCAGGACCATTTTCCTGAGGGAATATTTCTTCCACTCTGCTGTCAACATCATCTGGAATAAGCTACCATAACATCAAGTGATAGCTCCCAACTGTCCAGGTTAAGAGTTTAGATGTCATGTACTCTTCTTCTGTTTGCAATGTTTTAACCTGTTATTTTAACTTGCACGTTGGATCCTCCCTCACCTATGTGCATATCACAATGGTGCGAGTATGCCTGCTTTAAAGCGGCAAAACATGACAAAATAAGAAGCAGAAGACACAAACACAGAGTTGATGTAGTATACTAGTATTGCAGTATTCAACAGATACGCTTGAATATCGCCATTCAAGACAAGTTCAGACATGAATTGTCCCATCTGCCATCAAATCATGATGAGGTGGATACATGGCTTGGATGCTGCTTGAAAGGGGCCAATGCTGGATAGTTGTCAAATGCCAAGATTTTGATGTACTGCTTGTACTGATACATGTATACCATCTTGGACCTTTAGGCACTGAAGTCTGAATAATGGCTGGGAAAAACAAAATTGTATTTTCCGCAAGTTATCTCAAGATGTCTGCCGGAACATGCCAGGGTATCATGAAGTAACTGGATGTAACATAACCCTTGCTTTCCCTAGATTCGGAAAGAAGACCTGTTGGAAGAAATATTTTACATGTCAGATCTGCTTTCAGATATTTGAAGAGAAGCACGGTCAGACAAGGCACAAACGTTTGATGTTTGATGTATGGTGTCTGAACGGAGAACCCATAGATGATGCAAGAATTTCACAATATGGTTAAGGTAGAGAAAACACTTGAACTGGTTCCACCAACAAAGGATGTACTAGAACTGAAAATTTCAAGAGCAATCTACCAATCTGCTATATGGATCTGAGCTGATGGATACAGACATTAATGCTATTGATACTAACACATAGCACGATGGTGTTGAACCTTTATAAGTAGTTCGGAAATGTACCAACTGCACTTGATGCTTGCATTTGAACAAGTTATGGGTGCAAAACCAAGTGCAAATCTATTCGCTGTAAATTCTTCAAAGTAGTTTCAAAACACACTAACATGTGTTTGCGATGGTGTTACTTGTACCAACCAAGAAAATATCCATAAAAATATAGTGAATTAATTAGTTACTTTAAACAGAACCAGAACATTTTGTTTAGGTGTTCATTTACCCCACCCACTTTACTTTAAGAGGTATGTGTGCATAATATTTAGCTCGTATGACTGCATACAGTTTGTTTTCAGTAGCAGTCTGTCTAACCTTTATTTTAACGTAATTTACATTTGTTAAATAGAAATAATGACGAAGACATGTATCATCGTTTTATGTTGATTGTAATGATTTTTTACTGTTTTTTTATGTTCTCATTAATATTCATGAATATCCAAGCAATATATTTTACAAAACGTTAGTGCAAATTAAAGGCCGATGTTTAACCTTCATTTTGATACCATGTTTGTTATTTTACATCTAAAATTGATAAAGATATATTAAATTCTCAAATAACGTGTATAAAATATGCACTTAGTTGACCTTTGACCTAATTAAGAGAAAAAATGGCAACTTTTCAGGTGGCATGGCGCAATTTCTGATTACTCAGACATCAAACATTATATATCCTTTGCGATGGTGTAAATTGTACCATTAACCAAGAAAATATCCATAAAAATATAATGAATTAATTAGTTACTTTAAACAGAACTGAAAGTTTTGTTTAGGTGTTTATTTACCCCACCCACTTTACTTTAAGAAGTATATGTGCATAATATATAGCTGGTATTACTATATACAGTTTGTTTTCAGTAGCAGTCTGTCTAACCTTTATTTTAACGTAATTTATTTTTGTTAAATAGCAATAATGATGAAGACATGACATCATGTATCATCGTTATATGTTGGTTTTAATGATTTTTCACTGGTTTTTTGATGTTCTCATTAATATTCATGAATATTCAAATAATATATTTTACACAATGTAAGTGCAAATTAAAGGCCAATGTTTAACCTTCATTTTGGTATCGTGTTTGTTATTTTACACCTTAAATTGGTAAAGATATAATGATTTCTCAAATAACGTATATAAAATATGCACTTAGTTGACCTTTGACCCAATTAAGAGAAACAAGGGCAAATATTCAGGTGGCATGGGGCAGTTTCTGATTACTCAGACATCAAACATTACATATCCAGTGCATGCCAAATTCTACTATTTAATGTCATTGCTCGACACATTTTCCTCAGTTGGATGCCCAACTAGTAGTCTCGATCTACTTTTAGATGCTCAATACTATGCACCGATAGATAACTCTAGAGTCGTTATATTAGTTATGTAAGAATTGGAAATACAGATAAGGTTCGCTAATACGGCCATTTACTTCGTTAATACGGGATTATGTAAACGCAGGAGGTAGCTTAATGCGGGACAAAATTAATGCAGAAAGCGCATATAGGAGCTTTCTGCACAATTGTTATCCTGCTTTAAGCTACCACCTGTTATCAGTCATTAGTTGATGTCAATTTGGACATCATCTGCTTCTTCCAATTTTCTGTTTTATGTTTAACCAAATGGTAGGCTACATTACTCATGATGAATGTGTATTCATGAAAGAAATCATAACAATGAATATTAATTACTCATCAGATGCGTTTTTATAATGGCATGTGAATAAAAACATTTTTATAGAGATTGTCGAACCAGATCTAAATTATTCCTAAAGCAAACAGAGTAGGCCATAATGAGTTGGTTCCTACTAACAAATGCGTAGCTATGGATTCAATAGTTCAATAGTATTTCTGTTTGCCTGCCAATTTAGAATATTCTAAAACCATCACCCGTCTGTGAAAAAATAATGTTTGCTCAAATTTGGATCTGATGCAAGTGTTTGACTACTTCTAATTTGATTAAGCCTTTACTCCAGAAATTGCTATATCTTTGCAAACAGAGTAGACACAGATCAGACGGCTCCTAAAGGAGCCGTCTGATCAGGGTCTGCTCTGTTTGCTTATGCTATAATATATATAATATATATGATTCTACAGCTTCTGCATGGCCAGACATGCATGTACCCATATGATTTTTTAACAAATTATTCTAATTAACATCCTTGACATCATTTTTTCTTTCATGAATATTCATGGAGAAAATAGTTATTCAGAAACTATTGCCAGACTATTGAACAGCTTGGCTTCTGATGAATCACAAATAGATGGATGAGGTTCACGGTGGTTGTGCGTTGAGCTAGTAACCCAGGGGTCCGTGGTTCGAATCCTAGCTGGATCAGCTCGTAATCTCAGATATGCTTTTCAGTGTCTCCCACCCGCGTGTGGTTGCCTCCTCTCCACCCAGGAGTTACAATTTGTACATGTGAGGGTCACTAGCCAGTACTTCGGCTACGTAGATCTAGTTGCGCCATAAGTTAGCAGTGCTCAATATTGTAGGTGAATGACTCAATTACCAGGGGAGTAAATGTACAGTCGGTTGAGCGGTCATTTTGACTGAAGGTAGTAAATATAAACATATAGTTACTTTTTTACATTTTTACATGGTATAAATTACAATAGAATTGGTATTGGTCACATTTTTATTCTTTTTCTTTCAGCTACAACTAACGGTCTAAGTGATGGTGGTATTGCAGGTGTGGTGGTTGCATGTGTCGTGATTCTCGTAGTGGTGGCGCTGCTAGTACTGTATCTAAAGCAAAGTGGCAAAATAAAGCCACCGTCGTTTGATTCACAGAATGGCGACTCACTGGGTTTTGATAACGCACTGTACGATAAAAATTCAGAATCAGTGAAAATTGATTCAGACGCATAAAACATACTGTGTAGTTGTGACTGACGTGTGAAATACTGTATATGCATTGTCCCAAACAACAGAATGACTCAGATATGTTTGACGAACATTTCAGATACAGTAGAAACTCTTTCACCCATTAGTGGCCCGTGGTCCTTACAAAGAACATTGATATTGATTCATTAACCATTTCCTTCTTACAAACGCCTTTTCACGCATATGAAAACAGAGTAGACCCAGATCAGACGGTTCCTATAAAAGCCGTCTGATCAGGGTCTGCTCTGTTTACTAATGGAATCTAATAGGTCTGTTTGTTTAGTTTCTAAAATGGCTTCAATGTGCCACATTCCAAATTTCATTGTAACTACTTTGTCCTTGAATATTCAGTAAGTATTGACATTTGGGAAAAAACACAGAACAGGGGAATGGTTAAGTGGTCGCTTTATAGGGTTTATATGTATATGATGGCCAACCACATAAATACAAAAGCTCAATTTCAAAACCTAATTTGTATATAGACATGTTTACATATTTACATTGCTATCACATTTATGTGACACTCGAGTCTTACAATGACACCCATATTCGATAGCCCTCTGTAGGACTTCTCTTTTCCAATATCATACTCTTCTAATGTCTAAGAATTAATGTGATCGCATGTTTTTAATAATCGACATGAGGAGAATGTAATACCTTGTCACTGAAACACCGGCATCGATCATATTCTCAGAGTTTCAGAAATGTGTGAATGGTTTGCTAGAAGAATGTGATCACACATTTCTAAGGTGGGAAGAATATGATTTTGAAAAATGGGGTCCTTGTTGAAAATGCAGTTTCGGCTTTAGACATCTAGTTACTGCTGAAATATAAATGTATTCCCAATCAGAAAAAAAATCCTTATTGCAGTAATATTAGCGCCAGTTATACCTATATACGATAAAATGAGAGGTAATAATCACTACTGGCAAATATTCGTCATACGTGTGTGGACTATTGAGACATAACATTTCAGATTAGATCCCGTATGGGCTTTCGTAGTCCCGGATATTATCTGGTTTATGTTTTTCTCCAGATATTTTAGTTAGTACCAAGTAGATAGAGATGAACATTAAAACCGCTCGTAACCGGAACTTTAGTAAAGAAGTATTAACCCTCGCTTGCTATTCACGTCAATATACCTACCTGTAAATAGTGAATACCCAGATGAGGCAGCTCCTGCAGCTGTCTCATCAGGGTCTGCACTATTTACAAATTGATTATGCAACCAGTGCACTCCGCAGCAGTGACTGCACAGTGAAATACTTGTACACAGTGAAGATATATGTAATTATACAACAGGACATGGGTAAAGAAGGAGGTTTCTGCAAGAGAAGGGTTAACATCATTTTAGTCAGGTGGCTGCTTAATGCAAGGTGAAAGTCATGCAGAAAATTCCGTTAAGAGCAGAAAACTCCGTTGAGAGCTTTCTGCATTACTTTCACTTTGCATTAAGCTGCCACTTGTCTTACAGAATGGTATTGATTCTAATTTGAACGTCCGGTTTGGAGGATGTTTACTTAAACATCACTACTCTTATCCAATGAGTACTAAACGAGAAGAAGATATTTATATAAAATTGTACTACCCTTAACTCCAAGTCTGATACAATGTACCATATAGTGACGACAGGCAAATGTTGGTACGTGGTATAATGTACAATAAAACCTCTCTAAACGGAACGCTAAAATTAGTACCAGTCCCCGTCTTTCAGACAGATGGCAGCTTAACCCATTACCTCATAGGCTATTTTTAGATACAACCTCTTTGAATAAATCTACCGAAAAGGAGCATTAACTAGAGAAAAGAAAACTTTTAGAATTTTGTAGTGTGAAACCATTGTGATAAATAGAGCATTTGCTCCTATAGGAGCAAATGCTCTATTCATCACAATGGTTTCACAAAGTAACTTTTACAGAGTCATCAAAAGTCGTCAATATGAGGGAATGGGTTAATATAGGTTGAAAGTCATGCAGAAAGCTGTTTTCTGCATGGACTTGTCCCGGATTAAGCAGCCACCTGTTTGAAAGGCCTGAATTCTTCTGTACTAATATTCCGGTTTAGAGGTGTTTTACTGTATAGAAATCTTGGAGTACAAGGACCCACAGTTATCTGATACCATGTAGTAAGATGTAGATGTTGGTAATAGGTGGTACAATGTACATGTATAGAAATATTTGAGTACAATGACCTCACAGTTATCTTGTACCATGTAGTAAGATGTACATGTTGGTAATAGGTGGTACAATGTAAAGAAATATTTGAGTACAATGACCTCACAGTTATCTTGTACCATGTAGTAAGATGTAAATGTTGGTAATAGGTGGTACAAAGTAAAGACATATTTGAGTACAATGACCTCACAGTTACACAATTATCTGATACCGTGTAGTAAGATGTAAATGTTGGTAATAGGTGGTACAAAGTAAAGACATATTTGAGTACAATGACCTCACAGTTGTCTTGTACCGTATTGTAACGACAGGCAAAGGTTGGTACGTGGTTTAATGCATAAAAGCCTGGAGTACAATAACCACAAAGTTATAAACATCAAAGAAACTTTAAAATTGCAGAGTAAGTGCCTGTATTTCATCGCTGTGCCTTATAATTGTTCTTGTTTTTTATTTGTTTTAAATATCAACGACTTGAAGCTTGCGTGTCAAATGTTTTGCCTTTTTCACCCCATGTTAACTTCATAGCTGCAAACATACAATATATGTTTATATCGTTGACAAAAAAAGGAAATCTTTCATAGTTAATACTCCGTGGGCAAAGTGCAATAATTATGTTTTCAAATGAGTTGATAAAGACTGATATAGATGGACAACAAGTTTAACATGTGCTAAAAACAACGGGACAAAACAAAAAGAAAAAACAGATTGCTTATATTAACGTAGATAAATTGAGTGAAGCAATATCATTTTGTATATGTATTAACATGGTTGCAAGCAATGTCATGTGGCAAATGCATTATACAGTTATGTATTAGAATAGCTCCATTATTTCTCCAGCAAACATTATGTTGGGGGTCTATCTTTAGAATCTTTTCGAAGAGACGATTCTAAAGATGTCACAAAATAGTGTTTGCTGGGAAAATGATGAGTCAGGTATTTGCATAAGCAAACATGCATCTATGTTTCTTTGATCAAATGCAATTCTATTAATTTATATGTAAGCCATATGTTAATCCTTCACCGCCAATGTCCAACAACAAATAGTGCAGTCCCAGATCAGACGCCGACTTTTCAAGGCGGTGTCTGATCAGGGACTTCACATTTTTGTCTCAAAAAGGAATAGCTGTGTTTTATTCCTTTGAAATTTGCATTTATTTATCTCGTTTCCTAATTTCATCCAAATTATTTAACAAAAGTGGCTTGGTGGCGACAGTTAGAAAGTTGACGCCGAAAGGGTTCAAATGTATATACAGTAACCATACTTTTCTATACCCGTTTAACATAGATTAACCCTTTCAACAATGAACTTTAAAACTCCAAGTCAAATATTTAAATAGATCAAGCTTACAGGGAACATTCATGATGTATTTAAAAGCAAAGTGTGACAAACAGTGCAGACTCTGACCGGGGTCCTCTAGGAGCCCTCCCATCTGGGTCTACACTGCTTGCATTGGATATTAGTGAGACTTTCCCTGCACTTATATTGTTAAAAGTGAGCACATACTGTGATTTCAAGCATTAATGCACATGACATATAAACATTTACCTCAAACATTCATTTGTTCAACGAATTAAACAATCTTTAAGTGTACATTGTTTAATAAATCAACTTCATGTATGTGGACTTTGTGTTATTGTTTATTTTTTACATTCTACTTGTTCCTAACTCCGTCACACAGGACACCCATACATATATTAGCTTAATACGTTACCTGGTAATAACACATGTGCAAACAGATTATACCCAGATCAGATTGTTCTCACACGAGCCATCTAATCAGGGACTGTTCTGTTTGATTCTAGACCAGGCTCTTAGTGTTCATATGTCAGTATAAAAACTCCAGCTGATGATGCCATTATTTCGTACACGAATATTCATTTGGTAACGCGTTAAATGACTCTTTCATTACAGTGGACCAGTCTGTGATGAAAGGTGCAAAACTGTTTAGCCCAGGTGAGATGAGATGTCGATCTCGGCGTTTCATAAGTATCCGAGTTGTTTAACACGCTGACATTATTTTTAAAGAAACTATTTGTAAAGGAATATGTACTTTTAGAACTTTAGCAGTCACCATTTGTTGATGAAAGAGTTGAATATATACAGAAAACCCCTCTAAACCGGAATTCTAGTAGAGAAGAATTCAGATACGTTTAGGAAGGTGGCTGCTTAGTGCAGGGTGAACGTTATACAGAAAGCTCCGAAACGCCGTGTAACGACTTTGCAAATAGAGTAGACCCAGTTCATACGGCTCCTGTAGGAATCGACTGATCAGGGTCTGCTCTGTTTGCATATGAAATAAAATAGGCCACAGTTTCTAACATAGCCCAACATTTTTGTGATCAATTGCTATTATAAAAATGCATAGCTTCTATTTATTATTTCTTACATAATATTCATGGTGTTCATGATTAAAATGTCTTACAGGAGAGACACAATAAAAGCAGCATAACATTCAACAGACGCCGATAGAATAAATTGAGAACCTAGGTTTTCACTTGCTATTGTTCATTTAGTGATAGCAAGTTCGGAAGAATACCAATCAGGACTGACCATATCATCCCATTGGCTCGTTCTGACGCCTCTGCAAAACTGACTGTTTGAAACTATTGTGATAAACATAGCATTTACTTCATTGGAGCAAATGCTCTATTTATCACATTGGTTTGTAAACTACACAAATTTAAATTTCTCTTTTTTGTAGTAAATGCTGCGTTTCAGTAGATATATTCAAAGAGGATGGGTCTAACAGAGCCTATGAGGGAATGAGTTATACAATAATTTGCGCATCACCCGATAGCACATGTATAATTAATCCTTTACCTGACAGAGATCTCCTCATGTAGGAGCCGTCTGAACAGGGTCTTCTTTGTTTACTTATGAAATTAAATAGATCCGATTCTACAGTATAAGCCATGAAATAAATATGTATTCATATACTATTATAAACTTTTAGTTAATAAATGTTATTATTTCATACATAAATATGCAGATGTAAGGTTAACCCATTCCCTCATATTGACGACTTTTGACGACTCTGTAAAAGTCACATTGTGAAACCATTGTGATAAATAGAGCATTTGCTCCTATAGGAGCAAATGCTCTATTTATCACAATGGTTTCACACTACAAAATTCTAAAAGTTTTCTTTTCTCTAGTTAATGCTCCTTTTCGGTAGATTTATTCAAAGAGGTTGTATCTAAAAATAGCCTATGAGGTAATGGGTTAAGCTGCCATCTGTCTGAAAGACGGGGACTGGTACTAATTTTAGCGTTCCGTTTAGAGAGGTTTTATTGTACATTATACCACGTACCAACATTTGCCTGTCGTCACTATATGGTACATTGTATCAGACTTGGAGTTAAGGGTAGTACAATTTTATATAAATATCTTCTTCTCGTTTAGTACTCATTGGATAAGAGTAGTGATGTTTAAGTAAACATCCTCTATTTATCACAATGGTTTCAAACTACAAAATTCTAAAACTTTCCTTTTCTCTAGTTAATGCTCCTTTTTGGTAGATTTATTCAAAGAGGTTGGGTCTTAAAATAGCGTATGAGGTAATGGGATAACCCTTTCCCTCATACAAACGTGTTTTCACGCATTTGCAAACAGAGTAGACCCAGATCAGACGGCTCCTAGATGAGCCGTCTGATCAGGGTCTACTCTGTTTGCTAATAGAATTTGAAAGAGCTATGCCTTCACTTTCTAAAATGGCTATAATGTGCCACCTTCCATATTTCTTTATAACTATTTTGTTAATGAATATTCAGTAGGTATTGAAATTTGGACTAAATATAGAACAGGGAAAGGGTTAATCAAGCTCAGTAAACAACGGTAATTTGTTACATTAGCACCGATTGACTTTAAATGCGTATTCCACGCCTTACGTCCAATCCAAATTAATGTGCCATCTTCGTAAATATTCCTTCGGACCCCCGGGAAGTTAATTAGGCCCCAGGGGATCCCATAATTCCCCGCAATATGTTGATATTACCGGCGTGTGGTTAGCTAATTATCTCATTAAAGGTATATACCAATGATCGGAATCCTCGAAGTTTCTCGTTAAGTTCCGGATTGATTTACAAGATGGCTGCGATAGGTTGCCGATTTATACCGCTACTGATGTTTATCTAATCCAGGATAGCGAGGTAATTATCAAGTATTGGGAAATCGTACACCAATGATTGTCTAAATTAGTTTACCTCTCATTCGTAGATTTTGTATAATTGGCCATTTAATTTATGTTTCGCTAAGGTGTGCATATCACTTAATTTTGAATATAATATATGCATGTATTTATTACTTCTAGATATAATATAACAGCATTTAAGAATTATGTAAAGAAGTTTTACCCTTTTGCCTCATGAATATTCATTTGCGACAAAATGATATAGCGAGAATTAACCCATTTGCGCTCAGTGGATTCTTCCATAATTATATATTGGATTAGCCAATTCTTTACCTAAT
This sequence comes from Azorinus chamasolen, assembly GCA_963576725.1. Classification (NCBI taxonomy): domain Eukaryota; kingdom Metazoa; phylum Mollusca; class Bivalvia; order Cardiida; family Solecurtidae; genus Azorinus; species Azorinus chamasolen. The sequence goes on from OY755248.1 coordinate 26,507,752, forward strand.
GGGTGCCTGGCCTAAATTTTCAATTTCGTTTTGTTTTGTATTTAAATTCCTATCATCAAACAGTGTAGACTCTGATCAGACGCCGCATTACGCTGTTTGCCTATGTCCCATATATGGGATCGTGGGAGCAAATGGGTTAATTAGATTATTTAAAAATGGAATATGAACACGTGAATTGGGTATGTACTGTTTGCTTACTGAATGATATAGATTTGGTTCAGTTTTTTCCATGGCCAAAAAATCGTGTTATGACATGCCATTATAAAACCGTTCGTTAATTATTATTCAAGATGTCATTATTTTTTCATACATAAATATTTATGCAGTAAGGTTAACGAACCAATGCACGTGCAAATCCAATTAAGGACAAACGTTTAATCGGATTAATGTACATTCAATGTTTAATCTAGGATGTAAAAAGGACAATGTGCTAATTTTAGATGTGACAATATGCCAAATTTAGAAGACACAATGTGTCAATTTCAGATAAGACAACGCACCAATTTCAAATAAGACAATGTGCAAATTTTAGGTAAGACAAGATGCCAATTTCAAATGAGACGATGTGTCAGTTTCAGAAGAGACGGTGTAAGATGAAATACTAATTTCAGATGAGACAATGTGATAATTTTGGGATGAGACAATGAGCGAATTTCAGTTGGAACAATATCAATTTCAGATGAAACAATTTGCCAATTTCAGATAAAAAGATAAAGGATGTTGGGGGACCAACACGTTAAAACAATTTCAAATTAAAGAGGAGACAATCTGCTAGTTTCAGATGACAAAATGACCAATACTAGGCGACATAATATGCCAATCTCAGATGGAAAGATGTAATAATTAGTAAACCAATATGTCATATCTAATAAATGGTTTTATTTGCACTATATCTGTCAAAATTAAAGTTTGGCGAAGTTACTTTGTATAAAATCCTTATAGCATTTATTTGAATAATACTGATATGAGATTCGTCAAACTAAAGATCTTAGGACTGAACCAATCGTAAGTTATAACCTACGACAATTGATACTAGAAGTTGTAAGTTAGAACATACTATAATTTCTGTTGCACATAATTTATCATAATTATTGCACAATGGTTATGTCATACTTTCGACTAGCGGAGAAATAACGATTAAATAAGACATGCCCTAATGTTGGTCGTACAATCGTTTTCTCTACTGAACTCCAGCTCGGGAATTACAATTTCGGATAAACAGTAAAACCCCGCTAATGCGACCACCTAAAAGAGGTATAATTCTGGGTGGTAGAGGCAGGTGGTAGCTTAATGCAGGACAAAAGTAATGCAGAAAGCTCCTAGATGAGCTTTCTGCATTACTTTTGCCCTGCATTAAGCAACCACCTGCTTATAAAGACACCCATGTCGATTCATTAGGTGGTCGCAATAGAGGGGTTCTACTGTAAACAAAAACGCTTTATGAACAGAAGGTTATCCTTCTTCATCCTTTACGACATAAATTTATACTCGTTTCTACGCCATTGCAAACAGAGGAGACCTCGATCAGACGTCTACTCTAGAACTGTCTGATCAGGATCGGCCGTTTGCTTATTACATAATGTACATCTGACTCTACACTTTCAGTCTTGGATAAATATTTCTGTATTCATATGTTATTAATACAATTACTTCATACGCATGGTGTCATTATTTTCTTACATGAATATTCATGGAGTAAAGAGTTAATGTACAAATCATCTGGGTTATGTGATTAGGAAGACTATTAAATCAATTATATTAATTCGTTTAGTTTTATTTGTTTTATTCGTTGCAATTTTAGGTTTACTCGTACAGCAAGGTTACAGCGACGACAATCTTTGTTACCACATGAGTATGTAAAAGCATGCGTTAAATTTGTACTTGTCTGTAAATCCATGTTATGCTCACATATAGTTTTGAAATTTGCTATAAGCATATCGGTGTATTTAATGCAATAAACTTTTGTAATGTATTTTATCGCATTGTATTGTACTGTATTGTATTGTATTGTATTGTATTGTATAATGCAGGGCAGTATAGAGGGGCTTTCTGCATAACACTCGTCGTGTGTTTTAAGCTACCGCCTGTATTAAACATCAAGTAGTATACCTCTTTTGATTGGTCGTATTAGCGAGACATTATTGTATATAAAAGACTAGTGTGTAGACAACCTTATCTACAAATATGATGTAGTAAAATTGAACAGGCCATTGTGAAAGCATTTGAAATAAGCAGTCGCGCATATATTATTTCGATAAACAAAGTATTACTTATAACTCTTTGTAAACCATTTAGCGATCTGCCCAAAGTAAGGAAGCATGGTTGAGGTATTTAAATTGCATTTAGTTTTAGTCTTTCTTAAACATTGCATACCATAATCTGTTTGACAAAGAACAAATGTAACCAGTAATAATGTTAACATGCTGCTGTAGAATATTTCTACATGTTATAATGTATTTTATTCATTCTACATGCCATAATTAACTAATTATATAATTACGCACTGGTAGCTGCCGTGTTAATTGTAGAAAAAATCAACAGTACAAGGCATTGCAAGGCAATTGAGTAATCGTTAAAAGTATTTAAAAGAGACAAAATGACCCAGAAAATGACGTTAATGTTTATTTTCCTTTGAAACACACCTAGAATTGATACAGTGATTACCGGCCTGGCTCGAACCACGATTTTGAAACCCAATCTAGCTCAAAGGCGCGGTGCTTCACCACTTGCATACCATCAGTTCTTGCTATCACAGTTCCATCTGACAGGCGTGGGGCAGAAAACACGACAGGCATGGCAGATCTCACATCGCACGTCGTAATATTGTGGTAAATGCTTCTCAAACACCGGGCCCAAGAAAAAAGCCACGAAAACACATGTTTTTGTCATCAATTTATGAGCGTTTGTAATTAGTGGGTGTTGGTACTCAGTTTTGTCCTCAATATGTTATATTTATATGGTGGGAACTACAAAAAGTCGTCAACATCGCAAGAGCAATTACCTTAGGGAAAAACATGGGTATGATATCAGTCGACGAAGAATTTCGTTAATTTAAACTGTCATATCTTGACATAGTTTGTTTTCTTCAACCGTATACAATCATATACATTAGGCAGTCAATACTTCTAAGATTTCTTGGTACTTGATTATATGTGTAAGCTCATACCCAAAGCTGACGCTACACACAAGTATGTACATACGGAGTAAATCCAAAACTGACAGGGTCTGTTCCGTCTACGTATGAAATAATATAGATCGGATTCTGAAGTTCTGCCAAAACTTCCTTTGTTCACAAGAGAGTATGAAACATATAATAGATTACTATCATTAAAGGCACTATTTCTTGCATGAATATTCTTCAGGTACATAGTTAAAGTATGTGTACACTACCGACACCTTATATAGTAAAACCCCTCTTAACCGGAATTCTAGTGGCGAGGAATTTAGATACTTTTAGGCAGGTGCCATCTTAATGCAGGGTGAAGGTCATGCAGAAAGCTCCTAGGGGAGCTTTCTGCATGACTTTCATCCTGCATTAAGCTGTCACCTGCCTCCAAGACCGATATTTATACTAAAATGAATGCCCTGTTTAGAGGGGTTTTCCGTATTTATGTAAGAAATAATGACTCATGAATACCAGTAAGATTATTATTTTATAATGGCGCATGAGGATAGGAAATATTGGCTATAACAGAAATTGTAGAATCAGATTCAACAAAAATGAAAAGAGCAGACCCTTATCATATACTAAAATGAATGTCCTATGTAGAGAGGTTTTACTGTAAGTAATGTAAATAAAGAATGATTGAGACCAGGTACATTATTGATAAACTCACATCGTAGCCCTGCGTAATAATGACCCTTACTCCGCAGTAAAAGTATCTGCCCAAATTTGAACCTGGATGCGAGGTTATAAAACAATTTGCTTGAGTCTGGGTTCATCTCACACACCTGATTGGTCAGATCAGAGGATTTATAATCTTGTACACTGGTGCAATTTTGTCTACCGTGATCAATCTTTTTGAGAAACTATTGACACGAAATAAACATTTGAGAAACTATTGACCAAGTGTCAAACAACATGGATCCTGGTCAGACGAGCTACTCTGCTTATCCTTTGGATCCAAAGTGGTGGCGAATACGACTCTAGTCGCGATTAGCGGAAAAAAGGTTCAACCTCGTGGTGGTCTTACAGTTAAACTCTATACTCCATAGGAATACATGTAACGACACAATTAATGTTTCTTAGATGCATTTTGGTATGACACAGAACGTTAGACATAGAACGTTCGACACAGAACGTAACACATAGAACGTGTGAGACACAGGACGTTGAACATAGAACGTGTGAGACACAGAACGTAAGACATAGAACGTGTGAGACACATGACGTTAGACACAGAACATAAGACATAAAACGTGTGAGACACGGAACGTAAGGCATAGAACGAGTGAGACACAGGACGTTAGACACAGAGCGTAAGACATAGAACGTAAGACATAGAACATGTGAGACACAGAACGTTAGACATAGAACGTGTGAGACACAGAACGTAAGTCATAGAACGTATGAGACACATGACGTTAGACATAGAACGTGTGAGACACAGAACGTAAGACATAGAACGTGTGAGACACAGGACGTCAGACACAGAGCGTAAGACATAGAACGTAAGAGACACAGGACGTTTTGGCAATGGCATAAACCATAGATTCAGATATATATTTTATTTCATATGCAAACAGAATTGACTCTAATCAGGCGACTTCTACAGGAGCCGTTTGATCGGGGTCTTATCTGTTTGCAAAGGCATTAATATGGTGGTAAATGCTTTATTGCGAACAAGGTATAAGTTCTTGCTGCCAGTATGTGATCGGAGCTCACGCGTACACTATTTGGTAAACCATTTATTCTTAGTATCTTTTAACAGGGACATGGTCAAAATGAACCGTCTGTTAAGGATCTTCCATGCTTGTTTCATATTTTGTTTTGAAAAGATCGCACCAGTCTAAGATTGATAGCAGATACATTCCTTCACGTGAAAGTTACAATGGTTAAAAATGCGTATTTTACAAGATCAGTTATAAAGGAGACTTAAATGGGTCTAACCATTTACTCCATAAATATGCATGTAAGAAATACAGGCATTAGGACTATCAATCAGATTTATATCTATAATGGCATATGAACACGAAAGGTTTTGGCCACGGTTAAATCACAGATCTGTATTACTTCATTAGCAAAAACGAGCAGGCCCAGATCATTACGGCTCCAACAGAAGCGGTCTAATTTGGGTCTACTCTGTTTAAAAATGTGTTAAAAGGTATAAAAGGTTTAAAACATCGATGATACCCAAAATCATGATGCGGAGCAAAAACATCTGGAATAAAAGTAAAGTCAAATAAGTTGGAAAATCAATTTTCTTCAGATTTGAATGATCGAAACACATAAGTTAGTTCGGACACAGTCATACATTTGTACTTCTTATTCTTTCTTTAATTATTCACTTAACACATAACCCCCTAATGACACATATTTGCGCCTCTATAAAATTCACATTGTGAAACCATTGTGATAAATAGTGCATTTGTTCCTATAGAAACAAATGCTCTATTTATTACAATGGTTTTAAACTACAAAATTCTAAACTTTTTCTTTTCTCTAGTTAATGCTCGTTTTCGGTATATTAATTCAAAAAGGTTGGGTCTAAAAATAGTCTAGGAGAGAATTAGTTAAGGGATTACCATGTTAGAAAGTATGGCAACGTGAAAATTAATTAGATGATTTATATAATGCCAAATGAACACATGACTGTTTAGCTTTGGTAGAAGCTGTAATATTAGATCTTTATTAGTTCATTAGTTATATAACCCAGTTTTCAAGGGTTGCTTGCAAACAGCTTGTATCCAGATGAACCGCCAACTTAATCGGCGTCTCCCCAGGGACCCTTGTTTATTTTCACCATGTCATCACTTTGAAAACAATGTTATCCAATCAATATCCAACAGACAAAATATTGGGTTGAAATCATTTTTACAACAGAACAAGTGTTAACATGCTTTCTTAACATCTACGAAACAATGGCATTTTTTCACATTATACGTTCAGGAATTCCCGGGTTCATCGTTGACTACTTTGTATAAACCTTGTGGAGACTAAAAGCTGACATTCGACAGTGGTACTGGAATGTGGATTATCTACATTGGTAAAGAGATGTCTTTTCAGTAATTTGCAATTGGAGTAGACCTAGATCAAACGGATCCTACAGGAATCATCTGATGATGGTCTGCATTTTTTGCTTATGGATTCACATATATCTGATTCTACAGTGTCTGCAATTGTCTAAACACCCTGTGTTCATATACAGTTAAACTCCGACATCTCGAACTCGAATATGTAGAACTTCGGGATAACTCGAGTTAAAGTTCGGTCCTTCCAAAATTTATAATACATAATTGTTCTAAAATATATCACTGCACATATCTAGAAACACGTGTGACAGCTGAAAGCAGGTCGAAAGTGAAGCTGAAAGCTCCAAAATGAGCTTTCAGCATTACTTTAGACCTGCATTAAGCTGTGAACTTGAGAAAATATTTATATTTGAAATAGGATAATTCGACCTCTGTTCGATCTCAAAGTAAGCTGTATGGTCCTTTGAAGTAGTTCGAGATATCCAAGTTCAACTGCACCAACTTAATCCTTTCGGCGCCAAATTTCTAATTGTCGTCTGCAATCCAAGTTTGTTAAATCATTCAGCAAAATAAGGAAATGAGATAAATAAATGCAATTTTCAAAGGAAAAAAGCACAAATATAGAAATAGAGATTGAGACAAATAGTGAAGTCCCTGACCAGAGGCCGCCTTGAAAAGGCGGCGTCTGATCTGGGACTGCACTATTTGTCGTGGTGCATCTATGCGACTGCGGCGGTGAAAGGGTTAAACATTCAGTTTGTACATGTCATTATGTCTTATATGAATATTGATCAGGTACGAGTACAGTATTAACGTGAATATACAGTCTGCAGTAGCACCTGTCTTAAGCGACCATCAAAAAGAGGTCTAATCATGGGCCTGTAAGGCAGATGGTAGCTTAATGCTGGTCAAAAGTACTACATGTACAGAAGGAGCCTCTCCGCATTACTTTTGCCCTGCATTAAGCAAACACCTTCTTTTTAGGACGCCTATTATCAAAATACGAAAAGGCCGTTTAGGAGACAGGTTCTACTTTGTTGGTATTCAAATTGTGTATAAACTTAACCATAATACTACGGTTATCAATTTATGTAATCTCATTGTGTTAACCCTTTCGCTGCCAATGCCGGATCTGTGATTACCTATGCAAACAGTTTGGATCCAGATGAGACGCCGAGTAACTCGGCGTCTCATCAGGATCCAAACTGTTTGTTACCGTTACTATGTTTTTGAAACAAAAATGAAGAAAATCAAAAGAATGAAAATTTGTAGCAGACGACAAAGTTAGCAGACGACAGAGTTTGGCAGCGAAAGGGTTAATATAATGTCCATGCCAATTATGAAATAGAATGCAAAAATGCCCCTGTATTAACACACTTATAGCTAGCGTCCCTTAAAAGGGATACTGTTTAACAGTGTACGCCAGTACCAGACGGAGTCATCTCATCAGGGTTTGTACTGTTTCCAAAGTCCATATTGACAAACAGAATTAATACACAAATATCCTTTCAAATGAAAATTGGAATATTGAAATTTGAATATTTGAATATTGTGGCCGAGTTCGCCATGCTTAAATGGGCTAACCCTTCGCCTGAGAGAGACGCCTGTTGGTGCCTTTGAAAACATATTAGACACAGGTAAGTCGGGACCTGTACGAGCCGCCTGATCTGGCTCTGCCTTGTTTGCTTATGACATAGTATAGCTCTAATCCCACAGTCTCTGTCATGGTCAAACTTTCACAATGTTATTAGACCAAAATCAGCTAATCAATATTCATAACAGCAATATGTTTTACATGAATATTCATGAGGTAAAGGGTTCAGTAACCCATCAAATTCCATTATTGACCATGTGCGCTTTGTTTTCTTTTCATCGTAGGTTTTTCGTAAATGTAGCACGTTAGGTAACTGACGTCATTGTCCCCAACAAAAACAACACAAGCAATGTCAAACGTTTTGGATCCATTTTGGAACAAAATGGAAATAATTGTTATATCCAAATATGCAAAACAATAAATTTGTTTGTAAATTCCACTTTGAAAAATTAAAACACTTAAAAATCATTTATTAGATGATAGAATTTGTTTCAATAGTGTTAGCCTAATCAGTAAATTTAGATACATATTTGAAACGAAACATTTATCTTTTACACTATAGATACTTTTTAATAATTTTGCAAACAGAGAAATGTCAGATCAGACGACTCTTGTAGCAGTCGTTTGATCAGGGTCTGCTCTGTTGGCTTAGGAAACATTATAAATCTAACTCTACAGTCTATGCCAGGATAAAAAGTTATTTGTTTCTTAGTGCCATACATTCTCAGATAATTAATATTCATTATGATCTTATTTCTTACGTGAATATTCATGAAGTTAATGGTTAAAGGTCCATTACCATCTGAAGGAAATGGTATAATAAATCATTTACTTCTCAAAGACGTTCCCAGGCAAATCAAAATGCAAACTACAAAACAATCGTCAAGGTAAACAAATTTATACGCACGATTTTGATGGATTATCACCATATTACGCGCGCGAACAGCTGGAAACAGCTGCCGACTGCGCTACGGTCTAAACGGCGGACGAATATCTGACGGAAAGTAGTTCCTGGTGTAATAGAACTTTTGACAGCTTCCTCTCTTGATTCTTCTTTTTGTAAATTTCTTTAGCAGACGTGTGTGAAAATAATTGTCACAGGACTACTCATTGTAGATTTATGAACTGGTTTTACAGAGAGAGGGGCTTCGACTGTTCTGATTTTCTCATCTGTGTGTGTTTGTAATAAGTCTTTTCGGATTACTTCAGCTATTTCGCGTCACTCTGATTACGGGGTTTCTGATTTTCTCATTTACCTATAAACAGTCCCCTGATCGATTTGCATGGAGGGACCGGTTTCAGACTCTTCCACGTTGACAAACATGAACGTAGAGTCGGGTGTGACACAACCATGTGGAAATAATTCATACAATTATGGAATGGGGCGTTTTTTCCAAAGACCAAGTGCTTTTGATTGCATGCAAGGGGCGACAGGAATGGGCACTTCGCCTTATTCATACCCGTCCTACCCGACCGACTGGGGACTTGTACCCGGTCACTATGCCCATGGTTTCAATCTTAACAGACCAATAGGATTAAATAATTTATCTTCAAGTTCATCAGGATTTTTAAACAATTTGAATAATTTTTCAGTGCAAAACAATGTTAATTCCCGGGACTACGGCGGATCTTTCTCAGGTTTAGGAAGTTCATCCTCAGCATTCAGCAGTACATCTCACAGTGCACACAACAATGGGACAGGTGTCATTGGAAACATGTGTGGGACCGACCCATATAGGGCTCAGTGTGGGACCCCGGAGAGCCCGAGCCCCTCGTCTCCTGGCAGTACGTCGCCGTGTACAAACAATTTAGATGCCCTTGATAAAGTGGACTGTAAAAATAAAGGTAAATGCGGTAAATCTCATGAATATTAATGAGATTATTTATTATAATGACGTATGAACACAGGAATATTTTGTCATTACAGAAACTGTAAAACCAGATCTATATTATTCCACGCGCAAACAGAGTAGACCCAGATCGGACGGCTCATGTAGGAGCCGTCTGATCTGGGTATACTCTGTTTGCATATACGTAAAACGGAGTCATTATCTGGTAAAGTGTTAACTCGATTCGAAGATGATATTCAAATCAGTCAGACACGACCTTGTCCATCTACCTTACTCTGAGTTGCAAACATATTCGACCCAGACGAGAGACCGAGTTTGTCACAGTACCAGAGTCCAAGCTGTTTGGCACTCAAGTAATAGTTCTTTAACCCTTTCCCTCATTTAAACATGTGTTCTTCACGCATTTGTAAACAGAGTAGACTCATATCAGACGGCTCCTATAGGAGCCGTCTGATCAGGGTTTGCTCTGTTTGCTAACAGAATTTGAAAGACCTGTTTCTTTACTTTCTAAAATGGCTACAATGTTCAACCTTCCATATTTCATTATAATTATTTTGTCAATTAAATATTCAGTAGTTATTGAAATTTGGAATAAACATAGAACAGGGAAAGGGTTAAAAAATGGACGAATCGAAAGTAAACAAAACTCAAAACATATCAGAATTTGAACAAAAAACATTTGTAAAGCAAACTAATGGTAACTGTAGTGGACCTCTCAATGGTGCTGTCCACATTTGTTGGTATTTCATTATTATAAAACATGTTTTGTTTACAAGAATATACATACACAAAACTTGTTAGAGCATCCAAAATTCTAGCAAGCTAGCCAGCATACTATCATCTTGAGAACAAAAGTGACCAGTTTGTTGGATTAGTGTTGTTAATCCTTATCCGCGACCAGACTCGTAAACAGTATGGATCCATATGAGACGCCGAGTAACTCGGTGTCTCATCAGGATCCAGGATGTTTGACATTTTGGTCGCTAGTTTCTTGATCGAATCGGAAGTAGTCCAAATTGCTCTAGATCCATATTTAAGCAGCCAATATATTTACGTACGGGGTAAAACTTAAAATAGCATCAGGTGCGGTGAATGCAGTATAAAATGAACTCATTATTAACAATGATATGATGATTTTTTAACACATTCCCTCATAAGCTATTTCTAGATCCAGCCTCTTTGAATAAATCTACCGAAAAGGAGCATAAACTAGAGAAAAGGAAACGTTTAGAATTTTGTAATTTGAAACAATTATGATAAAAAGAGCATTTGCTCCTATATTTATCACAATGGTTTCATCAGGTGACTTTTGCAGAGGCGTCAAAATGGTAAATTATTATTGGGATATTTCTTATTACTCAATTAATTGGTTCCCTCATAAACTATTTTTAGACCAACCTCTTTGAAAACAAATACTGAAAAGAGGCATTTACTAGAAAAGTAACACTTTAGAGTTGTGTAAATGATGTCATTATCACAATGCTTTCAAAAAGTGATTTTTACAGAGGCGTACAAATGGCGTCAGTACGAGGGAATGGGTTTAAATCACGGAATATTTACTATTCAGTCTTTATTGACCCTATATGGAAGTTAAAATATTGTACACTTGAATCATGAATTACTCACTAAACAATATAGATCTGGTTCATCAGTTTGTGTCATGGTTGTGACTGCCAGTATACCAGCTTAATAATATTCATGAAATGATTAATTCATGATGAATAGGGTTAAGCTAAGAATTGTCATTTTTATTTAAAAATAATAATATAAACTTACATGGTACAGCGTTTTATTTTTAAGTCTATTATATTTGCGGTTAATTAATATAATATCTAACTACCATACATCAAGCTATAACATCAAGACAAAATACAATTATGAAATACATAATATTGACTTAGTATGACGACTATTTTATTGTCATAAACATACATTATTAAGAGTCTCACCAATGTAGGGGTAAACCGTAAATGTTTACCCATCGGACGTACGAATAAAAAACTAAAATACAATTCTGCAAATCCTAATATCTCTTCAATCAAAGTGCATGATGTAGTCTACAAAGTACGGTAAAACCCCTCTAATGCTACCACCAAAGAGATATAGTGTCTAATGCAGGATTGTACTGGTAATTGGTAGCTTAGCCCTTTCCGTCATATAAACACTCTTTCATGCATTTGGAAACAGAGTACATGTATACCCAGATCAGACGGCTCCTATAGGAGCCGTCTAATCAGGTTCTGTTCTGTTTGCTTGTGACATGATATAAATCTGATTCTACGGTTTTTGTCGAAGCAAACCATTCCATTGAAAAGCTTACATTATAAAACTTCAGCTAATAAATAATCATGGTGTCAACATTTCTTACATGAATATGCAACAGAGAAAGGGATAATGTAGTAAAACCGTCCTGTGATAAATTCTTCCTTCATTATGCAACTACCTGCTTTAAAAGATTCCAATGTCTATTCATTAAATTATTTTCACTGTATGTCTACTCATGGGGAGTTTTCAAAATGAAGCTAATCAGTGGAAACATATATAAACAAAGTGTGCAACAAGATACGCCAACGTTTACAGAATAAGCCATGTGGACGTTTTCATTTTAACCCTTAAACAGTAATAATATTGGTCTGCAAAAATAATTCGTCAGCTGCAATTCCCTAAGTACATTTTTCTCTAATGTCTTATAAAATCCATAACAAGAATACGAGTCAGTTTGGACCCTAATAAGACGCTGAGGTACCCTACACCTCATATACAAGCAGACCCAAACTGTTTGTAACGGTTGTCAACGTATGTTCATAGTATGGGAATACTTAAATGTGATGTAACTGAATGTCATAGCCTTGGAATGTTTAACAAAACATCAGAATGAATGAATCGTTGGCCGTGGGAGTTATTTACACGGAAAGGTGCTGATTTTATGACTTGTTGATAAATAAAATCATGAAATAACAAATCATATACTCCAGTGTTTGTAATGAAATCACATGAGCGAATTATATATTCAGTATGATGTCAATAAAATGAATATTCTGGTATGATGCGTGCCTTAAGAATATGAACGGGGAAAAGGAGTGTATCGACATGTGCAAACGGTGTAGACCCAAAACAGAGGAAGCTAGAGGAGCCCTTTGATCAGGATAAAATTATGCCCTATTTGTCATTCAGAATCCTCTAATAAATTCACGCCCTTCATACTTCACAACCTTAAGTTTTGACCACTACCATTTGAAACGTAAGTACTTAACACTTTCCTCCATAGACTATTTTTAGACCCAACCTCTTTGAATAAATCTACAAAAAATGGAGCATTTTCTAGAGAAAAGAAGAACTGTGTAGTATTGAAACCATTGTGATAAATAGAGCATTTGCTCCTATGGAGCAAATGCTCTATTTATCCCAATGGTTTCAAGAAGTGACTATTACAGAGGCGTAGAAAGGCGTATTTATGGAAGAAAGGGTTAACACTGTCTTTCTTATAAACCGGCTGTCACGTATTTGCAAACGGAGTAGACCCAGATCAGACGGCTGTTGTAGGAGCCTATGCCCAAGGTCTGCTCTGTTTGCTAATGGAATTTGAAAGCTCTGTTTCTTTACGTTCTAAAATGGCTATGTGCAATGTTCCATCTTCCATATTTTATTTTAACTATTTTGTCCATGAGTATTCAGTAGGTATCGAACTTTGGAATTTACACATAACAAAGGGGAAGGGTTGACGAGTTGGTTGTCTGTACATAGGAACAATGAGCAATTTATAGATATAATGCAGCATCACGTATATAGCAATCACCCCCATATATATACATAAGTTCTACTAAAGCTGATACCTTCAAATAATATAGAATTAACCACATTATCAACTTTAACCTCTTATAATCATCTGGATCATTTTCTGTACTGTGTGTTTTGATTCAAATTTCATTTTCAAATGTCGAACCAAAACCTGCGTTTGACATCATTAATACGTATTTTTATATATAATGTGTGATTTTGAACGCACATATCCTGTGTGAAAGGAGCGCTATATAAATGTGGTATAATAATAATAATACTAATAACTTTATGTGTTATAATACATCAATAATTTATCCAGACTGATTACATGTATATAACGGTATAACAATTTCCTCCACGAATTCATTACACAGAAAAAAAATATTGGGACAGAATCTTCAAAATATATTATTCCATAAACAAACAGAGCAGACCCTGATCAGACAGCTCCTAAAGATCTGGATCTACTCTGTTTGTAAATACACAATAAGTCTTCCATGCGAAAGGGGTCGTTAGAGTATAATAGTGTTTGATGTAGCTATTTTAATATATATCAGCTAATGTTTACACCTATATCTTATCTTCTTGTACGCGACCTGACTGGGATTTGAAAACAGTTTGGATCCAGACGAAACGCCAAATAACTCGGCCTCTCGTTGGGGTCCAGGCTGTTTGACACTGGATCAACAGTTTCTCAGTTAGTCAAAATATGCATCAGATCAACATTTCAGTGGACATTATTTTGTTTTGGACGACGGAGTAATACTTATAAAAATTGTTTCATACAATTATGTCAAAATGTTCATAAACAATTTTCTAGTGGAAATCTCATTCGTAAAAGTTCCTCAATTTTTGTAGTGAATCATACGACAGGCATATAAGACAGGCACATGCGCATACAGTATAAAGTATTTGTTTTACATATAAAACTTGCTGACAAACACACGTGCGATACCATCTGACAAACAATTGTTGCGAATCGCTGGTAATGTTTGAACTGCTGCTGTGTAGTACTGACATTTCTAACTTTACCTGATGAAAAACAAATCGTATGTGACAGAGCTCTAGATGGGACGAGTGTTAACCATTTCCCTGTCTCTATGTTTATTTCAAATGTCAATACCTACTGAATATTCATTGACAAAATAGTTATAACGAAATATGGAAAGTGGAGCATTGTAGTAATTTTAGAAAGTAAAAAAACAACAGATCTTTCAAATTCTGTTAGCAAACAGAGCAGACCCTGTCTCAGACGGCTCCTATAGGAGCCGTCTAATCTTGTCTACTCTGTTTGCAAATACGTGAACATGCTTTATTATGAAGGAAAGGGTTAACCCATCGCTTTAATATGTGTTATTTGTCGCCGAAATAGAAACGTTCTCCATTGTACAGGTTACGAGTATTTTTCAGATATTTTTATATTCAGATCATTTGGTTATAAAAACGTCTAGGTTTGAATCTGAGTTAATTATTAAGAATCTGACTAACCTAATGTTGAGCTGAGTTTTTAGTTTAACCCTTTCCCTCATATAAACGTGTTTTCACGCATTTACAAACAGAGTAGACCCAGATCAGAAGGCTCCCATAGGAGCCGTCTGATCAGGGTCTGCTCTGTTTGCTAATTGAATTTGATAGGTCTGTTTGTTTACTTTCTAAAATGGCGACAATGTTCCACCTTCCATATTTCATTATAACTACTTTAGCCATGAATATTCAGTATGTATTGAAATTCAGAATAAACATAGAACAGGGAAATGGTTAATTCAAACTCGGACCATGCTCTAGAATGAATATAGACTCATATCGACAGTGTCTGGGCTGAAACCCTTGTTTATGGTTGGCGTTTAAGTGATCCTAAAGCAACCCAGAAATGTATAGTGGTGAATGCTTTATTGCAATAGTTTAGCTTGTTTAAATGATTTTATCACATTTGTTTCACGTCGTATTTTAATATCATTTAAAATAACTAAATGCTCAAATGGGTCAACCTGAAAAATTACACACTACACATTAGAAAATAATCAAAATATTCAACATCAGTTTTGAAGTAAAAAATGGGTATCAACTTTTTTCGGCTTCAACGGTCATCGTCAATCATTCTTAGACGAATTATAAGTGTAAAAGAAATAATGATGTGCCCTATATCTTTTCATTTCAAACAATTATTACTCTAACGTAAAATGTCATCAAATCAGGCTTTTGTTGTAAAAGATACTGAAACAAACACCAGTTTGTTTACGTTTGGTCCTGTAGTACGCATTGCATATAGCAATTTGTTACATAATTAGCCCTTTCCCTGTTCACTATTCATGTAACAAATAATGATGTCATGAATATTTATTAGCTAATGTTTTATAATGTTATATGTACATGTATAAGGGATTTTTTGGTATTGGGAGAAACCGTAGAGTTAGATCTATTATAATTTCAGAAGCAAATGTAGCAGACCCTGATCAGACGGCTCCTATAGGAGCCGTCTGATATAGATATTCTCTGTTAGCAAATGCGTGAAAGGCGTTCATATGAAAGAAAGCGTTAAAATATACTAAAAACCATTCGAATGTCATAAATAATATTCCAAGTTTTGCTGTTACATTCTTGATTCTTGTAGGGATGAACAGTAACACGTGTCTACATCGGCCACAAAAATAAGTCTACAGCTAAGTGTTTAACCTTTTCCCCTCATATAAACGTGTTTTCAAGCGCATTTGCAAACAAAGTATACCCAGATTAGCCGACTCCAATAGGAGCCGTCTGATCAGGGTCTGCTCTGTTTGCTAGTGAAAATTGAAAAAAAAAATGCGTCTTTACTTTCTAAAATGGCTACAATGTTCCGCCTTCCATATTTCGTTGTAACTAGTTTTGCCGTGAGTATTCAGTGGGTATTGAAATTTGGCATGAACATCGAACAGGGAAAGGGTTAACCCTTTCCTCAATAAATACGCCTTTCTACGCCTCTGCAAACAGAGTAGACTCAGACCAGACGGCTCCTTTAGGAGTCGACTGATCAGGGTCTGCCCTGTTTGCTTATAATATGACATAAATAATTATGATTATATAGTTTCTGCCATGACCAAACATTCCTGTGTCAATGTACAATTATAACACATAAATCTAATTAATATTCATGAGATCAATATTACTTACATGAATATTCATAGAGGAAAGGGTTAAAACAGGTTATAGCTCCTACTTATATATCCCAATTTTTATCCATAATATGATCGCAATAGACAGGTTCTACTGTACAACCATACATGGATTGTAAACAAGTCATCAGAATGATTCTGGTTTCGATTCCTGCAAAACTTAACATCGAGCATGTTTTGTCTGAGCGAAATGGCAAAATATGAAGGAGCTGATCATTTCAGACCAGATTAATATTTTTGTGTTACTCTTTTGTCGCTTTTCTATGGTGTAACAAAGAACGACTGTGTTTTCGTGAGAACCGGTATGTTTCCATTTCACGCTTCATGGGTAATGTTATTTAGAAAATTGCCTCTCCTAGCCCTTTTTATGTATAACTTATGGACTATAGAATATTCTGAGAACGTACTCTAGTAAGACGAGAAGTCGTAGAAACAGAAGAGCCGCTCTAAGGGCATACCTGTAGATACCACATAATGAACAAACATGGGTGTCTTTGAAAGCTGGTCACTGCTTAATGCAGGGCGACAGTTTATCCATAACTATCATTCTGCATTAAGCTACAACCAAATATAAGACATTGTTTTGATTATAGCAATAGAGAGGGTTAACTGTATTCGTATGGCAAGATGACTCTTGTTTACAAACTACATACTTTGTCTGATATTTACTTTTTCTCAGAAGCATGTAAAACTTAAAGGATATGCTGATGATACATGTTCTACCTAAATCTGTTAAAATTCATACTGGGCTGTCCTATTTCGCATTTCAAAATCATTCTTAGCTGTAAGTAAAGATGGAAAAATAGAAGTAATATTTTTCAGAATAATTATGATACCGCGTTCAGAAACACTTTGACTATTACATGTCGTATAATTCGAGTACAGATTAGTATTCTTTTATGAAATACAGTAAAACCTCGATTATTCGAATTTTCGTTATAAACGAATTTAGACCCTTTTAGGCAGGTGGCTGCTTAATGCATGATGAAAGTCATGCAGAAAGCTCCTAGAGGAGCTTTCGGCATGACTTTCACCATGCATTAAGCTGCCACCTGTCTTAAAGATCGATAATACATGTAATACGTATTTTAGTGTTCGGATAATCGAGGTTTTACTGTACTAACCTAAAATTACCGGCCACTTGGCTTCATTGCATGTTTATGTTAGTTTTAGGGGTCTATATAGGAGACGTCCGATCAGGTTTTGCTTACGGAATTAAATATAAATATTATTTAAAAATATATAAATATAATTCTACAGATTCTACCAGAGTTAAAACTTGCCTTGTTATCATGCTATAATAAATATTAAAGTAATTGATATTCATATACATGTATACATTAATTAGCTCATAAATATTCATGGACAAAACGGTTAAAACACTTTGAATGTAATAAGAGTTCGTTTAATCCCTAGATGAAACTTTTAATCCCTTTGCATACACAGTAGTCCTAGATCAGACATCTCCTGTAGGAGCCATCTGATCAAGGTAGGCTCTGTTTTTATGAGTTATATAGATATTATGCTACAGTGTCGGTTTCTGCCATAGCCAGACAATTTCCTATTCATACATGTATGTTGTTTATAAAACTTAAAAAACTAATTAAAATTCATACATACATTATTTATTTTATGAATATTAATGGTATAAAGGGTTACGGTAAAAGGATTGTGTATGTAATACTAGCGCTAAATCGCCCTTGACTCAAATCAGTGGCATAAAAATGATTTATTCATGAAAGAGATTGTATGTTTTGTCCAGAACAGCTTGAGTTAACCCATTATTCCATAATATTCATGTAAGAAATAATGACATCATGAATATCAATTGTGTTATTTTTCATACAGGCTCATCTTTTGAACATAGAAAATTTTGACCATGGCAGAAACTAAAAATCAGATCTATATAATTTCATAGCAAATAGAGCAGACCCTGATATGGATCTTTTCTGATTTTGCAAAGGCGTAGATAGCCGTTCTTAATGAAGTAAAGGTTACATCCGTACTCTTAAAACATTTCATCACTCATATGTCTACAGTTGCACATATTTGAATTTTTCAAATGACCACAATTAGATATATAAGTAAATGGGCTGGGCCACTAGTTCCGACAACATTAGAAAATTCCTCCACATAGTACGATAGGTTATAAGCGTTGGTGGTTTAGATACATAAAATGGGTTAACTGCATTAGCAATACTCTTTTATCGTTATACCAGACAGTAATATGCTTAACCTTTTATCAGATAGAAAAGCCTTTTCAGGCCTTTGCTAACAGAGCAGATCCAGACTGCTTATGAATTTATACATATATATATAATTGTACAGCTTATGCCAATGCCAAACATCCTGTGTTTATATATCATTCTAAAAAACAGCTAATAAATATTTCTTGAGTCATCGTTTCTTTCATAAATATGCCGAAATCTCGAACTTTAAGGGGGTCATACAAATTATTTTAAAATAACAGAACTTCGAGCAGTCCGATTTCTAATCTGAACATTTTTTCTCAGCTTAATTTAGGTCTAAAGTATACTAAACGTCCCCTTGGAGCTTCCAGTATTACATTCGACCTGTATTAAGCTGTCACAGTGTTCTATATGATACATTTTAGAACAAGTCTGTATTGTAAATTTAGGAAGATCCGGACGTTTACATCAAGTTAAACAGAAGTTCAAGTTATTCGAAATCAAGATATCGAAGTTCAATTGTATACAGGGAGTGCAGGGTTAATATCTTAGCAAATTCCACTGATTTGTTGTGATATACAGTAAAACCCCTCTATAACGGCCACCAAATTCTGTTTATTATTTGGTATTAAGGGCAGGTGGCCGCTTAAAGCAAGGTGAAAGTAATACAGAACGCTCCTATAGGAGCGTTCTGTTTTACTTTCACCTTGCTTTAAGCAGCCATCTGCCTTTAGCACAAAATACTTGATGTAATTTATTGGCCGTTATAGAGAGGTTTTAGTAAATTACTGTAATTGTATTACAATTGGACTTCATGTTACATAAGCACAATGTCCACAAAACTTTGGCCTTAATGTTTTCCAAATCGAATATATGTTCAATTACAAGAAAGAACAAATAAATTACCCATATCATAACGACCATATGTGCGGCCGTAAACTGATCTAAAAGAACTGATATCTAATCTCTCGTTATTTCCCACACCACCCCGATCGCCACGTGACCTTGCTTGACCCCGCCTTTTCACGCGTTAAAAATAATATCCTAATTAAAGTTCTCACAAATCAATCAGACACCGCCTATAATTTAATTGGTGTGGAAACCAACTGAAACTCGGAAATCTTGCTATATATCTTCCCCTTCGAGTTTTCATCATACCGTTTTAATTGACTGGTTCACGGGTTTTGTGAGTTTTATATTCTCTTTGATGCTTCCTGTTCTTCTTCGGTTGGCATTTGGTGGGGTTTAATGTTTCACTCGCGCGTGGTGGCCATGTGTGAGCCAAGGGAGAAATGCACTAGTGTAAGATATGCGAGAGGAAAGAAAACAAAAGCTAAAGGCTTGGGGTTGACACTTCCTTCTTGGGGTCACCATAAATATAAATACAGGCAAATGTTTAAAGATACCACGTGCACGTCCCTGCCACGTTTAGTTCAGCTGTTCAAACAGAGATTCACCTTCGGTTTGACGTCAGTTCTTTTACAAACTCGTATTTCTATACAACTTTGGAAACACAAATTAGTTCCTTCATTTGAACTGCATGGTGAGAAATTAATCTTTAGTGCCTTTAAGTAACGCCAAGTAAAGCCACAAATATGAAACCAGCGTTGTACGTGTACGTACATGGCAAATACAGTAAACCCTCTCTAAAGTGACCACCTAAAACAGGGTATTACAGTAAAACAGTAAACAGTAAACCTATAACGGCCACTAAATTGCACCAAGTATTTTGTTTTAAAGGCAGATGGCTGCATAAAGCACAGGAGCCTTCTGTTTTACTTTCACCTTGCTTTAAGCAACCACCTGCCCTAAATACCAACTAATTAACACAATTTAGTGGCCGTTATAGAGAGGTTTTACTGTATAGCCAGGTGATAGCTTCATATAGAAAGACAGTTATGCAGAAAGTTTCTACTGGAAGTGTGAGTGTTACTTTGGTACTGCATTTAAGCAACCACCTGCTTTTAATGACACCAAATTATATGAATTCATTAAGTGATCGCTTTAAAGGAATGAATTCTGCTGTACACTTATTTCTTTTAGATATGTCAACTTTTACGAAATCATTCTATATTACTATAACTTACTGATTTACCTGTGTTAGAGTGTCTCTCGGGTTTTATTTCAAATATAACCGGAAAAGCTAATCGACTGTTTTGTTTAACATTGCTTGGCTGGTGGAAAGGTAGTTTTATAGAGTTGAATGATATAAATAGAACAACAGATATATATTAAAATCAATACGATTCTAGCAGCATAGAGGTTGATTTGATTTTATTATTGTACTTGTATATATGGAAATTCTTGTGTACATGTAATAAGTACTACTTGATGATGAACATGTCATTGCTAGATCGTATAATTTATGACTATCGTCCGTTCTCTTGCTTATCCGATTGCAATCAAATTTGCAAACTTGTCTAAAAATAGTTCAACTAGAAGTCCATATACACACAATTAGTTCTGATGGATGTCCTACTTTTAGCAAACACTTTTTTTCCCCATGGAACCAAGTAATACACTCCATGCTGTATTATTATTATTTTGTATTGTGTTTATTTCTCATTTTTACATCCTGTATGTAATGAGAATAAAATGTAACAGTTGTAGTTGTAGTTGTATTGAAATCAAGACGATTCTAGAGAGTAGTCACAACATACGAATAAAGAAGAGATTCTTGAAATGAACGCATATTATCTCGACCTCTGATATAGATCTTTATGTAGTGTTACTTTGACCTTTTACCTCATGCATATTAATATAAGAAAGGACAAAACCATGGTAACCATTAATGTGCATGAGCTGATATTTGTAATGAAATATGATTATTGGCATTGGTATTGGCACAAATTGTAGAATGAGATATATAATGCTATAGATAAAAATGTCCCACCCTGATCACATCTGGTTCTACTCTGTTGGCAAAGCCGTTAAAGGGTGTATATATGGAGCTAATGTTTGAATATTACTAAAAGTGTTATTAATCTACAAGACACTTTTGGAAATTTATGTATGATTTGGGAAATATATATAAGTGCCGTTACCCTTAATTCCATGAATTTCCATGTAAGAAATAATGACATTATGAATATTAATTAGGATTATTGCCATAATGACACATGAACAAATGAATGTTTGGCCTAGGCAGAAACTGTAGAATCACATCAATATCATTTCATAAGCAAACAGAGCAGACCCTGATCAGACGGCTCCTATAGGAGCCGTCTGATCAGGATCTACTCTGTTTGTAAACGTGTAAAAAGAGGTATTAATGTAGTGAAGAGTTGATATAAACACAACACATACAACTACATCAATGAGTCATAAAATTATCTACTTTTAGATGGTAAATACTTAAAAAAGTATTGAACGTTTTGCTTCACATATATGCCTTGTAACACATTTGCAAACAGAGTAGACCCTGTATGAACTGTCTGACCAGGGTGTGCTCTGTTTGCTTATGGCTTTTCACAGATCTTGCATTATACAAAACAAAACTGTTCTTGTTCATTATGCCATTATAAATGTAAAGAGAATTGATTAACATGCATAATTATATCATTCCTTACATGAATATTCACGGAGTAAAACATTATTAAGTTAATGCCATAGATACCAGTACAAACATATGTACATGTATCTACATACTGTTAGAAGCTTCATGGGACAAACATTGCTCGTATGTACAATACCCTACTGCATTAGATGCATATCATAATGGATGAGCATTTTCAGCTATAATGTATTTCCTAAATAAAAATGGTTCCCCAAAAATATTGTTCCCTGTATAGCACTGCAATACTTTCGTGTACAGTAAAACCTCTCTATAACGGCCACTAAATTAAGTTAATTAGTTTGTATTTTTGACAGGTGGATGCTTAAAGCAAGGTGAAAGTAAAACAGAACGCTCCTATAGGAGCGTTCTGTTTTACTTTCACCTTGCTTTAAGCATCCACCGCCTTTAACATAAAATACTTGATGTAATTTAGTGGTCGTTATTGAGAGGTTTTACTGTATTTCTCTACAAACATGTTATCGTAGCTGCATATACATGTATCTAGATACAGATCTGCAATACAGTGCTTTCTTGTGAACTTTTCGTACGTTTGATAAAATGTTGGCAAACTTTCAAGTCGTCTTCTTGCTTCAATATAGGTTCTGCATGGGCGATTTTGTTCCAAGCTTAGATTTAGGTTCCAGATAGTAATTGCTACACACTTTCCCTAATGAACATTTGTGAGTGAATTGGTCACTTCATGAATATTCATTAACTTCAATTTCAAGGGAATGTTTTTGCTTTTACAAAAACGGTAAGACCAGGTCTATATAATTTCATAAGCAAACGAGCAGACCCTGAGCAGACGGTTCCTACATGAGTCGTCTGATCTGGTTCTGGATCTACTCTGTTTGCACAGACGTATCTATACGGGAAGGGGTTAATGATAAAGTCAGTGATAATATTACAAATATACATTAGCGAAACACACTTTTGTTCAATAAACAGTAAAAACCCCTCTTAACCGAACATTCAATTTAGTATAAATATCGATATTTGAGACAGGTTGCAGCTTAGTGCAATTTAAAAGTAATGCAGAAAGTTCCTCAAAGAGCTTTCTGTATCACTTTCACTCTGCATTAAGCAGCCACCTACCTAGAAGTATCTAAATTCTTTCTACTAAAATTCCAATTTAGAGGTGGTGTACTGTATAACTGTAACAATTACTGCATAATATTGGATTTTTATGACAGCTGGAAGCTTAGTGCAGGATACACAGTGATACAGAACGCTTCTTTTAGAGCTTCTATATTACTCTTGCCCGCATTAAGCTCTTTACAGTCTTCTATATTAATAAATAATGTGCTCGCTTGAGCGAGATTCTATTATAATACATATCTTCAAACTTGATACAAACCCACCCACTGTACTATACAAAGATGCATCTCACTAGACCTGTTAACGGCGGTTTATTGCGTCATTCGTAAATAACTACAGTAATATGTAACTAATGCGACCACATAATCTATAATGTCTGTAAACGCACGTGGTTGCTTAATGCATGGCAAAGGTAATGCAAAATGCTCCTATAGGAGTTTTCAGCATACCTTTTGTCATGTATTAACCCTTCTCTTGCTGAATTTTAAAATACATTTCTCCTTCTTTGCCCATGTCCTGTTCTATAATTACATATATCTTCACTGTGTACAAGTAAATCGCTATGCAATGGATGCTGTGGTGTGCACTAGTTGCACAATCAACTTGTAAATAGTGCAGACCCTGATGAGACAGCTCCTTCAGGAGCTGTCTCATCTGGGTCTTCACCATTTACTGGTAGGTATATTGACGCGAATATCAAGCGAAGGGTTAAACTGTCTCATGTTTTAAAAATGTAGAGTTGTACTTCTTTTGAGTGGTCGTATTAGCGAGTCTTTACTGTAATAATGGTGTCTCACATTTTATCTGATGTTCCGTTCTCTGACACTTTTCGGGAACGTTTTTATCTTGCTGATGTTATACAAACTTTCCTCGTGTTGTACAGATGTTGGTCTGTTCTTGAGTAAATTTGAATCAATCTATTCGGTAAAATGTTTAAATGAATCGCACGCATTCAACTGATAACAGTTATCTACGAGCGGCTATCACAATACTCACTCAACGTTCTCATGCATTCAAAATCCTCCTTGAGAAAAGGTTCAAACAAGCCACCTTTTATTCTAACCAGGACGACTATCAGTAAAACAACACATTGATTAATCCTAATACATCCGAACAAAAATAATATCTGCTTAAATTCAGATTTGCTACAATTTGTGCATTGTTCCGATTCGTTTACGGAGACAGGTGGCAGCTTAATGCGGGGTGAAAGACATGCAGAAAGCTCCTCCAGGAGCTTTTTGCATGACTTTCACTCTGCATTAAGCAGCCACATGCATTGAGGTGCGTCGCCAACAATTTGCTTTGAGAAACTAATGACTGAGTGTAAAACAGCCTACACTCTGATAAGTTACAAAGCTGTTTGCAATTTGCAAGCCCAGGCTCACTTTCGGGATACGAGTAGAGAGAATTGCATCATCAACTTAAATGAATGGCAAGATCGAGATTGAGAGCAAGAACTATGAACCCAGACAAAAACAATAACCTAGACAAAACAACCCAGACAAAAACAATTTAATACCGATACATTCGGCATTGACGCACATACTGGAAACCCGTCTGGGACACTAACTAACGGTAATATGGATCAAAGTTAACAATTAATGAAATTAACGAGGCAGCATGATGACAAAAGCATAATGACTTGGTGGCTGTAATGTCAATGCACGGTACCATATTAGACAAAAGTTTGAATAAGATCATTACGCATGTACATGTACTTGAGTTACATTGCATGATATACAACTGTCGTGTTTTTCTGAAAGTATGGTTCATTGTTACCATTTGCCCTACATGTATATTATTGTTAATATTATTATTTGGGAAATTTGAATCTATGTAATCGAAGAATTGGTATGAAATTCTTGATGCTGGTGATATCAAAATCAATTGCAATAACCAGGAAATAGATTCCCATGTAACACGTGGGTAATTAACTTTTATTAAAAATGCTTTACACGCATACCGAGTTTGACGTAACAGTTTAAGGAAACAGACAGATTTTCGAGATGTAATGTACATACAGTATACCCTCGCTACTCCGAACATTTAGTACATATGACTGGGCAGTGTTTTAAGCGGTGACAGCCTTATGCAGGATGAACGTCATACAGAAAGCCCACAGAGGAGCTTTCTGCATGTCCTTCAACATGCATAAAGATGACATCTGTTTTAACCCATTTCCTCATAGTTACACCTTTTGACGCCCCTGCAAAAGTTCCCCGTTGAAACCATTGTGATAATTAGAGCAAATGCTCTATTTATCACAATGGTTCTAAACTACAAAATTCTAAAATAAATCCTATTTCTCTAGTTAATGCTCCTTTTTCGGTAGATTTATTCAAAGTGGTTGGATCTAACAATAGCTTGTTCGGTAATGGTATACTCATTTAACCCTTTGCATCATATAAACGACTTTTCACGATTTGCAAACAGAGTAAACCCAGACAGGCGGCTACTATAGGAGCCGTCAGATCGAGGTCTGTTCTGTTTGTTATGACATTATATAGATCTGATTCTACAGTTTTCGCCAAATCTTAAATGCCCTTGAATCCTTTTTACAGTATAAAGATAAGCTAATAAATACTCATACTGTCATTATTTCTTACAAGAGTACAGAACAGGGATAGAGTTAAGCATTCGAGTGTTTTACTTTTTACTTTTTTTTGGTTATTGTTGTTTTGTTTATATTGGTGTTCATCTCGGACGACCGTATTACATATAATTATGGTACGTTTCCTTTCCAAAATGTTCAATACTGCCGAATTATGTATTATAATTTCAAGTATATAGTAATCTTCGAACCAAACTTTAAACTACGTCCTCAAATGTTTCAACAAACAAGCAGTTCTCGTGTGTTAGCGATTATTAAGCCTGTCTCACACAGAACACGGTTGGGCACACGGTTCCAATACGGTATACTCGGTTATACACGGGTTGACTGGTTCGAGTATTGAGCTCCAACCGTGCCTGGGGATGAGTTGGTACGATTTAGACTCGAATGTAGCATGAGTATGTACGAACAAAGCTCGGATATACTCGGTCAAGCAAGGTTTGTCACGGTTTGAACACGATTTGCAAAACGATTTTCATACGATTCATACGATTGTTGTACGGTTCCAAGTACGGTCTAGTACGGTCTGTTACGGCCTAGTACGATTAAACACGACTTTTACTCGATTAACTGGACATTTACAGGGTTTACATACGGTCCCACCGACTTTTGTTCGAGTTATGCTCGAATTATCACACATTCGTATATGTTTTGATATAAATTGACTCGTTTTGATGGCTTGGCTTCATAATTTTTCGAACTTTCAACAGAGAAGTATAGGAAAATGGCAGATGACAGAATAAGGGAATTAGAAATCATGATAAGACTGATAGACATTGAGATTATTTTGGCCAGAAGGCGTGAGGGGAGACACAAGTCTTACACGAGTTTTGTACAGACATAGAGACCATGTCTGGTCGTACTTGACCATGTATAATTCGTACTTGAACCGTATTGGTCGTATGGCGATCGTATGAAACCGTATTGGTCGTATGGCGATCGTATAAAACCGTGTGTACACTCGTGTGAATCATACGGTGATCGTGTGACATTCGAGTGTTAATCCGGGTGTTGGATGTAGGACTTGGGAACGGTTTCACACGATTCCATACGATTTATATACGATATTGACACGATTGAGCTCACTCGTGGAGTGGACTTCATGTGCGGTTGTATATACGGTCTCGTACGGTCTCACACGGTCTCTCACGGTCTTGTACGATCGCTAATACGATTATACACGGACATGGCACCCGTGTCAGTTTTTTAAAAGTTTTAAAAATCATACACGGCTTTCACGGACACACTCGAATGGCCCGAGTGTAACTCGGATAAGGCCACGGTTGGTTCGGTTGTATGTACGGTTTACACGGATGGCCAACCGTATAAGCCGTGTGTTCTGTGTGAGACAGGCTTTAGGTACACTTTTGAACGATATTTACATGTATACAGTTTTGCATTTTCCTTTATTTAAATAATTATTCCATTGATAACTACCTAAATTCTAAACTATATATTTTCAAATAGTTCCAGGAAGCATACATATATCAGTGTTGAGTTCAAGGTATATTTAGCAGTCAAAGAATACCAACGTTGAGCGCTTTCATATACATAGGTTACTTAAAACCTTATTGTATACAGTAAAACCCCTCTAAATCGACCCCTTTATAGATAAACATAGATGTCTTCAAATAGCAGGTGGCTGCTTAATGTATGACAAAAGTAATACGGACAGTTCCTTAAGGACTTAGAGGGGTTTATTCTATACATACTTAAATAATGCATGAATATTGAGCAGGTGAAATCCAAACAGGTTTTCGTTTCCGTTTTTCATGAAGCAACATAGAACATGCTACACAATATAGATTCCTTTCTCTAAGAATGGATATATTTCTGTTCGAAATGAAATGTTTTATGTTAATGTTCTCTCTCCGAATACCAGGATGATAAAATAGCCTTATTATATTGTAATTTACGGATATATGAGGTACATAACATAAGTATCCGAATTGGATATATATATTGCATTATGAATGGCTGAAAATATGATGGGATGGTAATATAACTTGTTTCATAGACATAATCAAAACTTTGTTCTAGGTATGATTATAGTATATGTATAAAGTCCATGAACGATATACGATATTAATTTGTCAAGCATAGAATAGTTTTCAACCTATTACATTTGATTTATTAAACAGATGATTTACAGGATTGAAGCCATATTAATCTAAAATGGAAAATTACCATGGCGATTTGTTTTTCAAACAGGTATTCGAAAGAAAAATGAACATACTATTTATGAAAATAGAAAACACTTAAAAAGATCATTAATTTTTCTTTTTCTGTACATAAAACAAATAAGATATATTCTTATCAGATCGCAATCGGTAAACAAATAGAAATGTGTATAACACAGTCGTGAATAATTTGTTTTACGGTGAGAACGTGACGGAAGAATGAACTACGAATAGAGTTCTTCTGCATAAACACTTCACATGCTTTCAAGGACAAGCATTATAATAGAATCCGTGCTACGCGGCCATTCATTTATTGCACATAGGAACCTTAAAAGCATACGGTTGTCTAATACAGGGCAAAAGCAATGTAGAAAGATCCTATAGGAGCCTTCGGTATTATTTTTGACCTGTTTTAAGCTACCACTTGACTTGCAGACCACATGCATAATAAGACCTCTTTTTCATGGCCGCTTAACTATTTACTTCATAAATACGCCTTTCTACACCTTTGCAAATAGAGTAGACGCAGACCAGACAGCTCCTATAGGAACCGTCTGATCAGGGTCTTCTCTGTTTGCTTATGATACAATATAGATATGATTCTACAGTATCTGCCATGGCCAAACATTACTGTGTTCTGTGCTATTATGACACATTAATCTGACTAATATTCATGACGTCATTATTTCTGACATTATATTAACCCTTCGCTTGCTATTCACGTCAATATACCTACCTGTAAATAGTGAAGACCCAGACGAGACAGCTCCATCAGGGTCTGCACTATTTACAAGTTGATTGTGCAACCAGTGCACTCCACAGCAGTGATTGCACAGCGAAATATTTATAGGCAGTGTAAGATATATGTAATTATACCACATGGATAAAGAAGGAGAAATGTATTTTAAAATTCAGCAAGCGAAGGGTTAATTGAGGAAAGGGTTAAGCAAGGTTCTACTGTAGCTCTTAGTGCTACAGCATGGTAGTAGAAAATTATCATCATTTAAATTGGAATATTGAACATTCGCTTTCCATGGCTGTCACATCCAGTTACTATCTGTCTATAAACTGTAACAGTTTTATCTCTGAAGCATCTGATGTTGGTTGGCAAGATGTAATCACAGGCATCTGTTGTAAAACGTCAAGGTGTTAGCCACAAATAAATACATCAATTTTTCAACTCCTGAAAGCGCTTAAACTGTTGAACCCAAGTAGACAATGTACGTTTTCGTAAGGAAGTTTTCTTAAAGTATTAAAACCATTTTATTGAATCTATGCATATATTTAATAATTTAAGCCATGTTCAGACTAAGTACTGTTTATGCTGACATGTTATATGTTAACACACTACAAGTAAAATAGTGATTCATACTTTAACCCTTTCCCCGTTGTATATTCATGTAAGAAAATAATAACGTCATGAATATCAATTAGATTATTTTTATAGTGACATATGAACACATGACATTTGGTTCAGACAGAAGCTGTAGAATTAGATCTATATTACACAATAAGCAAACAGAGCAGACCTTGATCTACAGGAGCCGTCTAATCTGGGTCTAATCTGTTTGCAGATGCATAAAAATGCGCTTACATAAGGGAAGGGTTAACCCTATACAGTAGACCCATCTAAACCGGGTATCAAATTCAGTACAAATGTCGGTATTGGATACAGGTGGCAGCTTAATACAGGGTGAAAGTCATGCAGAAAGCTCCCTTGGGAGCTTTCTGCATGTCTTTCATCCTGCATTAAGCAGCCACCTGACTTACAGTATCGAAATTCTTCTCTACTAGACTTCTGGTCTAGAGGAGTTTTACTGTACCAGATAGAGGCTCCTTTGCATGACATTGCAAATAGGACAGAACCAAATCAAACTGCTACTTCTAGTATGTCCTATTTCCTTTTTGCCGTGATGAAATGGTGAAAAATGTGTTCGCACACAATTATGAAATTGTATCATATATGAATGTTTATTGGCTGAGGGGTTAATATTTGCATACTAATCTCTGTAAGCACATAAGAGTGTAATATAAACAAAGTGGGGAAGTAGTATAAGTTAAAGCAAATCTAAAGAAATATACTTTTAACTCGCTGTGTTATATGTTCAAATAATTATAC
This sequence comes from Azorinus chamasolen, assembly GCA_963576725.1. Taxonomy (NCBI): domain Eukaryota; kingdom Metazoa; phylum Mollusca; class Bivalvia; order Cardiida; family Solecurtidae; genus Azorinus; species Azorinus chamasolen. The sequence goes on from OY755248.1 coordinate 26,538,070, forward strand.
GGTTTGTCGTACCCAAAATGACTTCTCCACAGCTGCTCTGACCTCTGAATAGTCATCGAGTACATGTCTACGATGTCAAGTTTATTCTTCTTCAAACAAAACAGTTGTGCATACTTAATATCCACTAGTATTTGTATCTTCTTGCGATTTATTTTTTATAAAATGTCGGTGTAGAAGTTTTTCATATAGTTTTCCCGTACTTTTAAATTATGACGTCATTTAAATGATGACGTCGCTTGTTTACCTCTAACATTTATTTTCAAGTCATTTCATTTTGGCAGACATCGTTATGCATGTTGTGGAGTTGTCTGGAGGGGGAATTTTATTTACATTTTGACTTTGGTGAAAGTGGGATAAGGACGAGGTTGGGTACCCGTAAACCAGGTTTAAGTCCCCCAGTAGCTTATTTTGGTTACTGACCGTTCCAAGGCGGTACTCCTGCTTTCAGCCTATGGTCAATTTTGTTATTTAATATGCTTAATGTTTAATGGTTTTCGTCTTGATATGCGTCCTGTTATGTTTTGTCGTGTGGCTATACCGTTTCTAGTTTGATGGTGTTTGGTGCGGTGTCATTTCGTGTGTGGCTCTCCCTGTTTGACTATTTTTCCATATTTGTACAAGTATATTAATAAAATACGTTCTCAAATATTGGCTATGGAATGAAGTGAAGTACTGGTATACTAACAAAACAAGTTCTCAAATATTGGCTATGAAATGAAGTTTTGTACAAATATACTTACAAAACACATTCTCAAATATTGGCTATGAAATGAAATTTTGTACAAGTATACTAACAAAACACATTCGCACATATTGACTATGAAATGACGTTTTTTACAAGTATACAAACAATACACGTTCTCAAATATTGGCTATGAAGTAAAGTTTTGTACAAGTATACTAACAAAACACATTCGCACATATTGACTATGAAATGACGTTTTTTACAAGTATACAAACAATACACGTTCTCAAATATTGGCTATGAAGTAAAGTTTTGTACAAGTATACTAGCAAAACACGTTCTCATATATTGGCCATGAAATGAAGTTTTGTACAAGTATACTAACAAAACACATTCTCAAATATTGACTATAAATTGAAGTTTTGTACAAGTATACTAACAAAACACGTTCTCAAATAGTGGCTATGAAATGAAGTTTTGTACAAATATACTAACAAAACACATTCTCAAATATTGGCTATGAAATGAAGTTTTGTACAAGTATACTAACAAAACACGTTCTCAAATAGTGGCTATGAAATGAAGTTTTGCATAAGTATATTAACTGTGGTTCTATACTGATATACTAATAATACACGTTCTCAAATATTGGCTATGAAATGAAGTTTAATATGGCTGTACTAATAACACATCCTCACATGTTGGTTATTACATGTAGCTCTTTCTTCATATAAACGTATGTTCGTGCATTTGCAAAACAAGTAGACCCAGATCTGACGAATCCTATAGGAGCCGTCTGATCAATATCTGCTCTGTTTGCTTATGACACGATATATCTGATTCTGCAGGAAATTTCTACTCAGAAAACGCACATGGACTTGTCTAAATGAATATTTTGATCGTTTCTATTCTAATTTGCATAAGTACGTAGGAAACATTCTGTAAGATTATTGTGCATAGGAAATATTAAATAAACAGTGCAAACCGAGATCAGAGGTCCTCCTATCCAAGTCTACACTATTTACCTATGGTCCTCTTTAGCAACACTGGAAATGTATTGGCCAAATTCTCATTAATCATACAATAGTAGTTGTTTTATCAACCCATTTATAACAGAAGAAAATATTATTTAATAAGTTTCATTTTCTTTTGTTTATAATTTTGAATAAACCCGAATACATTTTGTATTGCCAAATTATTTTTTAGAAAAAAGATACTTCAGATTGAACTGGGATTTTTTGTTGTTGTGTGATAGATTGCAGTAATAACTGGCATTCGTACGAACGTATGCACCCTAAGATGCTACAAATCTATATATATCTACATCTGAAAGCTAGAAAGAAAAAAAAGCTGTGAAACGTTAGCGATGTTGGACACATTCCAGTAGTCAAACAGTGATTTTCAACGAACCATGGCCACCACCATCTCTTGGGAGAAACTCCACATAAGATAATCAACATCTTTGTGGAAATCTATCCGTTAAAGCCAACCGTTACGTGAAATATGATTACCAATTTGCACCATTTGCGCTCATGCGTTTTATTAGCAACAACGTCTAGTAATTTACACCCCTGGAGATGTAAAGGAATGAGAAATGAATTCATTACTGGGCTACACATTCTTGTGTCTCGGTGATGTTTGATTCTCTGTGTCTTCCGATAGAAGTGGGCGAAATAGAATGTAATGCTTTAGGATTAGAGGTTTAGAAAAATGCGGCTCTAAATGGTAGTCTTGGTTTCTTATGTTAGTTATTAGTCCGTTATGGGACAAGACAAAAACAATTAGGTGCTTTTGCTTTGACATGCATGCGTTCGTCTTTGAAACATTGTTTATACTGCATGTTCAAAAGAGGCATAATCACCAAACATCTTACTATCGTTCGACAACTAACGCCCGATTTAGAAGATGCATGACAGCCAAATAATATTTTAAAATACTTCACAAGTTAAGCGAGAAAAACCAGCACATCAACTAATTCGAAGGAAATATATTTGTATGCTCAATTTGCTCGACCATTCATTTCTTTTCTAACTACATCCATGTTCTATATTTATTTCAAACTTCAATACCTATTGAATATTTATGGGAAAAATAGTTATAATGGAAGGTGTAACAGTGTAGCGATTTAAGAAACTAAATAAACAGACTTATGAAATTCCATTAGCAAACAGAGCAGATTCTGATCAGAGGGCTCCTATAGAAGCCGTCTGGTCTGGGTCTACTCTATTTGTAAATGCTTGGAAACACTTTTATATGAGGGAAAGGGTACATGTTGTTCTTTTTCTGTTACATTATTCTGTAAGCGTTAGAATGAAGAAAACGTTTGCTCTAAGGTATTATATATATCTTTTTTTGTTTTCATGTTGTTGACCTTCTATAAACAACACATAATTCTCTCAAATAATCATAAAAGTCGCAAATAAAAGTCAACACGAAGCACCCCGCCATCGCGCCATTCCGCCATCGCAAATAAAAATCTGCAAGGCATGTGTTTCCCTGCCAAGACAGGGGACTAACTGGGAATAAACTTCAATATACGAATTTTTAGAATGCAAGAAATATTTCTTCTACTCGTCGAAAACTTTACAACCCTTCTCACTTTTAATGAGCAGTGTGTTCTGTATGTAAACAAACGCTTTATTATTTTGGCTGCATTTCAGTAAACAGTGTTGGGTAGTAGATGGACTATCCAGAAGAGGGCCGTCATCACTTCAGACGGTGATCACGTTCAAATTACACGCTCGTGAAACTTGATACGGATAATCTTACAGCTTTGTAAAAACTACATCAGTCAAAGGCATGCCTCTTCTCCGAGAGAAACACACTTATGCTCGCTTCCTGGAAAGAGACTGATTTTGTATTGCATGGTCTATTCACCATTGCATTACATAACTCATTTAAATGCTTAACCCGTTGCGTCATTAACATTTATAGTAGACCCCAACCCACCAGTATGATAATTAATTTACTATTGTAACCCATTCCCTCATAGGCTATTTTTAGATCCAACTACTTTGAATAAATCTACCGAAAAGGAGCATTAACTAGAGAAAAGGAAAATTTTAGAATTTTGTAGTTTGAAACCATTGTGATAAATAGAGCAAATGTTCTTTTTATCACAATGGTTTCTGCCGGTAACTTTTACAGATGCGTAGAAAGGCGTATTTATGGAGGAAGGGTTAAACTGTTAATACAAGTGAATACATTGTTATGCCAAATAGTATAGAATCTGATCTAAGGAAACAGAGCAGATCCTGATCAGGTGGCTCTTGTAGAAGCCGTCTTATCTGGGTCTACTCTGTTTGTCTAAGTATCCACACCCGTTGGTATGGAGGAAAGTGTTACGTTTCATGGAATCGCCATAATTTACCCGGCTGTATTTTGGTTATCATTACAACACAATTACAAAATGATTAATTTAATCTGCTACTCTTTTTACATAGGCGAATAATGTTAAGAAATGTTAAAATAAGAAACGTTACGAAGTAAGAACATTTATACATTACAATGCAAAACTGATATTTGTGCGGAAAATGAAAAGTAGGTATGTTGTTTACTCGTGATTTTGGCAATACAGTAAAACCTCTCTATAACGACCACTAAATTACATCAAGTATTTTGTGTTAAAGGCAGGTGGATGCTTAAAGCAAGGTGAAAGTAAAACAGAACGCTCCTATGGGAGCGTTCTGTTTTACATTCATCTTGCTTTAAGCAGCCACCTGCTCTAAATACCAACTAATTAACACAATTTAGTGGTCGTTATAGAGAGGTTTTACTGTAGTTGATTTCGTAACATATTCTTATACTGTGGAATCCGGAATATAGGTGTAGGCGTTTCGTTTCTATGTTGTGATACTTTTCTGTGCTTAGTTTCGAATACACGGTTATAACTAAGACACGTGCTCTTATTTTAAAAGGAAAGTGGTATGCTTGCTCAACATGCTAGTGTAAAGCACGCCTTTTCACAAGTAAATAGCACATGAAAAATAAATTGGTTAATCAAAGTTGTTGGGGGGGGGGTTCAGAAAAATTATAATCTGACTTTAAACATTTTCGTCTTATTATGTACAGTAAAACCTCTCTAAACCGGAATTTTAATAAAAAATAAACAATTTAGGTCGTTTTAGACCGGTGACTGTTTAATGCAGGATGAACAGGAGTATGGATATAATCGGCTGCAATATGTTTAGATCATTGGTAAAGCATAATTGTTACATTATATGTTATACAGATGACATACTTAGTCATATAAACACTTTCCCTGATGAATATTAAATGTAGGAAATAATGCCGTCATGAAGAATAATAAGATTATTTTTTATAATGACATATGGACACATGACATGTCGGCTCAGGCAGAAGCTGTAGAATCAGATCTATATTACACCATAAGCAAACAGGGCAGACACTATAGGAGCCTTTGATGTGGGTCTACTCTGTTTGCAGATGCGCCAAAATGCGCTTACATAAGGGAAAGGGTTAATCCACATGTGCCTAGTGCCTTTTAAACCATTTATATACGTTTTTCTTCAATTAATTTAATTAATATTCATAATGTCATTTATTTATGACTTGATTATTCATATGCGTAACGGGTCAATTAATAGTTACAGTGTTATTGTATGTTAACCCTTTACTCCATAACGTATCCTTTCCATGTCTTTTACAAACAGTGTAGACCCAGACCAGTGTCTGCCCTGTTTGCTTTTGAAATAATATTGATCTGATTCTAATGTTTCTGTTCTGTTAAAAAGACATTCCTTGTTCGTAGGTCCATTATAAATATTCAGTTAATAAATATTCATGATGTCATTTATTTCTTATAAAAATATCCATGGAGTATAGGGTTAGGTAACATTTAAAACTTTAACAGCAGTATATGTTTACTATGGTTATGAAACAAATGCTAACATACTACATTAACATTTATTTACAGAGTCTTCAGACCCCTTCAAACTAGACCTGTCAGTGAAACCAAGGAAAGAGAGAACAGCATTTACCAAGCATCAAATACGTGAGCTAGAGAAGGAATTCAACCTACACAATTACTTGACCAGACTTAGACGATATGAGATCGCCGTAGCACTCGACTTAACAGAAAGACAGGTGGGCAATAGATGAACTTGCACGTTACTGGTCAAAAACTGTGTCAATATTAACACATTTGTGCCCAGTGGATTCGTCTATGTTTATATATTGAATTAGTCCATTTTATTTTAAGGAATGCATGACCTAAATTTTCAATTTCGTTTTGTTTTATATTGAAATCAGGAAACAGGCAAACAGTTCAGACTCTGATCAGACGCCACATTATACACAGTTTGCCAATATATGAGATCGTGGGCACAAATGGATTAACACTGTTACAGTATACTATCTGATGACTCAATGAATCAGCATTTCTTTGCTCTAAGATACACGATATAAAATTGTTATACATTGGTTCTATCATTCACCTATCTTTAAACTTTAATGCCATAAATATGTAGTTTAGCGCCTTTGCAGACAGAATATACCCAGACAAGACAGTCCGTGTAGGAGCCGTCCCCCAGGACATGTCCTGTTTGCGCTTATGGGATAATATAGATCTGATCCTACAGTTCTTTTTGCAATGGCAGAACAGTTCCATTGTTGATAACTCATTCAATTAATACTTATGATGTCATTATTTCTTACATAAATATGCATGGAGTAAAGGGCTAAGTGCGAAAAAGGAATAATATACGGTTACTAGTTAAATAAATATATGAATAATCCAATAAATAATAAAAAATAAAAGAAAATGTGTGCATGGGACACGGATGCCCCCGCTTGCAAACAGGAAGTGGATGAACGACAGACCTGAAAAAGGAAGACACGGTACAACTCACCATGATTATGTTTCAGACCAAATATCAAATCATTGCAGCTTACACAAGCGAAATAATCTAGGACGAAAATCTTTTGTCATTAATGTTTTGTCATTAAACAATCAGCAAAATTCAATCAAAGTGTCGGCAAACAGGAATTAGATGGACGACATGCCTGAAAAGGGGAGACACGGTACAACTCACTATGATAATGCTTAAGACCAAATATCAAATCATTCCACCTTACACAAACCCAGAAATCCTTGACGAAAATTTCGGACGTACGTACGGACGGACAGACGGACAGATAAGGGTAAAACTTAATTCCCCGTCGCCTAAAGGCGGGGGCATAAAATTGATACATCAATAATGTAAAAGATAAATCAGAACTAACGATAATAGGTAAAAACATTGATGTTATTTGTATTTGAACATACATGAAAATATGCATGAAAATATGTACATCAAATATAAGGATAGACTAGGTAATACGCATCTAGTTTCAACATTAGGTCGATGATTTATTGTGCATTGCAATAAATTCATTTAAACAACACGACATGCCACTATGGGCTACTTACCAGAGTATTTCATTATAAAGAATGTTTATGATTTGCTACACAAATAACTCCAGCTATTTACCTAAACGTCTTTACAAACAGAGTAAACCATACCAGACAGTTCTACAGAATTGCAGTTTACTGTGTTTGCTAATAGAATAATATACATGTAGATCTGATTCGGCAGTTTCGACCATGGACAAATAGCACGTGATTATGTATGTATACCCCTATAAAAATCAGTAAATAAATTCCCACGATGCCGTTATTTCTTATATGAATATTCCTGGGATAAATGTTTGTTTTAACAAGCTTTGAATTTATTTTTATAGAGGATGATAAATATTTTTGGTTAATATTAAAAATGTCACAAGTTTGAAGAACGGTTTCTTTTATACCGGAAAACAACACATTCGAATTGCATATTTTAATATCAACCTAAAGAAGAGGGTTGTTTAGTTTATTATATACATATTGATGAATTCTAAGTGAAAGCACAACTTCTAAACTATGATATTGTCACCGACGAACGTGATATCATCACTAGTGAAATTGCTCTGTAAATATGGTATGAAATAAAACACATACGTAATTTCATGTAATAATATTTCAATCCAGGTGTCATTTTATTCGATAGACTATTGTCTCTTTTACATGTGATTATTTATTTGGTAGAGACGCCTTTTGACGCCTTTGAAAACATAGTAGACCCAAATCAGGCGGTTCCTAAAGGAACCGACTGATCAGGATCTACTCTTATACTATGTATTTCTGTAATTATATAAATATATCCACAGAGTCTACCATAGTAAAGTTTTTCTTGTTCATAATAGCATTATAAAATAATCATTTTCATCATTTCTTACACGCCTATTTATCGGGGACAGTGTTAGGCTAGTTAACAATACAGTAAATATATTCAGAAAGTGGGTGATTAAACTCGATACTATGAAATTTTAGCAATGAAGAATTTATGTCCTAGAGGAGCTTTCTGCATGTATTTCACCCTGCATTAAGCTGCCACCTGTCTTAAAGATCAATAATGTATTTGAAAGATCAAGACCAGAGTGCTCCTAATTGAACCTTTACTGAAAACAATCCTTCCAAATGAACATTGGTATTGATGAAATACAGACTATATTTAGTCAAACCAATCCTGATGCCATTCTTCGCGACTTGACTCGCATTTTTAAACATCTTGGATCCAACTGAGACGTCGATTAACCCTTTCCCTGTTCTATGTTTATGCAAATTTCAATACATACTCAGTATTCATTAACAAAATAGCTATAAGGAAATATGAAAGGTGGAACACTGTAGACACTTAGAAAGCTAAGAAACAGAGCTATCAAATTTTATTAGCAAACAGAGCAGACCCTGATCAGACGGCTCCTCTAGGAGCCGTCTGATCTGGGTCTACTCTGTTTGCAAATGCGTGAAAACAAGTTTATATGAGGGAAAGGGTTAACTCCGTATTTCATCAGGATCCAAGCTGTTTGACAACGTCATGTTTTTATTCAAATGTTTTAACCCTTCGCTTGCTGAATTTTTAAAATACATTTCTCCTTCTTTACCCATGTTCTGTTGTATAATTACATACATCTTCACAGTGTACAAGTTTATCGCTGTGCAATCACTGCTGTGGAGTGCACTGGTTGCACAATCAACTTGTAAATAGTGCAGACCCTGATGAGACAGCTCCTGCATGAGCTGTCTCATCTGGGTCTTCACTATTTACAGGTAGGTATATTGACGCGATTAGCAAGCGAAGGGTTAATAGAATCGGACATAGTTAAATGGATAGATCCAACTTTTAGCAGAAACTTGTTACAGCAGGGTAGGGCTTAACCTATTACCTCATTGCCTTTTTTAAGATCCAACCTTTTTTAATAAATCTACCGAAAAGGAGAATTTACTAGAGAAAGGGAAACTTTTTAGAATTGTGTAGTTTTGAAACCATTGTGATAAATAGAGCATTTTCTCCTTAGGAGCAAATGCACTACTTATCATAATGGTTTCACAAGGTGACTTTTACAGAGGCGTCAAAATGCGCTAATATGCAGAAAAGGGTTAACACAGTGCATATATTCGGTATCGAGAAAATATAGTTCACCCTTAGGAGCAGCCATGGCCAGAGGTATTAAACATTCTAAGTCTGAGTTTACTCTCAATTTTACTTGAGTCTTAAGTCATTGTCAAGCATCTGACCAATCAGATACTTGAGAATGACCTCAGACTCAGACTCGGGCGTTTTATTACCTTGGACCCTGAACAATCAGATGCTTGAGAACGATCTTAGAGTAAAGCAAAATGTGTTATAAATTCGTGTTGTCAATACGTATCAAAAGCTTATATTGTCGTTTTCCAAAGTCATATATTTCTCACATGCGAAATATGTGATCACAATATCCTTACAAACCCATCACCAATTTATCAGATTTTGAGAAGAATTGATCGATGCCGGTGTTTTCGTGCGAATTCAAATCACATTATTCTAGGGTAAACTTGACTTTCTGACTTTCGACGCCTGCTAAAACAAGATTTACATGGTTACAAACGAATCCTTGCTCAGGTGTAATAAAACGTTTTTGCTTGAATCCGAATTCTTTCTCAAGCATCTAGTTCGGCAGACTTTGCAAAAACTCAGATTCTGGTCCATCATATTTTTGAGAACTCAGACTCAAACTCAGAAGTTTGTAACCTTAAATCTGATTTCAAAGTCATAAAGCATGTCTTCATTTGATTCTTTGTTTGAAACTATATACAGTATAAAGTGTCTTGTTTTTATTTTAGGTAAAAGTGTGGTTTCAGAACAGAAGGATGAAATGGAAGCGGGTAAAAGGCACTAAACTTGCCAAAGACAAGGTGGACGGCCATATGAAACCCATCATGGCCCCTAACGTGTCATCTACAGATGCCGACGATCTTCAGCAGACTGTAATGTCAGATGCTATTGTCACGTGACCATAAATCCAGATATAACTGTTAGAAATACATTAAGCGCAGTAGCTATTTGACCAAGTAACGCGATGTAATGTTCGAAGTAAGGTCAGGTGCTATTGTCAAGTGACCAAATATCCAGATATAACTGTTAGAATTACATTAAGCGCAGTAGCTAACTGTCCAAATATATTGCGACGTAATGTCTGAAATAAGGTCAGATGCTATACTAATCATAGCACGAGAATTAAGATGTGACAGTCGGTATTATGTGAAAGTCAGCATAAAACTGCAAGAAACGTGCCATTGTCTTGGAGTAATGTCATATGATATGGTGTAAAGCCTCATGACGTAATTATTGAAATGATATCTGATACAATGGCCCTGTGCCCAACATAAATTACGCTGTCATGGGTTATTTTGATGGTGCTTGGAAGTTTGCACGGATGGTGTTGATGGTATTACAAAGTGTGTTAGAGTGTGAAATAAATACGGTAGAACACCCCTACACCGACCTCATAATGAATTGACATTGCTGTCTTTTAAAGCAAATTGTTGCTTTATGAAGGGCGACAGTTAAGGACGGTAAGTATAACTTTCGCTCTGCATTAAGCTACCAGATGCCTCGGCGATTCAGTGTTAGACCCGTTTTGGTGGTCGCATTAAAAAGGTTATACTTTGGAAAACTATTCTATGTGTGTTTTCTGAAATATTTCCCAGTGGTGGCGTAATTGATGATGTTTTATATGAAGCGTTCAATGACGATGCACGCTGTTACGGGCGAAGGGTTGTGTGTAGTTCGGATTCTGCATACGGAATGTAGCGAGCAAGGTTTGGCATTTTGTTTACAATTTCTTGTCATTGAAACGGACAAGATTATGTCAAATATGAGTCGTAGAAGGGTCTTCGTCATGTGCTTACGGGTGATTAATGTTGTGCATGGTAAATGTAAACATATCGTGTGTTGTTTTAATGCCACATAAAGACAACATGGAGATGTACTCAATTAATCAGACGGTGTTGGATTGTTGGGCTGTACAGTGTATATGCAATGTGTTTGTGCTGGGAATAGCAAGGTTTATCAAGACTGTTACAATGAAATATGTTATCAATAAATGCGAAACCAATGGAATAATCTTATGTCCTTATAGTCTGTTCAATTCCATTTGTGTGAATGACCCATGTGTGCAAGGTTTGTCTAAAACGAGACATGCAAACAATATAGACCAAGATTAGAAGGGCCCTAAAGGAGCCCTCTGATCAGGATATGTACTGTTTGCAGAACCAGCTGATATCAATGGTTTTTGCCAGTATATATTTTCGTTTGCGCTGTTCCTCAGTATGTAAATGGATAGGTCCCTACGTCACTTTTGGTGAGTTTGCAGTAGGCAAGTATGTTAACAAAGAGGAAAATGTCAGTCAATCCCATTTGTGGATTAATTTTAAGTTACCAAAACATAAGCCATTTGGAATACAAAGTAACACATTTAAGCCTTGTTTCTCTTGGTGTACTTATCCAAGTAGGTATTTTGAATATTATGTTTATTCTCATTTTGAGGAAGTATTTATATACGAATGAAGCAAACAGTGCAGTGTCTATTAATAACGGTTAATGGACACAGTTGGAATAAACTCTGTAGATGGATTAAAATCTAATATACCATAAACATTATCTGTTTCGCGAAAGGTAGAATCCTCAGACATTTGCGGACAGTGTTGATCCGCTCATAGTTTCATGATCTAAACCATTGTTGGAAAATTAATTATAATTTTCCAATGACTCTTGTCTTATGCAATCAGCCTGCTAAATTACACATTATTACCAAATGATATATACAATTATAGCAATATTTAAATGTGTGTAAAAAGGCATATGCTTCATCCTTTTCCTGGTGAATATTTTGTACAAGAATTCATGACTGAATTAACTGAAATTTAACTGAATTTTAAAAATGGTCAATAAACGAAAGAATTTTAGACCATTTTAGAAACTGTAGATTCAGATCTATATTAATGTGTGAGAAATTAGAGCAGACCCTGATCAGACGGCTCCTACAAGAACCATCTGGTATGAGTCTAACCGGTTTGCTAAGGTAAACACCTATTTAAGTTTGAAGCTTCTAAAATGTAATATCACATACTGTACAGGCATTATTACCAGGACTGGAAATAGAAATAATACAGACTTTAAGAAATGATGGACTGTTCTGCAAACGTTAGGGTCTTTCGAATTTATCGACGTACAAAAATATTTCAAATAAAGTGTGGGTATCAAAGCAGTTAGAAGATTTCCTTGGAATGTGTTATTGCCTACAAAATATACACGCATGTCCAAAAACGTAATTAAGTCTGTCGGTTCAGTTGTGTTCTTTGAAATAAAATTGACCAATGTTACGATTAATCCATTCCCTCCATGGCTATTTTAAGACCAACCCTCTTAGAATAAATCTCCCGAAAAGGAACATTTACTAGCAAAAAGGAACATTTTACAACTGTGTAGTTTGATAAACAGCATTTTCTCCATAGGAGCAAATGCTTTATTTATCACAATGGTTTAAAAAAAAAGTAGCTTTTACAGAGGCGTCAATATGACCGAATGTGTTAAACATGATTCCGCTGAGGTATTAAGCATGTAATACATGGTATTTGCACATTCTGTACAAAACTAAAATGATAGTGTAGAAACAGTATTAAACTAGATGATATGCCGATTTTTTCGTCGTCTTATCTGGACCTAAACTGTTACAAATTTCCCGTAGCGTGCTAAACACTAACATGTTCAATTCTGAAATATTAATGAGAAATGGTCCGCAAGCGTGTAACTAGCTCCATATATATACGGATCGTTACGTATTTTCAAACGGAGTTGACTCAGATCAGACAGTCCTTGAAGTGTTGTCTGATCTCGGCATGCTCTGTTTCCGTATGAATTAAACTATAGTCTAGTTTCGTCCATGGCCAAAATTCTTTTGCACATACGCCAATGTAAAACTGCATTTACATGTTTAACGCATTCCCGCATATTGACGCATTCTGGTGCCTCTGCAAAAGTCACTTTGTGAAACCATTGTGATAAATAGAGCATTTGTTCCACAGGAGCAAATGCACTATTTATCACAATCTTTTCAAAACTACCCAATTCTAAAACAAAATCATTTTCTCTTGTAAATACCGGTACTACTTTTCGGTAGATTTATTCAAAGCGGTTGGATCTAAAAATAGCATATGCTATACATCAATTCGTTATTTTTTGCATATATATGCATAAAAGAAATAGAGTCCATTATACACTTTACGATAATACAGTGTAGTTTTGCATTGAGCGGTGTGGGGGGGTTTTTTGGTCGTTTTTTTTTAAATATTATTATTGTCAAAGCTTGCCGAACACTAAATTACAAAGCAGGTTCAACGTGTAATGAAATATAGAAAGTTTATATCTAAACAGATATGTATGTGTTTTTGTGGGTGCTAAAATGATCTTGTGCCTGAGATATACTCGTTTGTAAAGAAAGTAGACCCAGATCAGACGGTACCTGCAGGGGCCATTTGACCAGAATTAATACCGGTATATGTCACTATTTCTCACATAAGTGGATATATATAAATCTCGGTGCATGCACAAATATGCACACGTTATCTAAATCTTTCATAGCCTATTTCATGAAAACATTTATTCCCAAAGTAACCATTCCCTCATATAAACGCTTTTCATGAATTTATAAAACAGCAGACTTTACGATTTCTACCAATCAAAATAGATTTTCAAGATGTCATTTTTCTTACACGAATATTCAACAGGGAAATGGATAGATTCGTAAAAACTACCTTTTGAAACATATTCATATTCCATTGACGGATGCCTGCAACCTTTACAGAACAATAATTGTTGTTAAATCATCGCTGCTGAAATTGACTATTACTAGCCTATAAACTAGTTGGCCCTTTACTAGACGAATAGTCATGTAAGACATTAATGACATCACAGATATTAATAATATGGATTTAAAATCAATGATATACTGACCAATAAACAAACAGGGCAGACCCCGATCACAACGTTCCTACCTGAGCCGTCTAATATGGGTTTACTATATTTGCATTGGCCGCAAACAGAGGCTGAAATTGCCTGTAACAGATGAGGCTAGAAGAAACGCCTATGTGTAAGAAGAACGACAAGCGACATGTAATAAGACTGATATTTCATTATTGGAATTATGACGTCGTTGCTGATTGCTTATTAAAGTCAATAATCAACGGTCATGTATATGGTATTTTAAACAAAACGCATCAATATTAACTTTATTTTTAATTTCTGAGATAAATCACGTATTAAGCAGACGACAGAATTGTGAACAGTGATAGGAATTTGTGGCGCTTCTAATGACTTGCAGCACTTGCGAAAAATCCCTCCGACAGCTGCCTTCGGAAGGTTCGGTGAAAACCGCGCGGGGTTCTCACTGAAGTTGTCTGCTAAAACAATCAGAGACAGACTCAAAGCAAGAGGTTGATGGAATTTCCAGAGGCGTACGGTGTTCGAAGTTGGCCGGGCCAAAGCGTTCCCGTTGGATAGAAGGGAAAATTGGCAAGTTACGCTGTTTTATCCCTGGTTTTGGCGAAAAACGTGTATAACATGGACTAGACGTCTGCTCCTAAATGTCTCCTCCTTTTTTAACTTGCCCAAACAGTGTTAACCCTAATTACTCTAAGTGTTCGAGCAGACAAACAGTGCAGACCCAGATCAAACAGTACCTTGGTGAGCCGTTTTACCAGATATACTCCAGATGCTACTATACAAAGTTTATTTCAACCCGTTCCCTCATATATACGCCTAAGTTTCATTCATTTGCAAACATAAAATACCAAGATCAGACGGCTCCTTTAGGAACCATCTATTCAGGGTCTGCTCTGTGTGCTAATGAAATTATAATAGATCTGACTCTTCCGTTTTTATAACAGAGTAGACTTAGACCAGAGGATCCGCCTTATTTGGCTCTGCTCCATTTGCAGATAGAGTTATATAGATCCGATTCTAAAAGTTATGCCGAGGCCAAAACATCATGTGTTTATATGTCATTAATGTCAGCTAATTAACCCATTACCTCATAGGCTATTTTAGACCCAACCTCTTAGAATAAATCTACCGAAAAGGAGCATTAACCATAGAAAAGTTTTAGAATTGTAGTATTGAAACTATTGTAATAAATAGAGCATTTGGTTCACAGGAGCAAATGCTCTATTTATCACAATGTTTTGAAAAAGTGACTTTTAGAGAGGCGTAGAAAGGTGTATGTATGGAGGAAAGGATTAACATAAACAAAGGAATTATTTCTCACATAGATATTCATCGGGAAAGTGGTTATTGGAGGTCACATGATTTTATGACGATAGTCCTAAGCGTAGAGATTTATTGCAAAGTACATATATTTGTATCAAATATCGATATAGATAGATGCATTTTTAATTCACTATCACAATGTTGTTCGTAGACGAGCTGTCCCACCAGATAATGTATCTAACGGATTTCCAAATAGGATGGACCACGGTCAGGCACTGTAACAAAGACATAGTACAAATTAATGAATCTACAAACCATGTACACCAACGTCGGACTACTATTTTTAAACGGCGGCTTGTATGGGTAGCATCCACGGTACATTTCAGTGTTACTTGGCACAATATTGCATATCAATCCTTTCCCTGTTCTGTATTTATTCCAAATTTCAATACCTAATGAATATTCATGGACAAAGTCGTTATAATGAAATATGGAAGGTGGAACGTTGTAGCCATTGTAGAAGTAAAGCATTCCGCAAGCAAACAGAACAGACACGGTTCAGACGGCTCCTATAGGAGCCGTCTGATCTGGGTCTCATCTGTTCGCAAATGCGTGAAAACACATTTTTATGAGGGAAAGGGTTATTACGCCTCTAAATAGTGTATATTAACCCTTTCGCTGCCAAAGTATGTCGTCTGCTAACTTTGTCGTCTGCTACAAATTTTCATCTTTTTGATTTTCTTCATTTTTGTTTCAAAAACATAGTAACAGTAACAAACAGTTTGAATCCTGATGAGACGCCGAGTTACTCGGCGTCTCATCTGGATCCAAACTGTTTGCATAGGTAATCACAGATCCGGCATTGGCAGCGAAAGGGTTAACTCTTTGCAATCTAAGTTATTATCCGCTGCCATTATATATGTATCGTCTGTCACAACTCCAAGAATGTCGCATGCTACAACTCCAATAATTATGTTGCTTATATTTCTCCTCAACATTTCAGTCCAGGTGTCAAACAGTTCTGACTTACTTGGCATTTAAACTATTTGCATATGTCATTACGATGCTAGCGTTCCAGTTGTTAACTTATCATAGGCGGTGTTAAAGTGAAAGTCCCCACAATAAGCGCCTTTTTCAATAACACCATCAAACTTGGTACAGTAAAAACCCCGCTAATGCGACCACCTAAAAGAGGTATAATTCTGAGTGCTAGATGCAGGTGGCAGCTTAATGCAGGACAAAAGTAATATTACTTTTGTCCTGCATTAAGCAACCACTTGCTTATAAAGACATCCATGTTTATTCATTCAGTTGTCACGTTAGAGGGGTTCTACTGTATTTGGTATGGCCAATCATTCTTATGAAGATTGTGATACAAAATAAACCGTTTTCGCCGATACTTGTATTTTGTGCAATGACATATTATCGGCGTAGGTCCAACAGTTACCTAAAACGCAAACCAAATAAATACTATCAAACACGTGAATGCTTGTTTTTTCGGCGTTTATTCGATCGGTTTTCTTGTGATATACTACTTTTCAGCATATTTATATAAGCAAATGATTTGTGCATTTTAGGCATTTGTAGAACACAATGAAAATAAAGACTATCACTATAAGCCTTTACTCCATGTACATACATTCGTCTTTTAACGTCTTTACATAGCAGACCCAGATCAGAGGCTCTTGTAGGAGCCGCCTAAGATTAGAGTATATATTCTGAAAGTGAGTGATTCTTCGAAAACAAAAGTAGCAATGCCAAAAGAGAACATTTTATTGAGTATGTTCATGAGTAGTAATTAAAAGCGCAACACCACTCACGCCCCCTAGCACCGGATTAAGCAGTATTCAATATTCAAAACTTATACCATCAAAATGTTTGCTTTTTTATGGTATATAGATCTGTCATGACCAAAACTTCGTGTGATCATTTGCCACAAACAGTCATCTAATTATATTCAAAATGACATTATTTCTTACATGCATATTCATGAAGTGAGTGGTTTAAGGCTATCATTCACCTGAAGATCATTGTTTAATGCTGAAAAAAATAAAGCAAAAGGTTCTTGATTTAGCTTTCTGTATTTCTTTCGTTCTGCACTAAACTACCGTCTGTCTTAACCCATTCCCATTCAATACTAGTTTTAGAAACAACCTCTTTGAATAAATCTACTGAAAGGGAACATTTACTAGAAAAAAGTGTTGTTTTAGAATCGTATACTTTTGAAACCAATGTCTCTAAAAGTCAGTTTTTTTCAAACCATTGCGATAAAAAGAGCCTTTGCTCCACAGGAATAAATGCTCTATTTATCACAATGGGTTTAAAAATGCTTTTGGAGAGGCGTCAAAAGGCGTGAGTAGGAGGGAATGTATTGACGTGTTGCTGTTATGTTGCCCATACATTTTGTACATGCACTTTAATATTCAAAAGCAGATTTATGGTGTATCATAAAAGCAATAGTGCGTATGTTTTCATATGATTTGAATTATTTGAATTTCACAGTACAAGAACCGTACATTATTGCCCTTTACCATATGAATATTCATGTAAGAAATAATGACAGCACGACTATCAATTAGCTGAAATGTTAAAATGTCATTATGAACAGGGATATATTGTACCATGGCACAAACTGTAGAGTCAGGATCATATAATTGTATAAGCATGTCATTAACAACAACAGAATACATTGATCAGACGGCTCATACTGGAGCGATGGTCTACTCTGATTGCAAAGGTATCCACACGAAATAAAGTGCTAAACACATATACAGAAAACTCGATTATTCGATTTTTTATATAGAAGAATTTAGACACTTTTCGCTGTTTAATGTACGGTGAGAGGCAAAGAGGAGCTTTCTGCATGACTTTCACCATGCATTAAGCTGCCACCTGTCTTAAAATCGATAAAGATACATATTTTAGTGTTCGAATAATCCATACTTCACTGTTCGAATAATCGAGATTTTGTTGTATACTGCAATTTAGAAGTGGCACTTAACTGGTTTATAATGAAAACATTTTGAATCGACAGTGCAGTATACCAAGGAAACTGAAAGATATATTGACCGTTATTACATTTGTTACTATAAATAGTAACATTTTACACTCAAAATGGTCCTATATCAGTCGAAAAATTGAGTCGTATTGTCCGAGCGGGCAAAAACGAACCTAGCGACGGGCCAATAACAGATATATGCCCGTTGCAAAGATAATTGTTCTTATTACATTTGTTTCTATAAATAGTAACATTTTTACACTCAAAATGGTCCTATAGCAGTCGAAAAATTTAGTCGTATTGTCCGAACGGGCATATACGGACCTAGCGACGGGCCAATAACCGATATGTTCCCGCTGCCAAGATTAGATAATTGTTCTAAATCTATAGCAACAGAACCCGGATACGTGACGAAGGTCTTACTGTGCTCCGATGCTGCAAATAGTGTCAAATGCTCGTACACTTACCGATTAGCCTCAATTTCCAAACCACAATCCTCGCTCGATTCGATTCAGATTTATGCACATGCACAGTAGGGTACACGTACCGGTAAAGTGAAGTCTAGCCGCTAGTTCCATCGCCCAGTGTAAAACCGTCATTTTTTACGTCATCCAAATGACGTCAGGATAGCGCCATTCCTCAATATAGTTTTTAAAACCGTGCGCATGTTAAGAAATAGTTTCTGCTCTGTCTCTGATCTGCTGAAAATTTCGCCAATGTTTTACAAGTGTAATAAACAGGTTATTCCACGGGTGACTAGGGCCGCAGAGTAAAGCCCTCGGGCCAATATCAAGGTGACGAGTCAATATCACTCTGCGGCCATAGTCACCTATGTAATAACCTCTATTTATTTATACGTTCATTATTGAAATTGGCATTGTATTCAGGACGGGCCTATAACGCCAAATACCGGTACCTTATTTTTGTTAGATATTGTATTTTGTCTATATCCTAATAGCGTACAGATATGTCTATTATTCTGCATTAGTTTCACTTTTTAGACGATGTGTATGCAAGAAACTCTCTCTCCTTGTTCTATATCATTTACTCTTTCACCCACTCTCTGTCTCCTTACCTCTTATATATTTTAATCGGCAATTCTGTGATCAAATATTTATCAAGGGCACTGAATAATGTGTTGATTGGTACAATCTATTATGTTTTATCTATGGAATATGTTTGTATATTCATGACTGAAAAAACATGGTATATACAACAGGTTTATAACGCTTAACCCATTCCCTCATAGGCTATTTTAAAACCATACTCTTTGATTAAATCTAGCGAAAAGGAGCATTTACTAGAGAACAGGAAACATTTAGAATTTTATAGTATTGAAACCATTGTGATAAATATAGCATTTTCTCCTATGGCTTCAAAAGGTGCCTTTTACAGAGGCGTCAATATGAGGGAATGAATTAAATACCAGCACCACAAAAAAATGAAATTATTGTGTTTTGCCTATATCTGAATAGCCTATATATCATTTATTGAACATAGGGATATCAAGAAGCAGCTACCACCTTCCATAATTAGATCTCTTTTCGATGACCGCTCAAGACAGGTTCTACTGTATATACTATGTCATCAATACACAGAACTTTTAAGCATCTGATAATCAGTCACCGGAAACTGTCTCGCGAAAGGTCGTACTATTCAAATTATCGTAGCTCCAGTTGTTAACGTAGTGTGTTTGATCCTACGACATTGTTTTATTGCTTTAAAGTCTAAATTGTTACACAATAGAACGTTCCTATATTAGCCGTCTGATCTGGGTCTACTTTGTTTACAAAGGCGTAGAAAGGCGTTTTGATGGAGTAAAGGATTAAAGGTCAGTCTCATTTTGATTTGCAAATATATCAGGCCAATTTAACTTTCACGCTAGTGATTTTCCACGTTACCAATGCCAACATTACAAAAATATGAATCTCCGACATGCTTCTGAGAAAATAGCAGAGGTGTCAAAGTTCAACCAGTGCCTGAACAGATCAAAAAGATTGGCGATTGAACTGAATCACCTTTCTACGTTCTAAAACAACATGGAAAATGATTCACATTTTCTTAAAACCACAAACCCGTTTATAAAGTTTATATCATACAAATTTGTTTATAAACACATTTCTTTTCTATATTTTCTCATGGGATTTCTCCTTTATTTAACCCTTCCAATCCGGTACATGCATTTACTGTCATTTGCAAACAGTGTAGACCCAGATCAGAGGGTTCCTACAGTAGCCCTCAGATCAGGGTCTGCACTGTTTGTCATTCAGAATCGTCTAGCAGATATAAGCCTTTCAGTCCACATGGTCTCTATAGTAAAGCAATGATTGGCTATTTCACTCTCATGTTTAGGGTTAAACAGGTTAAAAATCCTGTGGAATCAGCTTACGAAAAATCATATGACTAACATTCTCGTAAGTCAGTAGATCCTGTGTTAACCCTTTCCCTGTTCTATGTTTATTCCAAATTTCAATACCTACTGAATATTCGTGGACAAAATAGTTATAATGAAATATGGAAGGTGGAACATTGTAGCCATTTTAGAAAGTAAAGAAACAGATCTATCAAATTCCATTAGCAAACAGAGCAGACCCTGATCAGACGTCTGATCTTGGTGTACTCTGTTTGCAAATGCGTATAAACACGTTTATATGATTGAAAGGGTTAAGCGATCATCATCAAAAAGAGGTGCAATTATGGACCTGTAAGGAAGGTGGTAGCTTAATGCAGATCGAAAGTAATGCAAAAAGCTCCTGTAGGAGCTTTCTGCATTACTTTGACCTGCATTAAATAACCACTTGCTTTTTAAAGACACATATGTTCAATAAATACATGACCGCTTAGAACAGGTTTTACTGCACTCGCATAACCGAACGTATATCGTGTTCTATCATACAGCAATTTAAGCCTTTTCTTGTATAACCGAAATGGTCGTACAGTAGAACCTCTCTATAACGGCCACTAAGTTACATCAAGTATTTTGTGTTACAGGCAGGTGCCTGCTTAAAGCAAGGTGAATGTAAAACAGAACGCTCCTATAGGAGCGTTCTGTTTTCTTTCACCTTGCCTTACACCCTAAATACCGACTTATTAACACACTTTAGTGGCCGTTATAGAGAGGTTTTACTGTAGATTCTAACCTACGACGATCGCAACTTCCAACTGCAGTCGTCGTATTCATAAGATCATTTCAGTCGTTTAATCTTTCGAAAGACGGCGCCAAATATATTAAAAACAGTAACAGTAACGTTGACGTTAAATTTCTTTGTCAAAGGAAGATCACAAAATACACGTTGTGATATTGTTCAACGGATGTGTTTAAGTTATTAAACGCAATTTCCGTCTATGGTCAACAGAAATGGGCCATGGACAAACTGTGTAGACCCAGAAAAGGGGAATCTAAAAAGAACCCTCTGATCAGGGAATGTACTGTTTGCTTCACAAATTAATTATCGAAGATTGTGACGGCAGACTGATTATTGATGAAACTACACATCAAATGACAACAATATTGGCTCATAAAACATGTGTGTTTACTGTTAATGTGCGCGAAAACATATATATCTAAGATGTATTAACCCATTACCTCATAGGCCATTTTTGAATACAACATTTTTGAATAAATCTACCGAAAAGGAGCATTAACTAGAGAAAAGTATTTTGTTTTAGAATTTTGTAGTTTGGAACCATTTTGATAAATAGAGCATTTGCTCCTATAGGAGCAAATGCTCTATTTATCACAATGGTTTCACAAAACATTGCCTTTAGACCTATTACCTGTTACATATTAATATAAGAAATAAATAAATAAATAAATAAATAAATAAATAAATAAATAAATAAATAAATAAATAAATAAATAAATAAATAAATAAATAAATAAATAAATGAATCAGGTAAATATTCATTATGAACAATTGTTTTACTATGGTAAGAAGTGTAGAATCAGATATGTATTATTTCATAAACAAACAGGGCAGACCAAGAACAGACCGCTCATGTAGTAGCTATGTGATGCAAAGTCGTAAAATGTCGTCTATATCAGATAAAGTGTTAACCCTTTCCCTCATAGGCTATTTCAGATCCAACCTCTTTGAATAAATCTACCGAAAAGGAGCATTAACTAGAGAAAAGGAAAGTTTTAGAATTTTGTAGGTTTGAAACCATTGTGGTAAATAGAGCATTTGCTCCTATAGGAGCAAATGCTCTATTTATCACAATGGTTTCAACAGGTGACTTTTACAGAGGCGTAGAAAGGCGTATTTATGGAGGAAAGGGTCAAATAAAAGAAGCAAAGGTCGAGATTCACGAGCACACATGCTCTTTGCGATCCTGGAAAATATATGAATATTATGCTCTTTCCACCTGAGTTAAGACCCAGCGATAAAACAAATAAAGTGCCCTGTGGAACAGGTGTGTATCCGCCATAAATTGGGGGAAGTCTTTGAGGAGATTTTTTTAATCCGAAAGAATAAACATACAAATGAGGTTTGATCACATGGAAAACATATCTGAGAGTTTTCCCATATGTCAATCACACGGCAAACAAGCACGTTATTGAAGGCTATATATTTTCTGAGAAGATCTGAGGAAAAGTCAGAGTTCACAGTTTGGCTACAGAGCACATATATTAATATGTTATGCGTATATATTGTCATATTCTGTCATATTCTGTTGTCTCAAACAATGAATGGAGGCATAAGAGTTAATATCTAAACTTTTATAAAAAGTATTTAGCATTTTCTAAAGAAATAACACAGCTCAAAACGATGTTTGGTGTTTAGAATTATTCGGTTCTATTTTCCCTTTAAACGTGTTTTCACGCATTTGCAAATAGAGTAGACCCAGATTTATATGAGCCGTCTGATCAGAGTCTGCTCTGTTTGCTTATGTAATTATATACTACTTTCTTAAATGGCTACAGTTTTCTATATTCCATATTTCATCATATTAACTATTTTGTCCATGAATATTCGGTAGGTATCAAAATTTGAAATAAACTAGAACAGGGCAAGGCTCCTACTTGAGCCTCATGTGCTTATGGAATACAGATCGGATTCTATTGTTTCTACCTTGGTCAAAATAGAATGTATGTATACACCATTATAAACATTTAGATAATAAATATTCATGATATCATTATTTCTGACATAACTATTCATGAGAGAAAGGGTTTAAAGTGCTCAAATATGCGCTTTTTGTCCTCTTTGCAAATAGGATAGACCCAAAATCTGACCGATCATGTTTGCTTATGAAATAATATAGATCTGATTCGACCGTTTGTGACATGGTAAAATGTTCCCTCATTCGGAACAGTAGAACCTGTCTTAAGCGGTCATAAAAAGAGACCATTAAGGCAGGTGGCAACTTAATGCAGGTCAAAAGTACTGCAGGAAACTCCTATATGAACTGTCTGTATTACTTCTGGTCTGCATTAAGCAATCACCTGCTTTTTAACACTCCTGTATTCAATAAATTAATGGCTGCTTAGGACAGGTTCTACTGTACATTATAAGAGTACATGCGTTACAACTGGATTAGAAGATGTCCCTGTTCACTCCATTTACACGACGGTCACATTTATCATACCCTTTGAAACGAGTGTACTGACATTTACAATCAGTGTAGATCCAGATGAGAGTGTATCTATAGGAACCCTCTGATCTTGGACAGCACTGTTTACCATACAAAATCCTCACGCAAATCATAATACAATGTATTTTATACTGAAAAGGCTCTGTCATTGCATGTAAGCAACGGTGAACGAGTGCATTTAAATTATTACATTTAACCTATTATTTCATATTGGCGCCTTTTGGCGCCTCTGTTAAAGTCTGTTATAAACCATTATCATAAATAGAGCAGTTGCACTATAGGAGCAATTGCTCTATTTATCACACTGGTTCCCTAACTACTTAGAAAACATGTTTCCCTTTCTTCTAGTAAATGTTCCTTTTTAACTACATTTATTCAAAGAGGTTAGGTCTGAAACTAGCCTTTGAATTACCTCATCATTCTACTGATTACTCATCCTAAGCAATGGTATTTCATCACTGATCTACTTGGATCAGGGTGGGGTAGTTTTAAATTGATACCATGGTTATAATGTATCACATTAATTTGACATTTCATCGTTGATATATTGATAAGTACGGGAAACCCTGAGTAATCTGAACAGTTAGTAAAGACGAATTGCTGCTTTTTAAGCTGGTGGCTGCTAAATGCAGACTGAAAGTCGTGCTGAAATCTGCCCTAGCAGCTTTCTGCATGACGTCCACCCTGCATTAAGCTGACACCTTTCTTAAAGACCGAAAATCGTACTTATTGGAGAGCTCGGATAAGCGAAGTTGACCGTATATGCATTTGGATTGTATATATATACTCAACAAAGTTTTTAATTGGCCATCTGTTAATCTTAAATATTTTTAAAGCTAATAAATATTGTTTTCTTAAACTCTGCATACAAGTTGACATACACATAATCTTTTGGTGGTTACTCTTTTTGCAATAACATGTTCTTCCTTCTATGCATATTACAGTTGCGTACAACCTTCTGGTTTTCATAGTTTGGTCAAAATACCATATGATCAATTAGAAATTGTGTTGAGTATAAAATTATGTTATATTCAGTGACGAAAAATACATTGGTACGATCTTATGCAAACTATGAACAGTGATGTCATTGAACATTTCAACTCTTTAGTTTGTTGTTATTTTATCCATTTCTATTATCCTAGAAGAAGAGACAGGTCGTAATAAATGTTCCATGGGTGCTTCAACGCGATTTATAGTTAAAGATAGAGCAGAACCTCTCTAAAGCGCACGCATAACCCTTTACTCCATAAATACGCTTGTCTACGTCTTTGCAAAGAGAGTAGACCCAGATCAGACGGCTCCTATAGGAGCCGTCTGACTAGGGTCCGCTCTGTTTGATATACTATATATATGATTCTATAGTTTCTACCTAAGCTAAAATTGCATGTGTCCATGTGCTATTATAACAACTTTATCTAATTGATATTCATGACGTCATTATTTCTTACATTAATATTCATGGAGTAATGGATTAAAGTGACATTTCCGATGTTCGCAGTAAACGCATATTTTCAATAGCATCATAAACATTTATATTTATATGTTCAACCATTCTTATGAAACTTATATTGAAAAATGCTTCAGTGATGTAAAATTAACGGTTGTCGTCGATCCTTACATTTCTTGTTGCACAACAAAATATTACTGGCCAATGTAGAACAGTTATACTTAACCCTTCTCTAGCTGAATTTTAAAATATATTTCTCCTTCTTTACCCATGCCCTGTTGTATAATTACATATATATTCACTGTGTACACGTATTTCGCTGTGTAATCACTGCTGTGGAGTGGACTGGTTGCACAATCAACTTGTAAATAGTGCAGACCCTGATGAGACAGCTCCTGCAGGAGCTGTCTCATCTGGGTCTTCACTATTTACAGGTAGGTATATTGACGTGAATAGCAAGCGAAGGGTTAAATGTCGGCGAATAACATCGGGGTATTCGATATCAAACACATAAAAGTTTTTTTCTTTCAGCGTTCATTCGACCGGTTTTGTTGCGATATACTGCTTCAGCATATAAACATTTTTTTAGGATTTTGTAAAACGCGTGGCAAGTAGAGACTACCGCATAAATTGATAGTCTATACTAATAATGCGTTTTTGAAATGCCTAAAATTACATAAATCATTTGTTTATATGGTGAAAGGAAAAAGTATAATACAAAATAACCAATCGAATAAACGCTGAAGAAGATAAAACTGTCATGTACATTGTATTTGATGTCGAAGACTCCCAGACTGTTATTCGCCGATGAATTAGTATTTATTCGGGCTGCGTTTTAGTTGCGTAACTGTTTAAAATAGGCCGGCTATATTATGTTGTACAACAACAAATCATAACTATCTATTTTTGTATAAAACAGGCATTTTTCGACATAATTTCAAATTGAAATTCTTCATAAGAACAACTGAACATAACCGATACCAGCTTTTATGATTTTTCAATAAATATGCGTTTCTTACTGCACAGACTTTAATAAATAAGCATAATCGTTTCCCCATGTCTTTACAAACAGAATACATGCAGATCAGACGACTCCTATAGAAATCGTCTGATCAGGATCTGCTCTGTTTGCTCATGGAATTATATACATCTGATTTCACAGTTTCTGCCAATGTGAACATTTCCTGCGTTCATGTTCTTTTATAAAAACTCAGCTTATAAATATTGAGGATGTTATTATTTCTTACATGAATATTGAACGGGGAAAAGTTTTATACCATTATACCGGGGGTGGGGGTGGGGGGGGGGGCAAAGCAGAAACGCACTGCATTCAGTTACCACCGGCCTCTGTGGCATAGCATTAGACCTCTTTTTGGCGGTCGCTTTAGATGAATTATATTATATTACAGTAAATATCAGACTGGGAGATCCAACATTGGACCCAGACTGTCCCAGTATCAGGTCCTTGATTCCACAGAAATGCCACATTTGTTCCAATAGATATCCCAATGAGGGATCGAAGGAGGCGTGCGGTGTAACCGATCCAATCTTCATCACACGGCTATCGAAACGGCTGTCAGCGAATGTGCTCCATACGCAGATAAACAAGATAAGGAAGCAGATAAGCATATTAAGATACCATACGTCCTTCCAGCGACCATCAATGGACGAATGAACACGCTTTTTTGAATTCACATTATCATAGGTTTTAGCTAACATACTTATGAATGTGTTGTATAAACTGTTGAAAATATTAGAGGCTTAAAATTGATCTAAAATTAATTTTCTAAAGTCATGGTTCATTGATCATATACAGTTATTGTCACATTTTTATCTTGTATCGATAATAACTTATTGCATGATTTTCAGCTTTTGTAACGATAAATCAGACTACAAAATATAGAAACAACATGCATAAAAAATACAGCTTCAAGAGAAATCTTTATATTTCACTACAGTACGGTCGCGCTAATACGACTCAAAAGAAGTATACAGTAAAACCTCTCTATAACGGCCACTAAATCGTGTTAATTAGTTGGTATTTAGGGCAGGTGGCTGCTTATAGCAAGGTGAAAGTAAAGCAGAACGCTCCTATAGGAGCGTTCTGTTTTACTTTCACCTTGCTTTAAGCAGCCACATGCATTTAACACAAAATACTTGATGTAATTTATTGGCCGTTATAGAGAGGTTTTTCTGTACTTCTGGTTTGTTGTAAACAGATACATGTAGTAGTTTAATGCAGAACAAAATTTTTGCAAAGCCTCCAGTGGTGTCTTGTTGCATTACTTTTACCCTGCATTAAGCACTCACCTATGTTAATTAATTTACGTGGTCGCATCAGTGGGACTTTACGGTATTAACTTTTCAATTGATCTCTCTCTCTCTCTCTCTCTCTCTCTCTCTCTCTCTCTCTCTCTCTCTCTCTCTCTCTCTCTCTCTCTCTCTCTTTGATCACTCTTTATGTATTGAATTGAAGTAATATAAATGTTTGCATTTTGGCCTCTCTCTCTCTCTCTCTCTCTCTCTCTCTCTCTCTCTCTCTCTCTCTCTCTCTCTCTCTCTCTCTCTCTCTCTCTCTCTCTCTCTCTCTCTCTCTCTCTGCGAATTCTGATTCAGTTCTGACTTTGAACCATCAAACGTGTCACAGTAAGACGTTCACCTTGCATGAAGCTATCACCTGCTACAAAGACAGGTATTTTTACTAATTTGAAATTCCGGTTTGGAAAGATATTACTGCATATGCTTTTATTATCCGAAACGGATACAACGAGTATTTTAACAAATGCTATTTGCTGTATTGACCATATTACCCAAAAAGAGGCGGTCGTGAGTTCGCAGAAGAGGGGGGGGTTACACATTACCATGATGTATTATATGTACTTTCACGCCTTGCAAACAGAGTAAACCCAGATTAGAGCTCTGTTAGACCACATTCGTAACAAATCACATTCGTAACACGTGTTACAAATGTGATCACATTTGTAACACGTGTTACAAATATGATGCAGAAATCGAACACATATGTAACACATTTTGTGACGAATGTGGTCAATGCTGATTTTTTATGTGACCATACAATCACATTTGTAACACGTCAAATTTCATACAGAAAAGAAAGCTAAAAAGTGCATGTGCATCATCTCTAATCGCAAAAATGAAACATTGTTCAAATATTAACAACATAATAACTAAATATTAACAAAAGAAATGACTAAGGTTTTCTTTCCTAAAGGTATATCATTAGATTTAAAGTTGCTAAAATATTGGCATAGTGTATTAATTACTCATTTAAAAGCAAATAAAGGAACTAAGAAGTAATATTTATTTAATCATAGGCACACATTAACATCACAGCCTAGGTGCATATTCACGTATATGACAAGTTGTGTGAAATAATGGAAACTCTTCAATATAGTTTATGCAGGTATCCTAAAACACATGTTGTGGAAAGTTGAGACGTGACCCTCAAGGAAATATAGTAACATATACAATGATACTCCTGCTAATTGAACATTGTCATTCAGGAACTCAACCTGTTACATATATGATTCTAATGTCAACCCCCATGTCATACACTCAAATTGGTAACACATTTTACCTGTTACGAATGTGATTACATTCGTAAAATATCTGTTGCAAATGTGATCCGTTACGAATGTGGTCTAACAAAGCTCTTATAAGAACCGTTTGACCAAGGTCTACCCTGTTTGCTTATGGAATGATATAGACCTGCTTCTACGGTTTCTACCAATACCAAAACGTCCTTGTATATATGTCATTATAAAATTTCAGCTAATAAATATTCCTGGATCCATTTATTCTTACATGAATATTCAACAGGGAATTAATGTATACAGCGGGCATTTATGGGGTATTGTATAATCACAGGTTCTAAGTACCGATCTTCATAGTACTATCATTATGCATTGTAAGTATTTAGAATAAATCCAAATTGTGTCCCATCTGTAGCTGAAAGCCACACAAATGGCTGCCCAATGTGATCGACAGAAGTAGAAACGTGCAATTTATCATGTCTGCAGATCAAAGTCCCCATACCTTCTTACCAGTCCCATTAATGATAGCGCGATCAGAATAAAGGAGCAATTAATCCCCACTTAACAAATTACCCACTGCTGGGCTCCACGACGCAGATAGATTGAGACAACAATCATTAATTACGAGTTAATTAGTTCTGTTTCACGAGTATGGCGAGCCTATCTTTGATTAACGGTACCACGTGATGTAGACGATTGTAAAATTCAGATATATTCAGCATTCACTTTTCTAACCCGTATCCCGATATCCGCGACATGACTCGCATTTGCAAACAGCTTGGATCCAGATGAGACGCCGAGTAACTGATCAGGATCCAAGCTGTTTGACACTCAGTCTATACTTTCTCAACATCTTGATCTAATTAGAAGTAGTCAAAAATGCAACAGGGGCAAATTTGAATGAACACTATTTTTTGTCACTTCAGGGTTAGGGTTAATGTTCTGCGAGCCACACATTGCAATTCCAGAATTTTGAGTACAACTATTGTTGCCACACTCTACAGACAAATCCTCATAACCTTCATATGCAGTGTTTGGACGGCGTGCAGTTGTATGCGATATAATTAAGAACATTATAATAATGATATTATTATTAATAGTAGTAGTAGCAGTAGTAGTAGTAGTAGTAGTAGTAGTAGTAGTAGTAGTAGTAGTAGTAGTAGTAGTATCATCATCATCATCATCATCATCATCATCATCATCATCATGATCAGTAGTAGTAGTAGTAGTAATATTAGTAGTAGTATCATATTATTATCATTATTATTATCATTATTATTATTATCATCATCATCATCATCATCGTTACGAACATCATCATCATGCTATCATCACCTTTATTATTGTCATTTATAATCTGGAAAATTTAAATGCATTATTATCAGTTTTGATTTTGTAAAAGTTTCCTCTGTTATGATCAGACATTTAGGCTGAAATAATAAAGCAACTGTCCGAACAAATATGTATAATCTACAAGTAAACCCATCCATTACCCTAAAAACCAATACATTGTATTTCGAAAATCAGCGCTAAAATTGATGCTATTGATATGAACATATTCCTCGATTCAATTGAATGGCATATTAATCAGCATTATATGTGATACTTATGTTTGAAACAACACATTCATACAGACAATGTTAGTATAAAATACAAGCGTTCTATCCCCATGTATATTCATGTAAGAAATGTCGATATCATGATTATTTACTGCAGATTTATTGTTGAAATAGTATATAAACACTGGATTTGTTTACCTTGAAAGAAACGATTGAACCAGGTCAATGTAACAGAACATACCATGGCAAGGATTACAGTTTTTGGTGAACTTACCGTACATACAAGGGGTGTAAATTTATTTAACACTTTCCCTGTTCTATATTTATTCCAAATGTCCACACCTACTGAATAGTCATGGACAAAATAGATATAATGCAATATGGAAGATGTAACATTGTAGCCGTTTAAGAAATTAAAGAATACTGTAAAACTACTTCAGTCTATGAATATTCATTTCTTACATTAGTATTCAAGGATGTGTGTGGGGGGGGGGGGGGGGGAGAAAACGCTAAGATATCAGAAACAGAACAGAACGTATATTTCAAATAAACATACATAACACATGTCACATAGGTCAAATGAGCCTTAGGACTGACTAACAGTAATGGCACACACAATCAATTTAATTATGAGCAAAACCATTACATGAAGGAAAAATGACAATTTAGTTTAGTACTATAATTACTGACTATTCGGGTTTGAGATGACAGTCAGACTTACATATAAGCGTTAGCAAGCGCGTTTCTCCTGCAAAAAAAAGATATCACAGCTGAATCAAACAATAAGTAAATATGTACTAAATAAGTGAAACTATTTGTAATAAGATAAGTGAACAATGGACCAAACGATAATTGAGAATTTGTTTTATTGATAGTGAAATTCAAAATGTTCATGCTATTTAACGGATTGCATTTGAGACAATACATTGTGGCCAAGTCATTCTCACATACGGAATTGTAGTTGTTTTAATCTTCGGTACGTTACAAATAACGTTAAAGGAAATATGTTTTTGATTTTAACCGCTTCACTCATATAAACGTGTTTTCACACATTTGCAAACAGAGTATACCAAGACCAAACGACCCCTGTAGGAGCCATCTGATCAGGGTCTGCTCTGTTTGCTTATGGAATTATAACAGATATGACTCTACAGCATCTATCAATACAGGAAGCTCATGTGTACATATGCCATTATAAAAAATCAGTTAATTGATACGAATTACATCATTATTTCTTACATAAATATGAAACAGGGAAGGGGTTAACATGTGACATGTACAGGACAAATAATATATGAAACATATACAGTAAAAGCTCTTTATAACGGCCACTAAATTACATCAAGTACTTTGTGTTAAAGGCAGGTGGCTGCTTAAAGCAAGATGAAAGTAAAACAGAACGCTCCTATAGGAGCGTTCTGTTTTACTTTCACCTTGCTTTAAGCAGCCACCTGCCCTAAATACCAGCTAATGTACATAATTTAGTGGCCGTTATAGATAGGTTTTACTGTATGTGTTTTGTAAACCGTTCATACAGAGGCAATTTAACATAGTACTCCATGAATATCCATGGACAGCATGATTATTCATTAGCTGTTTTTTTACAATGATAAATGTACATGTATATGAATGCTGAAATCCTTAGTCATGGCGGAAAGTGTAGAATCAGATTTATATCATGTTTCATATTTATTAGATGCAATTTATAATGGTACAAGCAAGGTTTTACGCAAGCGTAAAATGGCTGCTTAACTTGTATTTAAGCAGGATAGAAGAAAAGAGGGAGCAATATTGTTTAGTACTTTTAGTTAACAGATACATTGGGAAAACATGACTGTTATGTATGAATCAATACATGTAGCAGAAACGGGGGAATGTTTTAATGAGCCATGATGCATAATACCTGTGTTTGACACCAATAATACACATTACGTCACAGATCAATGTTATTAATTTGCTGAAACACACTGACGTAGAAACCATTATCACATTAAGTGATGTTCACAAGGCATACAAACTCCCATACTTACAGTCTACATGAAAGTATTCCAATAGGTCGACTCAATGCCCATTAACATTTTCACTTATAATGGTTTTAAACAAAAAGCACGTATACTAAGGGTGCTAAGAAAACATGAGAGAAAAAAAAATAATTCAGCTTCCACCGAGGATCGAACCAACGACCTTACGTTTCTTAGTCCATCGTTATAACCATTAGATCACGCTGACAGCTATAATTTGGGGTGTGATTTTAATCACTTATACCTAATTCACTAGCATTTTCACTGAAACTGGATCATGGCAGAAAAGAAAGAAATAACCCCGACAAAAATATGCTGAGAAAAATATATGAAAGAAAATAAATAAAATAAGTGAATATATATAAATAAAAACTTGTCTCACAGTAAACCATATTTATTAAAAAGATTGGCTTTTATAGAAACACAGGACCGCAGAAACGCATGGTCAAAATTCAAAGCCGTATAAGTTTGGGCTGCTTTGGCAGCCCAATAAAAGCACGTAAGAAACTGTACAATCAGATCGGAATCAGATGGCTCCTAGACAAGTCTACTCTATTAGCAAAAGCATTAAACGCGTATCTATCAAATAAAAGGGTACCCTTTACTCCATAAATACGGATTTCTGTGCATTTGCAGACAGAATAGACCCAGATCAGACGGCCCATGTAGGAGCCGCCTGATTGATCATGAGCTACTCTTTTTTATTTATGAAATAATATACAGTAAAACCTCTCTATAACGGACAATAAATTACATCAAGTATTCAGTGTTAAAGCCAGGTGGTTGCTTAAAGCAATGTGAAAGTAAAACAGAACGCTCCTATAGGAGCGTTCTGTTTTACTTTCATATTGCTTTAAGCAGCCACCTGTCCTAAATACCAACTAATTAACACAATTTAGTGTCCATTATAAAGAGGTTTTACTATAGATATGATTCTGCCGCTTGTGTCATGGCCAACACTTGTTGTGTTCGTGTGGCATAAAGATTATACTACATGTAATTGATATTCATGATGCCATTATAGTAGAACCACTCTTATAAAATTCACCATTGTTATGTCTGTATACTGTATAAAAGTAACACGCTGCTGGTATTCAAGTTTAATGTTGAATTTTATAAGATTTATATCCTGATTATTGACCAACTATATACATTTTGTGTAACAAATATTCATTTTAATTTAAAATAGATTTCCGTCCGTTAATGTAACAGGTTCTTTTAAAACAAATTTTGAATTCAACGCCTAAACTGAGTAAACTTTCTCACGTATTGTTCATTATCGAATTAGTTATTTAGACAATACAAAAACGAATTAAACATCATTGGCAAATGCATTTTCTCTCTCTTGATTCTAAATGTCTAAGCATTATTCCTATAATTAATTTTTAAAGTAAATACAAATATACAACTATTGCTTTCTTCTTTCACCAGTTCATAAACATGAACCGAAGCTGTTGTATCTTTTCTTCTTCTTCCTTTCCCCATGAATATGCAAGTAAGAAATAATGTCACACGTTGAAAGTTTATAATGGCATATGAACAAGATATTTTTTATCATAGCAGAAACTATAGAATCAGATCCTAATCAAAATCTCTTCTGTTTGCTTATGGAATAATGGATATCTGATTCTACACTTCTGCCTTAATAAATAACCCCTCTACCTGCAACACATTTTAAGAAATGATTAAAATTACCTAAGCCATTCGTTTACATGTTGAAAAGAACGGACTGCGTTTTAGTTTGGTAACTGTTAGAAATAGGTCGATAGTATGTTGTCATACAATATAAAATAAATCAGTATTGACGAAAACATTTATTTTACAACCGTATCCTCTAGGAGCTTTCTGCATGACTTTTACCCGGCATTAAGCTGCCGCCTGACTTAAAGATTGATAACGATACTTGGTTTAGTGATCGAATTTCACAGAAATGTATCTCCGTTGAAAATGAAGCATGTTAACGAAATTTGAACATTTAAAATGATTGCAGATGTTTCATTAATCTTTACTCCATGACTATAGGTGCCGTCATTTTTATAATGGTACAGTAAAACCCCACTAATGCGACCACCAAAAAGGGGCATAATTCACAGTGGCAAGGGCAGGTGGTTGCTTAATGCAGGACGAAAGTTATGCAGAAAGCTCCTATAGGAGCTTTCTGCATAACTTTCGGCCTGCATTAAGCAACCACCTGCTTATGAAAACAGCCATGTTTGTTTAAGTGGTCGCATTAAGTGGTCGCATTAGCGGGGTTCTACTGTATATGAAATCAAGACAACTCTTACAGGAGCAATCTAATCTGGGTCTACTTAATTTGAAAAAACAATAACAACATTAAAAGTCGTGTTTATGGGGTAAGGGAGTAAATATGTCTCAATTTTTCATCTCGAAGCCTATAATTATTCATATTGTTTTTTCTAATTGTGGGAATATCGCACCGAGTAAAAAGCCTTCTCGGGCGTGCTCTAGTTGTGTTCGTTAGATAAATGACTTTTCTAGATCAAAGGATTGAGTAAAAATAAACTTTGGAGTTCAGACAGATTAAACAAACATGGAAATAGTCCAATCCTAATTGTGCAGCAAACCAGTAGCTTTTCTGCGATTCATCGGTCCGCCTCCTCATATCATTCCGCGGTGAAATCCAATAGGAGTTTCCGATACTCTGTAAAAGTAGTCCGCTTGTCTGGCTCTCGCTCATGCGTAGTAATTTATCGAGGAAATGTCTGTTAACTCCATTTCTCACTTTATTACTCCGCTTCCGAAAGATGATTGCTCTACCAAAGATGCGAGTGGGGCTAAAAGTAATTATTTCCAAAATTAATGGTTTTCTGAATTTCAAAGCGATCGTTGGAGGCAATTAATCTGCAATTCAAATTTAACTATTTGTGTAATTTATGGAATTCCGTTTTCCTGAAACAAGCAAAGGACAACATTGCTAGAAGATACGGTACTTAATCCTTTGGACATAGCATGCATCTTTGGTCAAAAGCGCAATTAAATGGATAGAATTTAGAATTTGGCAATTTCTGGTGTTTATGATTTCTGGAATGGATTTAACAGCTAAATAAGTTCGGGGACGTTTTGGAGTAATCGTGGTCCTTGTGTTTGGTAAACAATTTATCTTTTGTGATGTTCAATTAGAATACTCATGTGTTTAGTGCGACTGAAAAATGGATCATCATCAATTCTATCGTATGAATGGATCGGCCCTGAATCATTTTTCGGCTTCTTTTCCGGCAAATTACGGCATTCCATCGTCATTTCAGAGACACGGTGCAATTTGTGGGCCAATTTACGAGGACCGGGCATATACTAGCGGCTCTTGTAGTTCACAGTATGACTATGGCCATTATTCTCAGTTATGGAATTTGTCATCGTATCGCGCGAATTATCCCGTACCGGAAATACATCAGTCGTCTGACATCCAAAGATCGAAAACATTTCTAAACGAACCCAATTATCCAATAACGGATAAAACCGATCATCAAATTTCAAACAACAGATTGTTAAGTACTGAGAAAGTTGTTGAACATGATGAGGTCAATTTTGATGATGTTGGACACGGCGAGGAAAGATGTGTGTCCATGGACAACCGCCATATTTCGAACGAAGGCAAAGGAGGGAACTGTACATCCGGTATGTATTTTTTACATTATTTTCATCACCAAGGTTTAGTCATAAACTATTTATACGAACCTATTAAATATGCTTAACCCTTTCTCTGTTGAATATTCATGTAAGAAATAATGATATGAACATTAATTAGTTGAAGCTATATAATGACACATGTACAGAATATTGTTTGGTACAAGTATTGGCAGGATTTTTAGAGCTAGATCTATTATAAATTCATAAGCAAATTGAGTAGACCCTAAGGGGGCGTCTGAATTGGACCTACTCTGTTTTTAATGACGGACAAATGCATTGATATAAAGGAAGGGTTAACACTTATTCCATGAATGTGTATGTATAAATAAGACTTAACTTTATATAACCGATTCCCTCATATTTACGACTCTGTAAATGTCACTTTGTGAAACTATTGTGGTAAATAGAGCATTTGCTCCTATAGGAGCAAATGCTCTATTTATCACAATGGTTTCAATCTACAAAATTCTAAAAGTTTCCTTTTCTTTAGCTAATGCTCCTTTTCGGTAGATTTATTCATAGAAGTTGTATCTAAAAATAGCATATGAGGTAATGGGATAATGGCATGTGCATTAGCACAGTCAGATCTATGTAATTCCATAAGCAATTAGAGCAGATCCTGATAAGCCGTCTGATCTTGGCCTACACTGTTTGCAAAGGCGTGAAAATGCGTGACTGTTTAATGGTAGAGTATATTCGCTTCCCGCATTCAAAGGGTGAATCATTATTGCAACGTTAACAGTTTCATTCATTTTCCGTATTAACTTTGAAGAATCTGACTTTAAACAATTAATGAACTACATGTATTTTACATACATTTATTCGACCGTTGTTTAAGCCTATACCTAATGGATATCTTGTACATATAATGATTGTACGGATATTACTGAGATGAAACTTTTAAATTATACTATAAAAGGGTAGTTTTACCATAGCAGAAACTGCGGAGGCAGATCTTTGGGGTTTTTTAAGAAAGCGGAACAGATCCTGATCAGTCAGTCCCTAAAGGACCAGTCTGGCCTGTATCTACTCTGCTTGCAAAAGAGTCAAGGGACTTCTCTATAGGATAAAGGCTTTGTGCTGCAAAGTCTTGACCAGCCATTATAGTCTCAATATCAAATGGTTACTTAACAGTATTTATGTTCTGATTGGAAAGCGTTTCCGTTCTGTTGTTCGTTCTTTACAATCATTTCTTAACTCACTCTCTCTCTCTCTCTCTCTCTCTCTCTCTCTCTCTCTCTCTCTCTCTCTCTCTCTCTCTCTCTCTCTCTCTCTCTCCTCTCCTCTCTCTCTCTCTCTCACAAACCCTGGGTGGCTTGGCATATTATAAGTCTATCAGCAAACGGACATGCGATTATCTAATCATCACGTGCCTTCGAGTTACTCTTAAGTTGTTCCAGGGGAAATCTTATCTAGTAATCTACCTCGTTAAGGGGCTGGCTTATGTGCAACAAAAGTGAACTAACCTTGATTTAAATGTAACTCTTTCCTTCGTACAAATCTTTCATTACGCTTTCCTATGAATACTATTTCTTGCGACTGTTTAGTTACAATTAACTATAACACTGTATTTCTGTCTGTTAGAAAACCGAATTTCAATGTGATGTAAGTTATAACTACTCTGTAAAACTCTGTAAATTGGAGCAACGATCAACAGGCTAAATGTACAGCAACATCTTTCTAACCAGGCTCCAATCTATTTCTAATTAAGTGTTAAATTTCGGTAATTTAATTTAGATTTACAGACATACAAACATGGTCTCTGCCAAGTGTTTGTTTGCTACGTGTGAGCTTCATTTATTGTGTGGCGTTGTAATTTGGGAGAACATGAATGTCACTTTCTTCTCTGAAAATCTTAACCCTTCGCCACTATGAAAAACAAATCTACTTAACTTTGGATATGATGTAGTTTTTAATTCTTCCGTTCCGATTAAGATTTGGAGAAACCGTGTGTCTGTTTGGATCTTGATGAAATGCCGAATTTCTCGGCGTCTGATCTAGATTCAATCTATAAATGCAAGTAAGGGGGCGAATATAAGGGTTAATGTTTAATGTTAATGATGTTTTATGTTAACCCGTGTTTTAGTGATAATTTATTCTATTACTACCATTATATTCCGAGATTCTCTTAACCATTCCAACCCATTTCGGCCCAGGCATAAGCTGTAGAATCAGATCTATATTACACCGTAAGCAAACAGAGCAGACCCTTATCAGACGGCCCCTCATTGCAATAGTGAGTACATTACCTGCAATCTTATTCCTTTACTTCATGAATATTCATGTGGAAAATAATAACAGCATAGATATTAATTATATCAATCATTATAATAACACTTGGACACAGACAGATTTAGCAATAGCTGAAAGTGTAGAATCATATCTATATTATATCACAAGTAAACAGAGCAGACCCTAGTCAGACGGTTCCTACAAGAGTCGTCTCATCTGGTTCTTCTCTGTTTGCAAATACTATAAAGCCGTATTTACGGAGTAGAAGGTTAACCCTGTGAAAAACGATGCTCATTTATGGATCTGGTGCGAGTTTGTCTATTTACGATTTGATCAAATCTTTGAGGAACAACTGACCAAGTTTTTGAGAAGTTTCATTTGAATCCAAGCTGTTTGCATATGCGAGTCAGGTCGTGAATAGCAGTAAAAGGCTTAACCCATTACCTCATAGGTTATTTTTAGATACACCCTCTTTGAATAAATCTAGAGAAAAGGAAACTTTTAGAATTTTGTAGTTTGAAACCATTGTGATAAATAGAGCATTTGCTCCTATAGGAGCAAATGCTCTATATATCACAATGGTTTCACAAAGTGATTTTACAGAGTCGTCAAATGTCGTTAATATGAGGGAATGGGTTCAACATTATGTGTTGCTCTGCATGTAATTTACATTACATTACAGATGTTATTACAGATAACGAGGCGTACTCAAATACTAAAGTCGTCATTTCTCCACCAAACCCTATGTTGTGACCACTCTTTAGAATCGTCTCTTAGAGACGATTCTAAAGAGTGGTCACAATATAGGGTTTGTTGAGGAAATAAAGAAGTTATATTTGAAAATATTTAAATTAGGCATCTTATCTGGAGCTCTGTTTAATTATTGTCGTTACATAGTTTCGTATACAATTTCTTGTACATGTAGTATTATCATCGCGCAAAGTAACTGTAGCAGAACCCTACAACTCAGGTTAATTTTTCAATAACATTATAAGCGTTGGTATTTTTTTTATCTTCAAGCATGATTGTGAATATGCTGATAACGAAAGCATGTCCCTGTGATACAAAATAAACAGTTCTCATCGATAGATTCAATACTTATACTTTGTGTCTACAACAAAACATGATCGGCCTATGTCGAACAGTTACATGTAACCAAACTAAAACGCAACCCGAATAAATACACAGTCATTACATTGCCGAATAGCATCGGATCTTCGATACAGTAAAAGCCTTCTAATGCGACCTGCAAAAAGGGGCATACTTCACAGTGGCACAGGCAGATGGTAGCTTAATGCAGGACGAAATTTATGCAGAAAGCTCCTATAGGAACTTTCTGCATAACTTTCGCCCTGCATTAAGCAACCGCCTGATTATAAAGACAGCCATGTTTATTCATTAAGTGGTCACATAAGAGGGGTTATAATGTACTATGTCTTCTTTGGCGTTTATTTGATTGGTTTTCTTGCCATATTTTACTTTTCAGCATATAATCAAAAATTAATGCTTTATGTAATTTTAAGGCAGCATTGCAAATAGAGACTATCACTTTAACATTTAATGATCGAATGTTCCATTGCCCATAAACTTCTCACAGTATTGCTACCTTCATATGCTGAGCGCTGGTTAAGAGGGCCGCTGTTCTCTTCCAAAGTCATCCTTGGATCGAACCTACGATGTCCCGTTTCAAAAAATAAATATCGCGGCAGTTAGGCTGGCAAAAATGTGTTTATGTCTTTGCTGTGATGGAGAAAAGGGGGTGGAGTAGAGAGAGGCTGAAAGAAATAACAAAAGTATGTCAGAAAATGAATATATAGTTTGTCGGGAAGCACCTGCATTGGTAGATGAGACAGTATCTACAACATTTCATGATACATGCTGACAAAAAGTGTTGCTCCTGGACATTCGTTACGTTTCCTACTCGGGGCTGGTCTTCTGGAAACACGCTTCATCGTTGTAAATGAATGAATATGTCCCGATATTTCTATGAATGTTACATGTATCATGCTGGTCATGAAACCTTTACCTGAAGGAGACATTTACTAGTTCCTACCACATTTAAACGCTTTGCAGAGTAGACACCTATCGTACGGCTCTTGTAGGAACCGTCTGATCAATGTCAGCTATCTTTGCTAATGAAAATAATATAGATCTAATGCAACCGTTTCTGACATGACCAAACTTTCCTGTGCTCATATGTCATTACACAAATATCAGCTAATTTGTGTTCATAATGTCATTATTTCTTGCATGGATATTCATTAGGTATAGGGTTAACCCTTTCCCTTATATAAGCGCATTATCATGCATCTGCAAGCAGAGTAGTCCCAGATCAGATGGCTCATATAGGAGCCGTCTGATCAGGATCTGCTCTGTTTGCTTATGTAATTTGATAGATCTGTCTCCATACTTTCTAAAATGGCTACAATATTCCATCTATCATAGTTTATTACAACTATTTCGTCCATGAATATTCAGTAGGCATTGAACAACATAGAACAGGTACAAGGTTGAACAAATTAAATGTGTCACACAATCATATTCCCACATCATCTCTGGAGACCCAGCTCTAGTTGTAGTTTTGATAGTTGCGATCATATAAAATATTTAATATTTATATACTAGGCAATCGTTTTAACCCTGTCAACACTGATTTTTCAAATGGACTATTCAAATCATCACACAGATCAGGTTTACATGGAGTTTATGAAAGACGTTTAACATGACAAACAGTGCAGATCCTGATGAAAGGGTACCTCCTCTAGGAACCGTCTCATCTCGATCAACAGTGTTTGCAAAGGACTTGCCTCACACATTGGATTTTTTGTTACATTAATCTTTACAGTGACCAATGAACAAGGGACATTATTCGGCCGTTTTGAACACCGTAGAATCAGAACGTTTATTATGTCATAAGTAAACATGGTAGAACTCGGTCAGACTGATCCTGCAGTAACTTTCTGTTAAAAACGCCTCTACGAAATAAAGGGTCAAAAACAATGAGAAAAACAAATTTTTAAAATAAGATATTTGCTTGTCCATCTAGGGAACACATATTCGTAAAAAGGACGAACAATGCGATATGGGTGCATTAAATCGGTCGGCAATAGTAGAATACGATGACCATGTGATTGAGTTGTATTTCAGTCGTGTGCAAAAATAAAACCAACGCTTCAAACAATTCAAAAGAAGACAGTCTGGTCATACATGTTTTCCTCTTTTCAAGATCTTGGTGATAGTTCCTTCAAGCTTGATCTGTCGGTAAAGCCACGGAAGGAGAGAACGGCCTTCACGAAACACCAGATACGGGAACTGGAGCGAGAGTTTAGTCAGCATAACTACTTGACCAGGCTGAGGCGGTACGAGATAGCCGTATCCTTGGACCTCTCAGAGAGACAGGTTAGAATACAATATTTTGTCGAAATCATTAAATCACCTCTATTGCACTGTTAAACTTTTTTCTCGACAATTAAATGTATCCTGTTTGTATCCATTTTCTTAACCCTTTCCCTCATACAAACGTGTTTTCACGCATTTGCAAACAGAGTAGACCCAGATCAGACGTCTCCTAGAGGAGCCGTCTGATTAGGGTCTGCTCTGTTTGCTAATTGAACTTGAAAGATCTGTATCTTAAGTTTCTAAAATGGGTACACTGTTTCACCCTCAATATTTCGTTATAAATGTTTTGTGTATGAATATTCAGTGGGTATTAAACTTTGAAATAAACATAGAACAGGGAACCAGGGTTAATAAACATTTATGCATGAAGGGGTCACTTTATGAATATTCACCAACCCTTTACTCCACAAATACGTCTTTCTATGTCTTCGCAAACAGAGTAGACCCAGATCAGACGGCTCATACATGGTCTGCTCTGTTTGCATATGCTATAGTATAGATATGGCTCTTAAGTTTCTGCCTTAATCAAAATTCCCAGTGTCCATGCGCTATTATAACAAATCTAATTAATATTCATGATGCCATATTTCTCACATAAATCTTCATGAGATAAAGAGGTAACTGATGTTTTATAATGTTAACGATTCACATGGAAAAGTTGGCTTCAATAAAAACTGTAGGTTCAGATCTGTGCCATTTCGTAAGCAAATTATAGTAGACCCTGATCATATGACTCTTAACGGTAGCTTACTGCATGCCAAAGGCAATACAGATAACTTGCAAAGGAGTTATATTACATTGTATTTGCCCTGTTTCAATGTACCTCATGATTTTCAAATCTGTATCTTTATTCAGTTCAATAATGACATGTTATGCTGTGTTTGTATTTACCAAGGATAGGTTGAAATGTTGTAGCTGACATTTACATTGGTATACATGCAATAGCATTTACACAGGAACATGAGAAGTTTGGCTCTTGTACAATCTGCAGAATTATATCTGTACAATTCCATAAGTAAACAGATGAGACCCTGGTCAGGTGGCTTCTATAGGTCTTGGAGTAAAAGGGTGTATTATTGAGTAAAGGGTTGTGCTTGAAATGCAGTAACTGATGTTTGAAACATTGCCAGATGAACACATCCCATACGTGTATTGCCCGTCCAAACAATGTTGAATTCTACGAGTTATATTAACCATTTCCCTCATAGAAACGTGTTTTCACGCATTTGCAAACAGAGTTTGTTTATGGAAAGTGATAGATCTGTTTCTTTACTTTCTAAAATGGCTACAATGTTCCAGCTTGTATACATGTATTTGTTTATTACTATTTTGTCTATGAATATTCATTAGGTATTGAAATTTGAAATAAACATAGAACAGGGAAAGGGTTAACGTTCAGACTACTGCGGGCAGATTAGTGATTACCTTTGCAAACTGTTTGGATCTAGATGAGTCGCCGAATTACTATAGAAATTTGATAGTACTGTTTCTTACTTTCTACAATGGTTACAATGTTCCGTATTCCATATTTCATTATAATTTTTTTGTCCATGAATAGTCAATAGGTATTGAAATTTGGAATAAATATAGAGAAGAGAAATACAAGTGCATTTGTATCCTTATATACATACTTTCGGGGGGGGGGGGGGGGGGTTATGTTGTGTTATGGTAGCTGCTGTTTATGTTTATATCTGCTTAACCCTTTCCTCCATAAATACGCCTTTCTACGCCTCTGTAATAACCACTTCTTGAAACCATTGTGATAAATAGAGCATTTGCTCCTATAGGAGCAAATGCTTTATTTATCACAATGGTTCAAACTAAAAAATTCTCAAATTTTACTTTTCTCTAGTAAATGCTCCTTTTGGGTAGATTCATTCAAAGAGATTGGGTCTGAAAATAGCATATGGAGGAATGGGATAATAATGAAATTCATTTAGTTTGCACTCTAAGGAAACGCCAAACAATGCGAAAACAACATTGTTTAAGTTGTAATATTTAATGGACTGCGATACAAACGAAAATTGGAGCAGATAAATGTTGAAGAAGCGAAAGAGGTAACAGCTCAACATTACCACGGTAACGAACAGATTGGGTCTTAATGAGACATCGAGTTATTCGGCGGCTCATTCGTATTCGAACTGTGTGAATAGGTACACACATATCATGATGCGACACTGTCAGCGAAAGAGTAAACCCTTTCCCTCATATAAACGTGTTTTCACGCATTTGCAAACAGAGCAGGCCCAGATCAGACGACTCCTAGAGGAGCCGTCTGATCAGGGTCTGCTCTGTTTGCTAAAATAATTTGATATATCTGTTTCTTTGCTTTCTAAAATGTCTACAATGTTCCACCTTTAATATTTCTTTATAACTATTTTGTTAATGAATATTTAGTAGGTATTGAAATTTGGCCTAAATATAGAACAGGGAAAGAGTTAACGTGGACTAGTAAACCAGTGTTTATATGATGTAGATGTCCCCACACTGTCCCCACACTGCCATATTCACAAAGCCAATATATGTAACTCGACCTTGTGAAACAAACAAAAACACACTTCAGAAATTATCTCAATTAGAAATTCCTTCCTGTTTCTGAAGACAGACAGCGAACAAACCACTCTAGTAGATAGAGAAATAAAAACAAGTTAGCTATACAAAGTTGCTGGGAAGGAGGTTCTGTCAAAATGCAAGATGGTCTCATGCATTAATGAAAACTAGGAAAACAGAAAATTGTATCATGTACATTTTCTACTTTATATTAAAACTCAAATGGTAATAAATTCTATATACATAAAGACTGATTACTCGTATATGAAAGTTATAACATGTATCCCTCTAACCGTGATCTGACTCTAATATGAAGACAGCTTCGATCTAAACAAGACACCCAGTAACTCAGCCATCAGAATTTATACACGTACAGTTGAACTTCGATATCTGGAACTTCAAGGGAGCATGAAATAAGTTCGAGTTTACACAGGTTCGACTTATCCGATTGCTAATCTGGACAATTTCTTTAATTCACAGCTTAATGCGGGTCTAAAGTAATGTTGAAAGCTCCTGTAGGAGCTCGGGAGCTTTCAGCATTACTTTAGAACTGCATTAAGCTGTCACATGTGTTTCTAGATATGCATATTATATATTTTATTGCACTTCTGTATTGCAAGGTTTGGAAGGAGCGAACTTTTATTTCGA
The DNA here is from genome assembly GCA_963576725.1 of Azorinus chamasolen. Lineage (NCBI taxonomy): Eukaryota > Metazoa > Mollusca > Bivalvia > Cardiida > Solecurtidae > Azorinus > Azorinus chamasolen. Next base: position 26,583,030 of record OY755248.1, read on the forward strand.
GTTATATCTACGTTCGAGTTACCCGAGTTCGAGATATCGAAGTTCAACTGTAGTTGTTTGGCACTGTCAATAGTTTTCTCAAAAGCTTCTTCTAATTTGAAGTAGTAAATTTTTACCAGATCCAAATTTGAACAGATATTATTTTTTTGCACAGCGGGGTATTAACCCTTCGCTTGCTATTCACGTCAATTTACCTACATGTAAATAGTGAAGACCCAGATGAGACAGCTCCTGCAGGCGCTGTCTCATCATTCAGGGTCTGCACTATTTACAAGTTGATTGTGCAACCAGTGCACTCTAAAGCAGTGATTGCACAGCGAAATACTTGTACACAGTAAAGATATATGTAATTTTACGAAATGGCATTGGTAAAGAATGAGAAATGTATTTTAAAATTCAGCAAGAGAAGGGTTGAATAAATGCAAATTAATGTGTAATCGTGGCTTTTCTACTATGTCTTATATAAGGAATAATAAAAGATCATACTGTCAAAAATTATCAAAGTTTTAATTCTTAACTACATCTTCATCTGTTCAAGAAGACTGGTTAGTTGTGAAAGTTGTGAAAACAAACTCGTTCAAATGTGTTCATTGCGCAAGACATTCGAGACAGATGTACGTTTGGATGGACAAAACACTACATGCCCCCAATGTTACTGGGACATAAAATAATACATACCGCTCAATCGCACTGTGTTTCAACGTAGCTAGTAGGATATGAGACTGTGATTATTATTATTATTATTATTATTATTTATTATTATTATTATTATTATTATTATTATTATTATTACTATTATTATTATTATTATTAATTATTATTATATACTATTGTTTTGGGTTTTTTATGTTGTTGTTACTGTTACTGTTGATGTAGTTGTTCTTGTTGTCTGTGTTGTTCTTATTATTGTTGTTGTTCTTATTGTTATTGTTGTTGTTGTTGTTATCATAACTATGTATACACGTATTTGTTACACTTTTATCTATGACAACATTTCTGTAAATATTGATATGGGAGATGCTTGTTATGTATGTGGTTCGAACTTATGCTCTTTCCCTTTTTCGTGTAAATAATGTTTGATTGAATACATTTTAATTAACAGTGACCTGTTAACTTGCTTAACGCTGCTTCAGAGAAAGTGTAAGATGCCAAAAACATAAACCCATGATGAATTACTTAAACTTTATCCCGCTATCTGCGACATGATTCGTATTTGCAAACATCTTGGATCCAGATGAGATGCCAAATATCTCGAAATCTGAACTGTTGAACACCGATCAATAGTTTGTCAACAGCCTGATGGAATCGGACGTTTGCTCAGATCCATATTTGAGCAGACATTATTTTGTCATGGCTGAGTAAGGGTTTAGCGCTTGTAATCAATCAGCTTTGACATTATTGTCGTTTCAGGTGAAAGTTTGGTTCCAAAATCGCAGAATGAAGTGGAAACGTGTGAAAGGTACACAGATAGTAAAAGACAAGGTGTCAGGTCAGCTGAAGCCCCTGTCCGCCATGTCAGCGCAAAACATTGGAAGTAATAACGTTCCTGCGAATTATGATCAAACGGAAATGCGCAGTCAAAACTTCGATCAAGCGGAACTGCAGAATCAGTATGAACAACCCGACATGCGCAATCAACATTTTGAACAATCGAGCGGGCATAGCCAGCATTTGGATCGCCCTGATATGGGCAGTCATAACTTTGAGAGATCGGAAATACGAACTCATGAAGAAACTACATCTAGCAAAGATGGTTCTGATTTTCAGCCTAGCTCAAATGATTTGTCATAGTTCATAATTTGTATTGCTTAACATATTGACTTCCACCTCGAAGTAAAGCATCATAGTTTTTTTCCGGCAATTTATACGACCATTGAGAACTTGAGAAGACGTCTAGTTATTTAAACCCTTCCCTGTTCTATGTGTATTTCAAATTCCAATACCTACTGAATATTCATGGACAAAATAGTTATAATGAACTATGGAAGGTGGAACATTGTAGTCATTTAAGAAACAAAAGAAACATATTTTCAAATTCCATTACCAAACAGAGCAGACCCTGATCAGACGGTTCCTATAGGAGCCGTCTGATCTGGGTCTACTCTGTTTGCAAATGCGTGAAAACACGTTTGTATGAGGGAAAGGGTTAAGCCATGTGGCAATTTAAAATATGTGTCAGGTCAGCTGTAGTCTCTGTCCGCCATACCAGCGCAAAACATATTGGATCCAAATGAGGCGCTTTGGGAGCTTTCTGCATTACGTTCATTCTGCATTAAGCAACAGACTGCTTTGAAAGATGCTTGTGGTCACGTATTAATTGATAGCTTTTGAGAGTTTCTATTATATATGTATATATGTATAATGTTCATTTTAGTTGAGAAATTAATCGAATGTGACTGTATTTATGTGAAATATACTTGAGAGTCAACTATTTGTTGAAATAAGGAGAGTACATTGTATTATTTATCCATTTGAATGCTGAATGAGGGAAATCCTCTAACAGAATACGTCTTACATACTGAATACATTTACAGGCTTTTCTGCACTGAATATAAAGGACATACCAGTTTAAATGACAAAGTCCCTACTGATCAGTTAAGCCTGAACTACACGTAACCACTTTATTGGTATTCGTTCACTTATGTTTTGTATACGGAAAAGCTAAAACTATAAAAGGGAATTGTTGTCTTAGACAAAAACTGTAGGATGTACATGTATTTATTTTCATAGACAGAACAGACACTCATTAGACGCCTCTTACGGGTCTGCTCTGTTTCCAAATACGAGAAAAGGAGTAACTCGCCGTCTCATCAGGGTCTAGGTGGTTTGACACTCGGTCAATACAGTAGAACCCCGCTAATGCGACCACTTAATGAATAAACATGGGTGTCCTTATAAGCAGGTGGTTGCTGTAGTTTCTTAAAAGCTTGATCTTAGTCCAACTTACACTAGATCTAAATTTTAGCAGACATTTGTGTTTTTTAACATGTGGGTAAAAGATTAACCCTTAACTCCATAAATATGCCTTTTACACCTTTGCAAACAGAGTAGACCCAGACCAGACGGCTCTGTTTGCTTAAGATGTATTATAGATCTGACTAAATACTGTACATGTAAAATGCATTAACCCTTTCCCTAAAATAAACGCCTTTTCACACATTTGCAAACAGAGTAGACCCAGATCAGACAGCTCCTATAGGAGCCGTCTGATCGGGATCTGCCCTGCTTGCTGATGTAATTTGATAGACATGTTTCTTTAGTTTCTAAAGTGGCTACAATGTTCCACCTTCCATATTTCATTGTAACTATTATGTCCATGAATATTCAGTAGGTATGAAAATTTGGAATACATATAGAACAGGGGAAGGGTTAAAGTAAAAGACAAGCTCTTTAACCCTATGTCTGATAGAGACATCTTTGACACCTTTGCAAACAGAGTAGACCCAGATCAGACGGCTCTGTTTGCTTAAGATGTATTATAGGTCTGACTAAATACGGTACATGTAAAATGCATTAAAGTAGAAGACAAGCTCTTCGTTTAACCCTGTGTCTGATAGAGACATCTTTTGACACTTTTGCAAACAGAGTAGACCAAGATCAGATATAGGAGCCGTCTGATCAGGGTCTACTCTGTTTGCTTACGGTATAATATAGATCTTTTGACACATTTTCAATCAGAGTAGACACAGATCATACGACTCTTGTAGGAACCACCTGATCAGTACCTGCTCTGTTTGCTTTTTGAAGTATATAGATCTGACGAAGTCAAACAATCCTGTAATCATATACCGTTATAAATATTCGTGATATAACTGCTTCTTACATAAATGCTAATAGTACATGTTATAAAGATTTCAACATTGAACAGACATTTTGCGTTTAACCCAGTTCTAAAAACCGCTTTTCTATGCCTTTGCAAACAGAGTAGACCCAGATCAGACGGCTCCTAAAGGAGTTTGCTGTATGACACAAATACGAGTGTACGGTATCTGTCAAACATTCTTGTGTCCATGTGTTGTTATAACAATTAATATGATTAATATTCATGATGTCAATACATGTACATTGTATATGAATAGTAATGGAGCAAAGGGTTAAACAACGGGATAAACTGTACAAGAAGCGTAAAAATGCGATAGACCTTTTATTTAATCCTTTATCTCATCCTTGAAAGAAAAAATGATATCATGAATATTTATTTAACCCCTTCCGTGCCACGTTGACTGGTTTATGATATCACACGCAAACAGTTTGGATCTAGATGAGACGCCGAGTAACTCGGCGTCTCATCAGGATCCAAGCTGTTTGACACTCTGTTTACTGTTTTATAAAGAAAATGAAAGAAGTGCATACAATTACACTATAAATAAACGAAACCATGCCAAGCAGACGACAATGCTGGCACCGAAAGGGTTAACCCTCTAACTATGTTGGCAAATGCGTGAAAAAGCGACCATATGAGGGAAAGTGTTAATAACTGCATATGAACACAGGATATATTGTCATAGGTAGAACATGCGGAATACATATACATGTATATAATTTTGAAAGCAAACGAGGCAGACCCTAATCAGACGGATCCTATAGGATATGTCTGATCTGGATCTTCTCTATTTTCAGAGGCCAGAAAAGGCGTATCTGTTCGATTAGCCAATTTAACAATTTCCTTTATACAAACGTTTTCCCGCCTTTGCAAACAGAGTAGACCCAGATCAGATGATCACTATAGGAACCTCTGAACTGAGCCTGGTCTGTTTACTTATGAACTCATTGCATAATATATATGACTCATCAGTCTCTACCGACACCAAACAGTAGTGTGTGCATACGTCATCATACAACATCAGCTAATGAAGGCTCATGATGTTATTAGATCTTTCATGAATATTCAACAGGGAAAGGGTTAACCTGTATTCAGCCTTGGTGAACTCAACCAATGGTTTATATTTAATAAATCTGTTTTCATTTTGAGTGATGTTTCTGCAATTATTCCTGCCGATGTGACATACTTCGAAGCAAAACATGCAGCCAGAGGAGTTCGTAAGGAGTTCTTTCATCGTCAGGAGCCCTTTCAGTACTGTTCGTTTTAGGAGCACTGGGTAAAAATGGGTTATTCCTTCATACCCCTTTACTACATAAATACGTCTTTCTATGCCTTTGACAACAGAGTAAACCCAGATTCGTTCATCGTCAGTATTTCTTTCAACACTGTTCTTTTTGGGAGCACTATTTATAAATGTGTTATTCTTGCATACCCCTTTACTGCATAAATATATGTGTCCCTTTCTTGCAAGCCTATGTCCACACCTTTGCAAACAGAGTAGACCCAGATAAGATGGCTCCTGTAGGAGCCGTCTGATCAGGGTCTGCTCTGTTTGCTTATGATATAATATAGATATGATTCTACAGTTTCTGCCTTGATACTCTTTTACTCCATAAATGCGACTTTATTTCACGCCTTTACCAACAGAGTAAACTCAGATTATTTCATCGTCAGGAGTTCTTTCAACACTGTTCTTTTAGGGAGCACTATTTGTAAATGTGTTATTCTTGCATACCCCTTTACTGCATAAATATATGTGTCCCTTTCTTGCAAGCCTATGTCCACACCTTTGCAAACAGAGTAGACCCAGATAAGATGGCTCCTGTAGGAGCCGTCTGATCAGGGTCTGCTCTGTTTGCTTATGCTATAATATAGATATGATTCTACAGTTTCTGCCTTGCCACACTTTTTGTGTTCATGTGCTATTATAACAGTTAATATAAATAATACCTATGACGTCATTATATTTTGCATGAATATTCATGGAGTAAAGGGATACTGCAAATCCATTATCATCTTGCTTTACTCTTAACCCTTCGCTTGCTATTCACGTCAATATACCTACCTGTAAATAGTGAAGACCCAGATGAGACAGCTCCTGCAGGAGCTGTCTCATCAGGGTCTGCACTATTTACAAGTTGATTGAGCAACCAGTGATTGCATAGCGAAATACTTGTACACATTGAAGATATATGTAATTATACAACAGGGCATGGATAAAGAAGGAGAAATGTATTTTAAAATTCAGCAACGAAGGGTTAACACCTTATCTCAGAAATACTCGTGTAAGAAATGATGACATCATGAATATTAATTAGTTTATTTTCCATAACAACACAAGGTCTGTTTTTTTAAAATGGCATAAACTATAGAATCCAATAGACATCCAATATATGTTATTTCATAAGCAAGCAAAGCAGATCCGGATCAGACTGTCTGTTCTGGGTCTACTCTGTTTTCAAAAGCGTTTAAAGGCGTATCAGTAGAGTATAGGATTAAACCCCCATAAAAGTCAAACAGTTATAAAAGGTCACATGCGGTCGGTGAAATGGTTACACAATAGAACCTGGTTCTTATTTTTTCGCATCCGTTCCTTTTGATCTTCCTATTTAAGATTCACGTACGTACGAAAAGCACGTACGGGCGTTTAATAAAGAATATTTTAGGGAGGTGGCGACTGAATATAATCTTGGAATACATGAGGTCCTAGATAGCGATGTACATGTAACTATCTAACTGGACTTCTGAATTAGTATCAGTACCGATCATTAAGACATGTGGTAGCTTCATGCAGAGTGAAAGTCTTACAAAAAAAAAAACCTTTTGGATATTTTTGCATGACTTTCTCCCTGCATTAAACTGCCACCTGTAAGAAAAGCTGATACTGTTACTAATTTAGAGATTAGTTTAGAGCGTAAATCCCCTCTAAATCTTTTTAGGCAGTCGGTTGCATAAATACTGGATGAAAGTCATGAAGAATGCCTGCAAAGGAGCTGCCACTTGCATTAAGCTGCCACCTGTCTCCTAGACCGATGTTTATACCAAATTTGACGTCCCGGTTTAGTGTTGTTTTAATGTACATGGAATAATGACTGGTAACTGACAATATATGAGAGACGAATTGTCGGATGTACAGCGCTTGATGGCAGTAATATAAAATCATATCCTTCACAGGTCTAAGAAATGTATGATCTTGAAAAAAAAGTCGAACCGAGACTGTGATCTATCACATAGAGCACCGGCATAGATCATATTCCTCTCAGAATCTAAGAAAATTGTAATTCGTAAGAAGAATGTGATCGAACTAAAAGTCTTGTTTGTCTTATATTCACAAACCTTGCGAATTAAAACAATCCTCCTCTAATTCCGACAACTTACACACGGGTACACTTTGAATATACATATATGTTTTTAAAGGAGGTGGATGTTTAATGCAGGGCGAAACTAATGCAACTGCACTTAATACCCAGAATGGTGGAATTAGACGGGATTAATTGTATATCTATTGGAATAGAATAAAGGTAAAAACTGATTAGCAGTTGTATATGTACATACAACAGTGAAATTTTTACCTCATATAGATTCATGTAAGAAATAATGACTGTATGGTATTAATATTTATATCAATTTTAAATAATTATTTATTATGGTATATATATTGTTTTATATACAAACAAAGCAGATATTGACCAAAACACTCCTAACAAAACAACTGATCTGGGATTAATTTGTTTGCAATGCGTCAAAATATGTATCTATGTCAAAAAGAGCAGGCCCTGACCAGACAGCTCACGTACACATGTGTTTGTAACAGGTAAATGTTTAACATGCATTCACAAAGGCCTTAGACTGATGATTGCTTTCAGTCGCTGTCCATTGGACGAAACCGGAAACTCTGTACGACTCTGAAATCATTCTCAATCATCTGCTAGGTCCAGTTTCGAAGTCAGACTCAAACTCTTAAGTTTTATAACCTCGTACCTATGAATCCCGAATGGACCAGCAGTTTGGATGTTTCTTACAATGCAGACGTGCAACAAGAACGTCTAGTTAAACCGGGAGTCTGAGCAAAGTTCAGATAGACTGTAAAGATGCATAATAGATATGTTTGAAAAGTGGATAATAGACATAATGCAAATTCTGACGATTTCAACCGATAAAGGCTGCTCAGAGGGCGATCTCATGATGCCCCCAGACATGTACTGGGATCCACATTCTTTGATCCATGTACATTGATGATCTTTTTTTTATATATATATGGATGATGTTTTGTTTTGAAAACAAATAAAAACTATTCGATTATAAACATGCCCATGAAAGGGGCACAACCCATTTATACATTACTTCCATTCTCCAGTTAGAGTTAGTGTTCGTAGTCTCACGAACCTCGGCGGTAAACATGAGCATGTATCAGTCGTACATATATGAGTAAGGTGAGATTAACCCTTCGCCTTGCTATTCTCGTCAATATACCTACCTGTAAATAGTGAAGACCCAGATGAAACAGCTCCTGCAGGAGCTGTCTCATCAGGGTCTGCACTATTTACAAGTTGATTGTACAACCAGTGCATCCCGCAGCAGTGATTGCACAGCGAAATACTTGTACACAGTGAAGATATATGTAATTATACAACAGGGCATGGGTAAAGAAGGAGAAATGTATTTTAAAATTCAGCAAGAGAAGGGTTAATACATGCATGGGTTAGGTGAGGTTTATACATGTGTGTATGAGGTAGGTGAAATGTTCTTGTGTGTTCCTAATTAAGCAAAAGATAATCAACGGTCATTGAAACTATGTACTCTATAAATATACCTTTGCAGACAGAGTAGACCCAGATCAGACGACTCCTGTTGTTGGCTTAGGAAATAATATAGACATGATCATAAGTTTCTGACATAGAACAAACTTCCTATATTCGTGTGCTCTTATACACAATAATCTAATCAATATTTATGATGTCGTTATTTTTTCTTTTGTTAAACCCATCTAAGATATGTTGTATTTAACTCTGTCGCCATCGTCGGCTAATTCGTGATAACCTTTGCAAACAGTTTGGCCCCTAGTAAACGTCGGGTACTCCGGCGTCTCATCAGAATCCAAATTGTCAGACATCTTGATTATTTATTTTTGTACAACAGTATAAAGAAACTTCAAGTTTGTAATCTGAAGCAGACAAAATCGCAGACGACAATCTTAGGATGATAATCTTAGCAAACGAAGTGTTAACCCTTTCCTTGTTCTATGTTTAGTCCAAATTTCACCTACTGAATATTAATAGATTAATAGTTAAAATAAAATATGGAAAGTGGCCATTTGTAGCCAGTTTAGAAATTGAAGAAACAGAGTTATCAAAACCCATTAGCAAACAGAACAGACCCTGGGGCCGTCTGATCTGGGTATTCTCTGTTTGAAAATGCATTAAGAAGCGTTTATATGAAGGAAAGGGTTACACAAGGTACGTATTACTTAGGATTTCGATTTGTAATAATCTATCACGTGTCTGTTGCTGAACTTGCTTAATTTAAGTTGAATACCACAGATAAATCATATCAACTTATGCACACGGGAAAGATGGCTCAAAAGTACACCAGGGAGTTCAGAATGTTATAGATCACAGCATTATGGATTTATAATTGTTTTATTATTATCAAGCATTAAGGAGACATTTTTTTCACAGCAAAGTTAGGGTTACATAACAGTAGGTTGTCTTTAATACAAGAGAAAGTCATGTAGCCATTTTCTTCCTGATAACAATAACAATATAACAATAAAAAAAACTAGAATTGCTTTTGATACAAAAATTATGTCTCCCCCGTGTCAAATTTTCAAAGTCCCATAACTCTGCAGAAAATCATAGAACCGGAGCAGGAATAAGATATGCAAAACTAGGCATGGTGCTGGTCAAGCCTATGGAGTTTCATGAAAATCCGACAAACGTTTTGGAGAAACCGCACGGACAAATTAAAATCGGACAGACGGACAGACACCGCCCACAAAAACACTTGATACATTCACTAGTGTGCGAAGACGGTACTCTGCAATGAAAAGGATTGAAAAGATTATGAATTTGTTGTTCCCTTGTTACTATCCAAAAAGACGATTAAACGGCCATCAACAGGAAGTCTAATTATTGGTCTGTAAGGTACATGTAGGTGGTAACTTTATGCTTTACGAACGTAATGTCTCGTAGGAGCTTTCTGTATTACTTATGCTCTGTATTAAGCAATCAACTGCCTTTTAAGACCCCCACGTACAAATAATTATTGGCCGCTTAAGACAGGTTCTACTGTATTGATGGTTGAGTGCAAGACTGCGAAGATTACAAAAATTGATTTTTCGCCCATTTTTTATTTAAATTCACTATCAGAGTGTCGAACAATTTGAGTTACACGACATTGCTTCTTGACCTGTACTGTTTGCAACATATTCACGAGTTTTCCCCATAGGATTTTGTCGGTACTTCAGTTTTGCGCCCAACCATCGATATATTGACATATTTTAAACGAAATGTAAGAACTAAGCGAAGGGACATAGACTGCATATGGCAAAATACAAAGACGCCCTGCCTTATTTCCCTTATCGGAGTTGAGATTAAGCTCTGCAGTTTTTCCATCATGAACAATTCATGCTACACTTAGTCTACGTTGCTGCTGCGACCTTGCTTCGACCTAAGAGCATCAGTTGCGCTTCTGTTGCGCTTTAACGGTGGAAGTGTTGCACAGTTATACCCTGATCGGCACACGCGTGGCGTAAATCGTCATGAGCGTGGATCAGTCGCCAAGAGCGTAGCAGAGGTGCAGTAGGCGAAACGCAATCAATGCGCCAAGAACATAATGTAAGCATAGCAGAAGCGCCGTTGGTGGTTCATAAATTGTCGAATCGCCGTGGAAGCGCTTTGATCGTCGCAAGAGCGTACAAAGCGTAGTGTGAGCACACAGAGCGTAAGAGAAACGTAGTGAGATCGCGGACAAATATCTCGACGCTTTTTATTGCGATGCGACTGCGCTTGCTTTACGTTACACATTCTGCGGCTACGATACGGCTGCATTCGTGAATTGCGGCGCTTAGAGTCCACGGCGATGCCGCTACATACATTTTGAGCAAGGAAAAAATAATCGCCGTAAAATGACGATCAAGAAGCTTTGATCGTAGCTTCTACTACGATCAGGGCATTTATATTGCGCTGTTTCCGTTCCTGCTACAATTTTTATCAAAATTTCGAAGCGTGGCGGAATCGCCGCTCAGTTGAATGTGGCTATAAGCGACTAGAGACAGGAGAAAACGCCGATCAGATGAGTGAGATGACTACTATAGGAGTGGTCTGATCTGGGTCTGCTCTATTTGGGAAGGTGTTAAACGGCGTCTATATCAGATCAATGCTTCAAATTGGTTAACATTCTAGCTATCTAACAATTCCGATAAAGCGATATAAAGTGAAACGATTAGGCAAGTAAAGTTTAGCGTTTTATACACATTATAAGGTCACAGTCGGTACGATTTTGCATATCGAATTTTGCATCGCTTTAATAGCATATCAGTCGAATCGCGACGTCGTGCTAATTTCAAGTCGCGTAAGAGCCCAGAGGTTCGTCTGTGCACGGAACAAAAGAACATCGAGATTAATTCACCGACCTACCGCAAGTCAGCTTGAGTGCTTCCTCCCATTAAAACTCCGAATACGCAGAAGACCAGGATTCGAACCACAGTGAGGAGGTATTATGTGATTGTCAATCGAGGACAATGGGGTCCCAAACAGTTAAGAACATTTCGCATTAATTTGGCTATTGATTGCACGCTTAGATTATTCTTAAATAGAGTTTAATCAACATTGTTAAGTTTTAATTGGTATTACTCTAATTTGCATATTGAAATCTAACTGACAAAGCAATATGAAAATTTGAGACAGTCTTTGGATTGATAGAGACATCAGTAACTCTATTATTTGGCCCAAATAGTTTGACATATCATAATTGCTGTTAGAAGTTTCTTAGAAAAACAGATAATGAAAATACTGGAATAATGAATAATGAAAATATGTGAATTGAGTAAGACGACTTATTCAAAGTTGGTATCGATATACATGTAGATAAACATAGATATACACGATATAAAAACTGGCTTGAAATGGCAAATGTTCCAGAAGATAAAACATTCTTACGTATTGGGTGTTCTAGAGGTTTATGCTTGGTTGTGTCAAAATCATGAATAAGAATTGATCTGTATATATGTGTCGGACGCATCATTCAACGATAGCTAATATTAGCGGATTCAGGCATTAAACTGTGACGAGCATAACAAAATAAAGAATTTAGCTAATCAAGCCCAACACCCTGTCAGATCCTTTTTCATTCATTCAATTATGTACACTATCTTACTTTATATGCAACTGAAAATGCGAAGGGACCGCCACATCCTGAAACCAGAAAGCTTGTGTCTTATAAAAAAGGATGAGTACCATTACACAGAATTTGTTATTGCCGGTCTTGCTGGCATTAAATAAAAAAAATATACAACAATAAAGTGGTGCGTTTTTTTCGAAATGCACGACAAGGGCGGAACGTAATTACACACAGTGCAATATTAAAAAATAATAATAATTAACTCGCAGTATAGATCTGACCAAAATAGAACATCAATAATGATTTATTTTGTTTCGTATATTTACATCACTTGTAGCATAGATAAGTATTATTGTTTCATATAGTTTAACAGAAATTCAATACCGTTCTATATAACACTTTAAGTGACATATATCTATATATACCTAAGTTTATAACTATAAACAGGCACTAGAACATTAATCGTAAAGGTATGGTTGGTAGTGCACATGATTAATTACCACATTATCAGATGAACATAGTTTGGAGTAAATAACGCTGAAATGAAATCTTTATTGACAATAGATATGCTTTAATGTTATGTACTTTAATTCAGCCTTAAGACTTGTGTTACCTAATCTCATTATCCGATCGCATGCTAAAATGCAAAGATAAAAACATAAATAGAGTGATAAACTATAATAAAAACGTCTCTGATGGCCAAATACAAAACACTATCTTTTCGCTATCTGTTGTCTCAAGTTAGGCGACCAATCCCAGATAGCTACTTGTTATTTGTCTAATGCTAATTCCATCAAAATGTAAAATACTACAAAATCTGCATTGCGAAAGTCACTACAGATGGACGATTACACATATATTTACACTGCATACATTAGTCATTTTTGCATTGGTGTTTACTATAAGCTCTTTCCGATGTTTCCGATATGACAGCTTGTATGGATCAACATCATGTGCGTATGTCTGACTCCCAATGTCACCAGGCATACATGAGGATATGAACTGACAGCGCCATGTATGAGGAAATACGAATCGGATAGAATAACTAAATGTGGCTAATATTCTGTCTGTCATCATCTTGTTCGCATATGACAAAGCCGACATTTGTGTATTGTAAGGGTCTTATGCCACAAAATTTGACTTTTTCCTACAATCAGAATTATGGTTATAAAACTCCATGTTTCATTTTTTGCATGGATTACGTATGCAACTGACATTCTCCGCGCTTGGGATTAAATTCAAAACAATTTTTTCTCCGAAAGTCATTATTTCCAGACTCGTATATCTTAGCATTTTAACATTTAATCTATGACAGGATAGCCATGCTTACATTTGACAGGATAGCCATGTAAGACAGGATAGCCATGCTTACATTTGACAGGGTAGTCATGCTTACATTTGTCAGGATAGCCATGCTTACATTTGACAGGATAGTCATGCTTACATTTGTCAGGATAGTCATGCTTACATTTGACAGGATAGTCATGCTTACATTTGACAGGATAGCCATGCTTACATTTGCAAACAGGTAACTCTAGATAAGCGGGGAAGTAAATCATCGTCAGATCCGTATACAAACTGCAACGCACACTGCATATTTTGTAGATAATTCTAAATACAATAAACCTTATAAACGTGGTTTTTAATCAAGTTTAACTTGATTTGGCGGATGGCAGTTTCATGCAGTGTAAAAGTCATGAGATGCATCTGTCAATTGTCTAAACGGCTAGTGCTAGTTCGGATACATCCGGTTTAGAGGTGATTTATTGTATACCCTTTATTACAATAATGAATCTGACGAATATCTGATGTATTGCTAAATGGTTAATATCAATATCACGTGCAGCCAACAGGTACTGAGGTTGATAGATCTCATCAGCAGTGGAAAACTTCTATGATGTCTAAACCTGGGATGTAAGTTTTAGATTCTCGTAGACAACAGGCTGTGCTGCTGAAATGAAAGGGGAAGTCAATGATGGCGTTGCATAGCCGATAAGACAAATTAAATTATATTCTAATACACCAGTACATCTTAGTTAGATTCAAGATGTTAACACTTACCTCCTGTGAAAAGTTCGATTTTGTACTATTTTAACTTCTCCAGCTTCGATTAAGCCTTTGAGAAACCACTGACCAAACAAAATAGATCCTAATGACAATAATATGGCATGCTTGGTTACGCTGCTTCTAATTTGAATTCAGGATGTTTTCAAATGCAATTCAATTAAAGAGTAGTAAAGTCAAGCAGGACAGCCACAAACAAGAGACAATTATTACCAACAAAAACCAATAGAAAATACATGTAATTGAGACACACACGCAACAGCGCGCACACACACATACACACACACCACATGCACATGAAATACACAAAGACCTACACATACACATACGCACACAAACAAACACATACACACACGAGGGAGAGAGATGAAAACATCAATAAACGTACAGGTGCAACTACACAAGACAAACATAAAAGTAAGGGTGACAAACAGAACACCGTCTTGGAAAGATCAGTGACAAAGCAGCCACTGGGGGTTTAAATGCGTTTACGGGCGTCCTAACCCCAAACTTATCTAAATGTCACCCTAGTTTAATAAACAGTATAAATAAAAGTAACCCTGCTGGCCTTCCTCACAACAAAGAAGACGGATAACACAGGACAATATGCAAACATAGCAAAAGCAACCAACCGCGAAATGTACTCAATGACTTGCTGAAGTCAGAGCAACTGCATTGAAGCCGTCTTGTGCAAGGATAGCGGGATGAGGGTTATATAGTATCTGCCACGATTTGTTGTTACCATTTTCCTGTTCTATGTTTATTACAATTTTCAATACCTACTGAATATTCATGGACAAATTAGCTACAATAAATATGTAAGATGGAACATTTCACCCATTTTAGGAAGTAAAGAAACAAATCTATTAAATTTCATTTGCAAACAGAGCAGACTCTGATTAGACGGCTCCTACAGGAGGCGTCTGATCTGGGCCTACTCTGTTTCTAAATGTGTGAAAACACGTTTGTATGAGGAAAAGGGTTAAGAGAAAACGTTTTTCTACAGTGGGTCCTGAAAAAAGCGAACGTTTGAAAAAAGTTTATCTCAAATGACAACGAGTGTCAGTTTCATTATTCACATATAACTGATTCGCTCAATTTCGATATTTAGACGAAGTGGCAGAAATAGACAATTCTTTGCTGCATCTTTACGATGCTTACTAGATTCTATATTTAGTAACAAAGATGAGTCCATGCCGACGTTGATTAGTTGACTACTATATACACTGACGCAGGAAAACAGGTTGCGTTCAAGTTTACACGTATGCTTTAAGTTCGGAAAACGTAATCAAAGTATTCATGCGACGTTATATCTTATATAACACAATGGTATGTTAGATATATAAACAATAATGATGGATAGAATAGGAAACAAGCAAAGTTATGTGGTAAAATCAATATGGTGATGTTTGCTTTGAACAGGCAAGAACCAGTCTATGAAAGTCTTTGCGAGCGTACATTCAGTTTGCTTTTGCTGCAAGCATTTTTTCAACGACGATATCCCAATTAGCTTCGGTACTTTTAAAGTTACTGCTCGATTAAATGGAAAAACGTGTTGTTTTCTTAAGAAAAATGTAAAGTCAAGCAGGAAAAGTCACACACCAGATGCAACCACTACTAAACTACTAATAACAAAAGTACAAAAATGAGTCGTTCAGGAAACACCACATACAGAACAATCAGCCGCCCGAATAGCAACACAAGGAAACAGCAAATGTACATAACTATAAAAACATCAAGAGACGCACAGACAAAACAAACACACAACAGGGGGAAGATGGAAGTACCGCCTTGGAACGGTCAGTGACAAATGTCACTTGTGGGTTAAACCGGTTTATGGGCGCCCAACCTCACACTTATTCCATCCCGACCCTAAAAGACGAACAGTGTAAATAAACGTATCCCCTCTCCGACTAATCTACAACAACCGCGATGGCAAATACAGTGGTAAAATGCATGTATAACGAAAACATTTAAGTGAACAAACTGTATCCACCAATCGCTAGTGTACTCAATGATTGAGATGCAAACAGATTAACTGTAGAAAAGTAATAAAGGGTACGACAAAAACGAAATAGTACAGATATTCGACGTTCTCTTTCCGTTTCTGGATTTAAGAGGTCGCCTTCATAGAGTACTAAACCTTTCTTGTCGGCGTACATGCAAAGATGCAAGCGTGATTGCCAACTGTAAAAGGGTTGACAACCAAACATGCAGTATGTTGTAGTACTACAGGAACATATCCCTTTTTAATGATTTTTTAAAGACCCAACTGGAAATTGAAATGTGCGGCTTTATGAGATACTAATGTATGCCACATGTGAAGTCTATATCTCTACTGGTTCATAAGTTACGGCCAATGTAAAGTCGGTAATTTGACCTATATATTTTACCTCTGACCTTGAAGGATGACATTGACAACATGTGCGGCTTTATGAGATACAGTTGCTTGCCAAATATCAAGTCTCAATCTGTACTGGCTCAAAAGTTATGACCAATGTTAAAGTTGGTGACAAACAGACAAACATACCAACAGACAGACAGGGCAAAAACAATATGCCCCCAGATCTGATATGGGGGCATAAAAATAAATGACACATACACGCAACCATGCGCGCACACACACGCACTCGCACACAAACACACGCACGCACGCACGCATTAACACAATGGTGAAAGTCCGGTAAGCTCTTTCCGTTCTGGGTTTAAGAGTGTACCATCATAATGTACTACCCTCGGCCTGTCATGGTACAGGTAAATATGGACGCGTGGCTACCGTCTGTAAAGGAGTCAATAACCAAATATGTCAAGAATAACAGAAAATGTATCCATGGGACACAGATGCCCCCGCGACCAAACAGGAAGTAGATGACCGACTGACATGAAACGGGGAGACACGGTACAACGCACTATGATTATGCTTCAGACCAAATATCAAACCATTGCAGTATACAAAAGCGAAGACATCTTTTTCGAAAACGTTCCACCTTACACAAGCCAAGAAATCCTTTACGAAATTTTCGTAGGTACGGACGGACGGACAAGAGTAAACTTAATGCCCCCGTCGCCTAAAGGCGGGGATATAAAAACACAGTCAAGGCAAGTTCATATTGCGTAGTGATCACCTTTTGAATTCAAAGAACGAACCTTTTTACAAGCAAGGACCTTTCCATTTTCTCTGGTAATTTTATTACATTAGTCAGTGTATCATTTATTAAATTAGTCAGTGAATATTTTAAGACAGGAAGGTAGAGTAGTACAGAATGAAGAGAAATCATACGAGTTTAATAGAGGTTTGTTGCAATGCTCATATTCCAGTTTAGTTAAAATATAATTTGAAATCTTATTGGACAAAAACCATTAATACCAGAATTTTCATTTTATAACAGTACGTTATACATGTCTTTGATAGTAGTTAGTCACAACGTCAAAAGTTCTTTATTAGTAGTTTGACGGGACAACAGACCGAGTTAGCAATATGTAGGGCGCATTGTAAGGGTTGTAACATTAAGTTCTGAATACAATACATGGTAAAACAAGTACTAAGACACAGACACCAGACAAACATAAAGTAAGGGTAAGAAAGAAAGTATCGCCTTGGAACGGTCATTGGCAAAACCTTCACTGGGGATTTACATAGGTATAAACGTTTTATGATAGGATCAGGCTTAAATGTATTGCACAATATACATGTAACATCTTCCCTGACTATATCTTTTTCAGATGTATGAACTGTTATATATGTTTGTGAACCAGTTTACACATTCTATAAAACTTCAACATAATACAATCTTCAAATAAGTATTGGGTTACTCGATGCTTTATCAGCAGTAGCAAGTACGTAGGTTGAATAAAAATTCGAAATGTCTTTCTTTAGATATCAACACTTAACTCTAGATCGAGGTAGCTATTTAACGATTTTGATTATCAGTAGAGTTTTAAATGGATTATCAGTAGAGTTTTAAATGTAAATTGGCAAAGAGTGCATAAGTATACAAATTCTAAATGCCAATCGCTCGTTTTGTGTTCGAATAGGACATATCCAAGAAACGTCTTAAATAAATCATTCAATACATGTCTTAAAACAGATAACATTCAAAAAGAAATAAAATATTTAGGTTCACATAGATACCTTGATGCTGCAACTGATCATATGTCTGCTCGTCACTGTTGGCTGCCATCTGTAGGGATTCGTATGACGAATGTCCATAACTAACAAGAAGAAAAACAACTGTTCAGATTTATTGACATTCCCCATGCGTTTTTCTGTGTTAGCATGACCTGAAATGTTGCCAAGAAATGTTACTGTATCAGAAAGAGTGATTTAACTTATGCTCTACATTGGGTTTCTTGGTCAAATTATTACAAAACATACGCATTTGTTGCTAAATATAAGACACAATAGGTCATACAAAGATAGATACACAGTGTTTATTTGTTTTTGTATTTTAGATAGAAAAATATGTGTATTATGCAAGCTCTTTCATCAAACAAAAGTTTCTATACAACAAGTCTATCTAAATTTCCTGGTGACTACCCAAGTATGAAATAATCATACCATGGTCACAAAGGCATATAATTATAAAAACGCTGAAAAGGCAGGCTATCGTTCCATAAGCAACTAGCCAAAACGTCCATCACAAAATTAATAAAGGCGTCGTCTGACCTGGGTCTATTTGGGAAGTTGTAAAATGTCGTATATATCAGGTTAACATTTTACATGAACTATTAGTTGACATCCTAGCTGCCTATATTTATCAATACAATGATTAGGCAAATAGACAAAACAAGTACATTTTATATACATCTATAATTATTCGAAGTTCAAAGTCAAAGCAATTTACTTGTTTGTTTGTTTGTATTAGTTTTCCTCGCTTTAACAGTATGTCTGTAACATCCCGAGGTCGAGCTAATTAAAGATTGAGATAGACTCTGGTGTTCTTTGCACGGAACAAATTGTATAGTCCCCTACACAAAAGAACATCCCGATAGAACCTTCATGCAATCACTGATCTATATTACATCTTCTTCCAATATGTGTTACGTTTACACGGGAAATGCTTTTATATAAACACATTCTATTAACTTAAGCCATTGTAACCAAACGGGAACCAGCTTAACCGCCACTGAAATAAATTCACAACCATTACAAGTTGTTATATGCATGGTTCTAACACTTCTGTATACATGTGTTACAATAGGTAGCATACTGCAAATATACAGTTCGGGTATATCTATCAGCAGACAACAAAAGCAATATTGTACGTGCTATGCTAGTTGCAATTTGCTGCTGCATAAAATTATGTTGTAAAATTCAACTTTATCATGATATATATATTTAATTATGAAGAACATATTTACTTCAGGTATTGTCTATAAACGAATTATAGTAAAGTGACAATTTATTGAAAAAGTTCAAGAAAGACAGCCAACTCGACATGATATGTGCAGGGATTCATTGTGAATTTAATACCATCAAGGCCGGTTTATAGTGGTTCATTTTGTATGTACAAATGCATTATCTTAACAGTATGCAACATGATATGAAATGAATATGATAAATTGCATAATACAATAGTTCAAACATATCAAATTACTTCTCGTATGTATGTGGTTGGTTACTGGATGTGACTGTCTGTAACTGCTCGTACACACGCTTGTCCTGTGTAGACTTCAGTAATTCATACTGCTGGTTGTCCTGACTAGAACTAATGTAAAAATGAATAGTAATCAAATGTGAAGATGACCAACATCTCATTGTGATATCAACAGGAAATCAGAAGAAATATATATCATTAACTGACACTTGCTCCATTGCTCATATAACAGACATTGTTATGACATATTCATATAGTTTTACAGTTGGTTTCAGTACTGTTTGCATGATGCAGTAAAAGCCAACAAGTTTCTAGGATATGTTTGTACATTTGTATTGCTGAAGTGTATGCACACACCATGTATAAATATTGTGTAAAAATGCATCATTCATTGTGTATTGATAAATGTTATCATATAGTACATGGGTATATGACTTTTATATCGTTATATTTACAAAAATATTTTATCACTGATATAACAAGTTATTCATAAAATTACTTCACTATCAATTAAATGTTCGTAAATAAACGTAGATTATTCACGGATAAAAGGTTTGTTAGTAATATGACGCTACCTCGATGTAGGTACGCCTGTCGCAGACCCAGCATGTTCTGTTTAAAAAATGAAAAAGCCAAAAGTTAGGTCATTTAGATGTTACATCTTTGTCTCTTTCGGCATCATAACTTCAAAGGTAAATTATATTGTACATTTAACAAATACAAACGAAAACAAAATTTAACAGTAAAGGCAAGTAGGAAAAACCAAACACAATACGCAACCACTACTAAAATACTGATACAAATAAGTGCTCGAGAGAGAGAGAACGGAAGAGAGACAGACAGACAGAGAGTCAGAGAGAGAGGCAGAGAGACAGAGCGAGAGACACACACACAAATCTCAAATAACAACAAACGAACAAGTACATGAACTAGAAAAAGGTACATGCCGAACATAAAAGTAAGAATGACAAAGAGATTACAGCCTTGAAACAGTCAGTGACAAAACCACCACTGTAGGTTGGGTTTTAACTGGTTTAGGGACATCCCGACCTCATACTTGAAATGTCAATATCGTTAAAACGTAAATATTTGTACGAGCAGCCGTTTTCATATGTATGTACATTTCCGTGAGTTGAAGAGCCCAATTAATCGGTAAACCTATATTATTGATTATTTGACTTCAACAAAGTCATTGAGTATAATACAATTTACAAACTTTGACAATTGTTTATGGTATGTTTTAAATTTTGTCTATGTTCTGGGGAAGTCTAGCGGGGTATCTTTATTAACACTGTCCGTTTAAATGTTAAACTAGTACAATTATGAATCATGCAGGAAACTCCACATACAGAACAAACAGCCGCCCGAACAGCAACACAAGAAACTACAGCAAATGTACATAACCATCAAAACATAAAGAGACGCACGAAGACAAAACAAACATACAATAGGGGAAGATGGAAGTACCGCCTTCGAACGGTCGGTGACAAATGTCACTGGGGGGTTAAACGGGATTAGGGGCTCCCAACCTCACACTTATTCCATCCCCATCCTAAAAGATAAGCAGTGTAAATACACGTTTCCCCTCTCCGACTAATCTACAACAACCGCGATAGCAAATACAGTGGTAAAGTGCATGTAAAACGAAAACATTAATGTGAAATAACTGTATCCACCTATCGCAAGTGTACTCAATAATTGAGCTGCAAACAGAGTACCTGCAGGAAAGTAATAAAGGGTTGAGCTTGAGACATTTGTGAGATTCGGACATCCGTAAACGGTTTAACCCTCACCGCCGTGGCATGTTTGCCACTGATCGCTCCAAGACGATGATACAATCTTTGTCACCCTTACGTCTGTGTGTCTTTGTTGTCTTTGTACTTGTACATTTGTCGGTCTCTGGAGGTTTCATCTCGAGTATGTGTGTATACGTGCGTGTGTGCCTGCGTGGGAGGCTTGGTGGGTTGCTGCGTGCGTCATTGTGTGTCTGTTTTATGTGTGAGAACGTCTTTGTGGTGTGTATGTGTGGGGGCGTGCGTGCGTGCGTATGTGTGTGCTGGTGCACGCGCATGATTGTGTGTGTGTGCGCGCGCTGTTGTATTTGTATGTCTCACTTATTTTATATCGTTGTTTGTGGTAATGGTTGCGTCATGTGTAGTTTTTCTGCTCGAAGTTTTTAGTTAAATTGTGTGTATTATTATTTTATTTCTAGAGAGTAAATTGAACAAAGCCGAAAACACGTCGATGTCTTACCGCTCCCCTCTGCCTCATGTTTTTCTGCCGATTTGTCTCTGAAATTGAAATCATTGTCTTTTTAAGATATTGTATTAGTGGAGTATTAAACGAGTTTACTGTAAATGAAAATATGCAATAACGACTATTGCATGGCTACTTTGATGTAGTATTATTTTCTTGTATGCATTTATTCAAAATACTTTACAGTAGGTTAAACTAAAACCACATACAGACACTGTAATCCAGTTAAAGTAACTTACCTCCTGACACCGATGTTCGTACCTATTCTCTTTCCTATAATGACAAATGAAACTCACAGATAACTCTAGTAAATTGTTCACTAAATTTAAAGTGCAATGGCAATAGACGTTGGTGTAACTAGTACAACTTAATGCAAAACATAAATATGTAGCAAAGGGGTTTTCTTTGTATTTACATAACGTAAACCATTCAATAATAAATCACGCCAAATCGTATTGTTGAATGACATATAGTCATAGACTAAACAAAGTACACAAACTATATGGCACACATGCACAACTGACACACGAAAATCTCAATGAGTCAAACTACTCATCAGTTGAGACCAAATCACAAACAGAAACACAGCAATATAGGTTATAATGTCAAAGGCAATGTACAGTAAAGTTCATTCAGTTGAAAGTCAGCTTGTTAACTGCACTAAACAAAGGACCACGGAGTTGTTTCTTAAATGTTTAAACGACATATGCAAAGAAACGATAAAACAAGGTCAGTGATGTGTATTGATATATACATTACACATAGTGTCAGTTATATTACAGGAATGTACTACAGTGACTATGGTTTGCTTTATTAATGAACTATGAAGGCATCAGTTATAAAATAAAGCCAGTTGATGCCGCATTAGTACTGTTTACGTGTTTAGCGTCATTACATTCATACAATATAGATTGATGTCGGTTTGATCAGCGTTTTTTTATGTTCTGTGTACTATGATAAACGTGATTGATTGTAAACAAACATGTTTTATACCAAAACCATTCCAAATCCTTTTTTGTTTGTTCAGATGTTTCTCCATCAGTTTTATCCATTTGTTTAAGATTGTCCTTACCTGGTAACGGCCATCCGTTTCTCCTCCATACAACAACCACGACCATGGCTACCACTGCTAACGCGGCGACGGTTCCTCCAGCAGCACTTCCGGCAATCAGACTAATAGAAGAACTGTGCCCAGACTCAAGTGGTGCTAGAATGGACATATAACTGATATGTCACTTCTTAATGTCCAAAAAAGCGAAAGTTTTTCCCTTGAACAATATATATATGACTACATTTAGGTTGTATATGACATATTTCCTTCATGGAAAACAATTTTGATAAGTTTAATTTAATTTTCATCAATGACATTATCACAGAAATAGGAGAAATAAAGGGATTGTTTATATGAAAACTCTTAGACATAAGAAACTGGATAAGTGAAGTGGCAAACATGATTAATGCATTGCCGAACATGTGGAAACGATTCATAATGACGGGACCTTCTTGTAAAAATAGAAATAAAACAGTTTTAATGGTAACTGTGTGGAATATTATTTATGGCAAGTACTAATAAAACAATAAATCAACAAACACTTTCCGAAAAGTCTAACTTTACACACAGGGTATTGAATGTCAAATTTAGCTCTAATTTACATTAGCCAGAACTATACATTTGTAATAAGATACATGAGAACAGATTTAATCCATACAAATACAAAACAATTAATAATAGCATTCCACGATGACAAATAAGATACAATTGGAAAATGGAGAACTCACAATACTGCTTATTATGCAATAAAACGATGATTTTGAACATATATTTATAAACTGCTCTAAAATCTTATTGCTATTTAAAGTATATGGTATTGAACACCATATGGCATTTAAAACAATATAAATAAGCTTTCATTTTGTACTTTTCACAGCTATATGTATGTAAATGGTTTTTATACAAAAAGAAAGAAGTATTTGTTTTACAAAGGACAGGGTGACTACTAATATTTAGGGTATATTAAGTAATAACTGAGCTGGACTTGCTAGATACAGAACTAATGATGTCAGTCTATTGTACATATAAAGCCTTCAGAATAACATATTTTTAAAAATACATGTATAAACACGTCGGTTCATAATTCTTAAAGTATTTCCTGAATGTATGAAATAAACATACTGCGCGTTTCAAGATCGTATATTTCTTGTTTCGTATAGACGATTCCAATCCTTTTTATTCTGCCATTTTGGCAACCAAAGTAGAAGTGCATATATGAGTCATACACAACACCACATACAAAACACACAGTCGCGCGAAAATCGTCATTACAAAAACAGCAATTATGCATGTCTATCAAAAGACAACAAAGAGAAGCACAAAGACATAATACACATTAGGGATGGGGTGGGGTGGAAGTACCGACTTGGAACGGGTCATTGATAAATGTCACATGGGGGATTAAGCCGTTTTGGAATATAAAGATAGCATTTCGTATGGATGCATAAAACATCATTTCGTAGATTAAATTAAATTTTATCGCAGTTGTTTGTTGTCTTGATCGTTACAATATCATTTGTTGTAGGTTACAATAGACGGTAAAGTTACATATTAAGTCGGGTGTATGATATTATATAGAAGACGCAATTTGCTCGTCGGGCGACAAACATGCATATGAAATCACATCAGTACTCTTGAATTTCAAAAGGATGGGTTTCTCTTGAATTTCAAAAGGATGTGGCGGCGGTGAAACGTCTCCCCGTACATCCAATCAATATTGTTTTCTTCCTCTTGCAGGGATTGCTCTACATTCAATGTGTTTCCTCATACCTTTACACCGTACTTTGCACTTCATGGTGGCTTCCGTACTCACCGACATATTGTGTGACTATTTTAATTTCCCTTTTAAGATTTGTGCCCTTTGCGTTTTCTCTAGTGTGACTTAACCTTATTTGTGTTTCTTCTTACTTTTTACCCATTCAATGTTTCACTATTCATTGTTTCATTCATATTATTATTATTCTTTATTTTTGTCATAACCTCTGGTATGTTTTATATTATTTTACACCACTTTTCGTTACATACGTATGTCGCTTTTTACAGAAGGGTGCTACAATTACTACACAAACTATGAATAGTCTCCCTAAACTCAAAATTAATAACTTAAACTTACACTCTGTGTCTTCCGTTCAGATTCCTCATAACTTGGCTAATTTCCAATCACTACAGCCGTCAGTTTGTATTAAACCTCTAAAATTGTCTTCTGCTTCATCTTTTCATGTTCCCTCTTCGGCTATTAGTAACATTTTTCATAATGGACCTAAAATCGTTTTGTCTCCTTTAAAGCAATCTGTCATTCGTTATGGTAAAGTCCATCTAAATTCACATTATTTGAACAAAAGACATAGGGTGTATCCAATAATTACTAAGTGCAATAGTAAGAGGTGTATGTGTTGCAATTTCATTTCTACTAGATCAACAATTAAATCTCTTGTTAATGGGAGAGTGTTTAGTGTGAAGATTAATTCTGATTTAGACTGAAACTCATCTAATATTATATATGTTCTTACATGAAATGCGCCACGTTGTGGCATTCAATATGTAGGTCAGACAGGACGGTCTTTAAAAACTAGGTTTCGTGAACACAGTTACCATTGCCGGATCAAAAAAATACGCAATTTTCTTTACCAGCATTTTCGTCATACAGGACATTCTTTCAAATATGTTTCGGTTCAACCAGTAGAACAAATTTATTATGATTCTAAAACTACTGGTAGTTTAAAATCTAAAGCTCGTTTTATCACAGAGCTAGACTGGATAAAGAAATTACAAACACCTTTTCCATTAGGCCTCAATGATAACATTTTCCAAAGCGGCAACATTTCTAAAGATCCAAGTATCGATATTTTCTCTATATTTTCTATTCGAAAACGTAAAAGTAGATCACATGGCAGACGTAGAAATGGTAATATTAAGCGTAAATTGCGTCGTAATATGTCTATTCATGATTTACATACTATTCTAAAACAAACTGGTAAACATTCTATGTTATCTTGTTTATCGTCTTTACCCTTTTCCTGTCTTAAGTCAATAGACGAAGAGGCTGATAAAATCTATATGCATACAGATCCGTTAATTAATACTACCTCACTTATACAAAGTTACACACAGCATGTTCTTCGTCCACGTATTGATAAAGAATCTGAACATAAAAGACATTTTCTGAAACTTCAGTTCCTAAATAAAGGTATCGATTTTATTGATATTCAAAGTATATTTCGTGATAAGAATGTAATCGATGCTATTCCAAAATATTTCATCAACTCTGAATCACCTATCATCTGTTATAAATATAATAAACCTATTAGAAATGTTATTTTGAACTACAATAAAATTGTCTCTGACTTAAATATTGATGTTAATACCCCTATTTCTTGAGATTGTAGCATTTCTAGCTTTTGCTATAAACCATTTGGTCATGTCATTACTGGTAATTTTGATATCATTAAGGATAAACGTCTCAGGACCCTCCTAACTAAAGGACCTAAATATAGATTACCTCCCCTTATTGATTTTGACGTTTGTCGAACTCATATTGCGGAAGCTATTCAAGAAAGCTGCATCAAATGGTGTCGACGAGAACATGCTGATGTTAATGCCCTTTCGGATTGGAAGAAATGTATTTTCGATATTATTGATACACGAATAACCTTTTACAAATCAAATAATCATCTTTTACCACCTCGACCTAGAGTTACATTTCGCTACTTGAAGAAAAACACTTCTAATTTTCATTCAGATTATGTTCTTGTTCCTGCTGACAAGGCATCAAACAATGTAATCATTATTTGAAGATTGTATTATGTTGATGTTTTAAAGAAGGAGCTAACTGATTCAAAAACTTATATAACAGTTCAAACACCTGAAAAAGATATAGTCTCGGAACATGTAAAAATGTGCAATGATTTTAAGTCTGGTCCTAACATTAAACAACATAAACTTTCTACTTTGTACTGGATTCCGAAACTACATAAAAACCCTTATAAGTCGCGTTTTATTTCCAACTCTAGCTGTTGTACCACTACTAAATTATCTATACTTTTGACGTCCTGTCTTACTACGATCAAAGAACATGTTAAACGCTACTGTGATAAAATATATGAAAATTCTGGTAATAATGTTTTTTTGTCCATAAAAAATTCAAATGATGTTTTAACAAAACTTGAAAATGAACAGTATAACATTTCTTTACTGAGCTCTTATGATTTCTCTACACTCTATACTACTCTACCTCACCATCTTATAAAGGATATACTTATTAAATTAATAGAAAACACCTTTGCTAGAGAAAACAAAATGTTCATTGCTTGTAATGTTCAACGTTCATTCTTTTCGAATTCAGAAGTTGAACATTACACAATGTGGACTTGCCTTGATGTTTGTAGATCTCTTACCTTTCTTTTAGATAATATATTTGTGCGTTATGGAGATACCATATATCGTCAAGTTGTTGGTATACCCATGGGTACAAATTTTCCCCCTCTTGTTGCAGATTTGTTTTTGTATTGCTACGAGAAGGATTTTATGCTTAGCTTAAAACCTGATATACAGACAGATATTGTTAATGCTTTTAATAAAACTTCAAGGTATTTAGACGATATTTTGAATTTAGATAATCCTTATTTTGATACTATGGTTTCTTTAATCTACCCAAAAGAACTGTCTGTAAACAAAGCTAATCAATCTGACATTAATGCTTCATTTTTAGATTTGAATCTTTCAATTACGAGTGATAAAGTTTCGTCCAAAGTATACGATAAAAGAGAAGATTTTAATTTTAAAATTGTTAATTATCCTTTTTTTAGATGGGGATGTGCCACGTTCTACATCTTATGGTGTTTATATTTCTCAACTTATTAGGTTTGCCCGAGCCTGTTCTTTGCTTGAAGATTTTAACAGACGTAATTTAGTTATAACTGATAAACTTCTTAAGCAAGGTTACAGGTATCACAAACTTCGGAAAACTTTTTCTAAATTTTATTATCGAAATTTACCTCTCATTAGTAAATATAATTGCAATCTACGGACGTTACTGCGACAAGGCATTTCTCAACCAGAATTTTATGGGGATGTTATCTACAAACTTAGGAAAATTCGGGGTCATATCCATTTTCATGATTTGTTTATAAAACGCATTAAAACATTTAAAAAGAAAGGTTATGATCCTATTATATTGCAACACACTGCATGTTTGGTTATCGACCCTTTTACAGTTGGTAGCTACGCTTCCCTCTTTGCTTGCGCGATGACAGGCCGAGGGTAGTACTCTATGATGGTATACTCTTAAACTTGGATACAGGAGGAGCTTACCAGACTCATGTATTATTGTTTCCCTGTCGTGCCCTTAACGGCTTACCTGCAGGTGCTCTGACTTCAGCAAAGTCATTGAGTACATATTTGACGGATTGTCACAGTTATTATGCTATGTTTTACATGTTGTCCTGTGTTCACCGTCGTCTATGTTGTGGGTAAGTCCAGTGGGGATACCTTTATTTACAATATTTGTAAAGCTAGGGTGACTTTGAGAGAAGTGCGAGGTTAGGACGTCCGTAAACCGTTTTAAACTCCAGTGGTGTTTTTGCTGCTGACCGTGCCAAGTCGGTACTCTCTTTGTCACCCTTCCTTTTGTTTGCCTTGCGTCTTTGTGCTTGTGGTTTGTTCATTGTGTGGAACGTTTGTCCCTGGTTCTTGTGTCTCTTTTGGTGGTTTCTGTGTTCATTTCGTGTGTGTGTGTGTGTGTGTGCGTTTGGGTGTGTGGTTGTGTGTGTGTGTGTCATGCTGTCTATCGGTGTTTTGGTGGTGGTTGCGTCTTGCATGTGGCTTTGCCTGCTTGACTTTACTACTTTTCCATTTAAGTGTATCGATATATTGTATTACTCACTCTTTGTTTTAAAATTGACCACGCTGGTAGGTTCACTCTTCCCTTTATGATTTACCGATACTATCCGAATATAGTACATCTGATTGCCAACAAGGTTGTCTAATTTGATGATATGCATTTGTTGAAATGATAAACCACCGTATTCTTCAAACACATTCTTCCAAGTACTGTTGTCTTGACTCAGTTGTATAATAAATGTTTGCTCCAGACCGTTTGGAAAACCCGATATCCATGTGACATCCACTGACGTATGATCCAAGACAGTTATGTTCACATCAAACGGTGGGTCTGGTGGACCTAGGAAGAAATACAGACAAGTCATAACACTGTTAATAGATGCAAAATGTCCGATATAAAAACTCAACCATCGCCGGTTTGTTACTGAAAGCAGCTTACGTTTTACTAGATATTAAAGTACAAGCAAACAATATCGTTTTACATTTTCGGATATACTAAATAACATTATAATTGTACATTTATAATTCGCACATGCTGCAACATACAATAATTTGGTTTAAACTTCGTTAGATAGTGGACAATTCATATATTGCGTGATCAAACTATTACTTGTTATTTTAATCCTAAGAGAATATATATTTTCTTTTTATAAATATAGTGAAATTTGAATATTTAATGAGTGAAGAATTGTTCGTCATATATACATACGCATCAATTTATACTAAAGAAATGCCAAATACAGTTTTCTTGTATTTTTTACTGTTTTGATATGTTGAAGTTGAAAAGGGTATTGTATTTCACTGACGTACTTAAATCATAAGATAAATCTCGCCATCGAAATTGCAATAACATGAGTCACATTAATGTTCCTTTAATGTAACAGAACAATGTCTTACCTAGAGGCTGTATTACTACGGACACGTTTGCAGCGCCTATATCGTTTACAACCATGATTCTATAAGCACCAAACTGACTCCCCTCTGTTATGTTAATGGTGATCGTTGCCTCCTTACCTTGTGTAATTATTTCACTTTGAAACACTGGCAAAGATATGTTTATGTCTCTTAAAAATATGTTCTTCGCTTCTTCCTTTGTGTTGTTAATTCTATAAACATGCAACAAACCGGTACCGGCATTGGAATAATACTGAAATGTTACATTTACTGGTTTCAACAGTTGACCACGTATTTTCATTTCCTTCATGGCTCCAATAATGACTGGGGACGCTGAAGGTAAAACCATAAAGGCATTTATTCTTCGTATCTGACGAACACAAGATAAAATAATTTAGTAACAGGGCTGAATATTTTCATATATTTGGTGTAACATACGCTTGTGATGTTTGTGTTAATATTCATTATGCAAATAAAAATTCGTGTTGAAATAGATTTCTCCATGTCTTAATTATGTCTGAACCGTAACCTACATGTCGAACTTGTATGAGTATGATATGCAATTATAACACGCGTGCGTGCGTGCGTGCGTGCGTGCCGTGCGTGCGTGCGTGCGTGCGTGCGGTGTGTGTGTGTGTGTGTGTGTGTGTGTGTGTGTGTGTGTGTGCGTGCGTGCGTGCGTGCGTGCGTGCGTGCGTGCGTGTGTGTTCGTGCGTGCGTGCGTGCGTGCGTGTGCGTGCGTGCGTGTGTCTATGTTTATGCGTCTATGATGTGTATGTGTCTTTGTGTGTATGTATATATGTATGTCTTTGTCTGTGTGTCTGCATGTATGTCTATGTGTGTCTGTGTGTGTGTGTGTGCTGGTGGGTCTGTGTGTCTGTGTGTGTGTCTGTGTGTCTCTGTCTGTGTCTGTCTCTGTCAGTGTGTGTTTGTTTCTGCGTATGTTTGTGTGTGTCTGTGTGGGGGATGTGTGTCAGGATGTGTGTGTGTGGATGTGTGTGTGGATGCGGATATGTTGCTTTTTGTTTGGTGTTGGATGCGTTTTGTTTGTGTCTTTACCTGCTTGATTTTTACTACTTTTTCATTTATTTTCCGTCATACCGTAGCGTTGATTCGTTTAAATTGCATCGTTTATTTATCAATATAGCAAACAAGATTCGATATCTTGTATATTTAGGGGTCAATCAGTCTATGACATATAACAAGATGTGTCATGTATCAAAATGTTGGTCAGGGTCTTTAGAATATGAAAACCATGTTCGTTAGTGCCAAAGTGGTTGGAGTCGACAGAAATATATATTACAAATGGTATTGACGTCACGTCTCGTATGTAATGCATTTTGTCTTTAATTGCTGAGGTGATATCAGGTTATGTGTCCAAATAAATGAAATTAAGGTGTATGTTCCATCACTCATAAGACATCTAGTGATAATATTCAAATGATTCAAAACAGTACTTACATTTCACAAGCAGATTAATTGATCCATATGACACTACTTCATTAACGCCGTTACTGGCTCCACATATGTAGTCACCAGTGTTGGCGTATGAAATGTCATTTAATGTCAGAACCTTTGTTTTAGGTAGTGGCAACGAGTGTAGAATCTCCTTGTTGTTCCATCTGTGTAACCATCTCGTATAGGTGTACTGGTCCGGAATACCAGAGGCTTCACATGTAATTTTTATGGCTGATGAATCTTGAACTGACGTGTTTGTAGCAGTCACGACAATATCAGGAGGATCTATATAACAAAGTTTGGTAAAATTAGTTTCAGGGCAAAACGAAATTCAATCTCGGTAGTTATGGATGATAGTTGATAATGCGTTAAAATTATGTCTTGTTATTTTATTATTATTATCATTATATTATTGTTATAATTACGATGTTACGATATTTATAATACGATGTGTATTTGCTTTTAACTCGTTCGGGGCCAAATTTCTAACTGTCGTTTGCAATACAACATTTGTTAAATCATTCGAAAATGAGATAAATAAATGCAAACAAAGCAATAAAGCACAGATATAGAAAAAGAGAATGAGACAAAAAGTGAAGTCTCCTTCAAAAGGCGTCGTCTGATCTGGGACTGCACTCTTTGTCCTGGTGCATTTATGTGACATTGGCGGTGAAAGAGTTGATAACCTTTTAAGAATTACAATTTATCGGCGGAAAATAAACTTGCAGTGGAAAATTTCCATATGCTTGTAGATACCATTGTTTCTAGATAAAGGTACCTCGTAAGCGGACTCATGACATTGATAATCTGCAATTTTAATTAAAGAATTTCTTTGTGATGTGCATTGCCCTTTTCAAAATATCAGAATTGCAATTTCTCAATATGCGGTAAACTACTTAAGGACGATTTCTACAGTTTGTTTCCTTCCAAAATTATATGTTGTTGCTCAAAGTAGGCTGAATTCAAATAAAAATCGAAAAAAGGGGTTACATACTTTATTTTTGAGTAATTAGCATGAAATCACATACTTTAGTTTTGAGTAATTAGCATGAAATCAACATAAGGGTGTTTCCTGCCTTTTACACTAAATGCGATAGTACAAAAATATGACATAAGTGATATTTTCGTAAATTTCTAAGAAACTTATCCAAGAATGTTTTTCAAAATTTCACATTTTGTGCATTATAGTATCCTTAACATGAAATCAAAAAGAAATATGTGGGTTACAGACTTCGTTTTTTGCTCACCTGGCACTAAATGCCAAATTGAGTTATTTGGACCACCTTGTGTCCGTCGTCCGGCATCGTCTGTCGTAAACTTTTTAATTCAAAAGACATCTCCTCTAAAATTATAAGGCCAAATGTAATTAAACTTTCTAAGAATGGTCATTGTGTGATCCTCTGTCAAAATAGCTAAAATGGTTTGGCTCCATGTAGAACTCTGGTTGCCATGGCAACCAAAAGAAATATCTTCTTCTCCAAAACCAATGGTCAGATTTAAAAATAATTTTATGGAAATAATCATTAGGTGACTGTTTACTGAAATAGCTAAAACCATGGCAATATCTAAAACAACATGGCCGCTAGGGGCGGGGCCTGTTTCCCTCATATATATACAGGTATATATACATAGATAACATAGCAAAACCTTCAAATCTTTTCTCCAAAACTTATGGTCTGATTTCAGAATAATTTAGTGAGAGTAATCATTAGGTAACTCCTACCAAAACAGCTGAAACAGTGACAATATCTAAAACAAGAGGACCATGATGACCCTGATACCGCTCACCGGACAATTAGAGGAGGAGAAGTTCAAATGTTTCACTAAATGTTTCTGTAGAAACTGGTCACCCCTGGGGCGGGCCAATTTTGACCCCCTCGGGCATAATTTATATAACTTGTGTAGAGGACCTGAACATAATGCTATATGCCAAATATTAAAGCTGAGAACCTTCCTTTTTCAGAGAATATTTTCCAATTTTTCACTACATGTTTCTATTGTAAACTGGCCACCCCTAGGTCTGGCCCAATTTTAACACCAGGGGCATAATTTATGTAACTTTTTAGACGACCTAAACATGATGATATGTGGCAAATATGAAAGCTAAGAACCTTCTAGTCTCATGGGAGAAGATTTTCAAAGCTTTATCATATGTTTCTATAGAAAACAAGGCACCCCTGGGATGGAGCCAATTTTGACCACAGGAGCATAATGTGTATATCCTTTGTAGAGGACCTTTAAAAAGGTTCAAATTGTTGACTACGGGCGACGCATGCCGACGGACGACGGACATCAGCCGATCAGATTGAGACATGATTAAATTACAAAAATGAGTCATGCAGCAAACACCACATACAGAACAAACACTCGCCCGAACAGCAACACAAGGAAACAGCAAATGTACATAACTAAAAAAAACAACAACAGACGCACAAAGACAAAACAAACATACAATAGGAGGAAGATGGAAGTACCGCCTTTGAACGGTCAGTGACAAAAGTCACTGGGGGGGGGGGTAAACCGATTTATGGGCTCCCAACCTCATACGTATTCAATCCCCATTCTTAAAAGACAAAACGGAAAAATACACGTATCCCCTCTCTGGCTAATCTTACGGTTCGGGGGATGTACTTCTGTAAACAGTCCTTATTAAAATCTAATAGAATGCGTTAACCATTTTAGACACATAACATGTGTAGGTTACGAAGTTGGGAACTGATTCACCGATCTTAAAGCGCAAAAACCGACAGCTTTTAGTAAGTACTTGATTCACTTATAAATTGAATGTTAGTAATAAGCATCGCCGTTATCCAAACACGTTGTATAATCGATCCTTTCTAAACTACATGTTGCGATTTAGCTTCCATTAGGCGCCTCGATACCAAGCATCATCTATGGTAGATACAGTTTGCAATGGTGAACAAATAGACCTATGTACAACACTGAGGGTTGTCATTTTTGGACAAGCGTATTTGCTTCAAAACTTCGGTTTCACATTCTGCCATGACCGTAAATGATATGCACTTACGTGAATTTTACTGCCCCTGCTCCCTGTGATGCGACCATTTACTTAATGTTCTCATTCCATATTTATATACAATGCTATGTTACTATTTGTTTTAACTCATTACCCCATCGACTGTTTTAGACCCAACTTCTTGGAATAAATCATTACTAGAAAAGAGAGTGGTTTTAGTATTGTTTATTTATGAAATCATTGTGATAAATAGAGCAAATGCTCTATTTATCACAATGTTTTAAAATATGGCTATAACAGAGATGTCAAAAGGCGTCAGCATGCGGGAATGGGTTAATATAACAAAGGTTCCGATATACATTTGTGGATTGTAATGGCAATCGCGGTTTTATACGTTCTTAGGCAAGTAACAGCAAGTCCATTTTGTAAATATTTATAAATATAATTATAACCCTGGCCACGTTTGATTCGATACCAAATGTGTCATATAATGATGTGCCCTTCAATTGTGATAATTCTGATTTGGGCTACTTCATCTATGTAACAAATGATTGGTATGGAAAGTGACAAACAGTCTTTCAACATCTTTACAAGTAAAGACAATTCAGATCAGACGGCCATTGTAGGCTTTATCTGCTTTTGGAACAGATCTGATCTTAACCTTCTGTAATGGCCACACGTGTACTTTTAAGGTCTTGTTATAAGCAGTCAGGCCATAAATATTCATGAAGTGGTATATGCTTGCATGATTATTCATCGGGTAAAGGACTGAAAAATTAATTTGCAGTTAACCGTATAACAACCTCAGAGAAACAGTTAATTCTAAAGTGCTTACATAATACCGTGAGAATGTGTTGTTTTGAGTCATTTGGGGGAATTTGGTTGTCAGCCGTGCAAGTATATATCCCCGCATGGTTCCTGTTGACCGGATTAATTGTGTAGTCAAGACCGTTGTAGCTTGCTGTGCCGACACCACTGTCTACTATTATCCCACCTTTCTGCCATTTAAATCTGGCTATGGGTTTACTGCTGGCTGTACATTTTAATTTAGAACTGCTTCCTTCAGTAGCAGTTTTGTCAGCAACAATGGTGAGATGTGGAGAGTCTAACAAAGAAAGATGGAATCACTTCACATCTTAACGAAAACATAAATACAACAAACCGTATACGAAATAACCGTTTTACCATGAAGTGTAATTTTATACCATTCAATATGTTTTATCTAGGATAGCTTCATAAAACATCGTTACATAAACCCGTCTTATATTATAACAAGTTATCGTACCTATTTGCTGGATGTTATTTTAAAAGTTATGTTTGCAAGACAGCATTTGTGACCGTACCTACTCTGGTCAGAGGGTATTTCAGTTATCCTTTGGTCTATCTTTGCACTGTTTGCAAATATTTCACACTTTCCTTAGATAACTTTCTTACACATAACAGATGTGTTATATGTACAGTAAAACCTCTCTATAACGACTACTAAATTACATCAATTAATTTGTGTTAAAGGCAGGTGGATGCTTAAAGCAAGGTGAAATAAAACAGAACGCTCCTATAAGAACGTTCTGTTTTACTTTCACCTCGCTTTAAACAACCACCTGCCCAAAATACCAACTAATTAACACAATTTAGTGGTCGTTATAGAGAGGTTTTACTGAAGTTGTTTTGAATTTAAAAAATTGCACTATTATTATGTATAATCATATTGTATAATAAAATAAAAAAATTAATGTGTCAACATCTTGTCATTGTTATTCTGATGCATACTGCAGACTACTAGTTGAAAACAGTTTTATCAATCTGAGACACTATGCCGACTGTATCTTCGTGTACCATCGTTTCGGTTTCTAAATTCGATGCAGATAATGTTCAAAGATCGTGAAAAGTATTAAGCAGACAGAGCGTTAAAACAATCATTTAATAAGTATATTAAACACAAGAGTGTGTATACATGTTATGTGACATTGGCACTGAATGCTGATGTTACATACATGACGGTACTCAAGTTCAACTAACCAAAGTACAATAAATACATACATAGAATGTTATCAATGTGAGTACTGCCAGAGAGGGTCTGTGATCCAGTTACATTATTGCTAGCCATACAGGAAACAGGTAATCCATCATGTTCCCGTGTTGGATTAAATGTTACCGTGCTTGTTCGCACAGTGCCACCGTAGTTTCCAGGGTTATGCATAGTAGAAAGTATGCTTGTTAATATGGCGTCAGTTCTCCACATAATATCCGCAACTGGATTTGAAGAACCAGTTACACAAATTAGTGACAT
Source organism: Azorinus chamasolen (assembly GCA_963576725.1). Classification (NCBI taxonomy): domain Eukaryota; kingdom Metazoa; phylum Mollusca; class Bivalvia; order Cardiida; family Solecurtidae; genus Azorinus; species Azorinus chamasolen. Next base: position 26,619,618 of record OY755248.1, read on the forward strand.
GTTATGTTGTCCGTTTGCTATAACACTATCGGGTGTTTTCATCAGAGTAACCGAAAGTGGCCGAACTGAAATAATGATGAAAGCAAACATGTGTATTTAACAGGGTAATTGCAAGCAACAAACTCGTTAAAAGAGTGTCATCGGGTTAGTGGGTATATTGGTATTGGACCACAACACCAACACACCTGTTAAACATGCTGCAAAGAATGTAAAACAAATATTTATGAAACTATTAAGTAAAGACATATTAATTGCCTCTTCAAGTGTAAAATGTGAATGTCTTAAAACAGACTCTCTCGCTAATATGGATTTAAAAACAAATCTTAGCAGAATGTCAACCAGTGACGTATTCTTTAGCACGGTATGATCGTTTGGTGAACAAGTATGTGAAAGTTATTTCGAGTCATAATGACGTAACTTCAGTAGTAATGAATATATTTCACAAAATATTGCAAAACTTTGAAACGGCGATAGATTTATGCAGTGCGTACGTACTAAATACCGGTAGCTAACAGATTTATGAATATTCAAACAAAAATAATATTATTTGTAATTCCATTGTTGGAAATAGCTTAACGACAAATAGCTTAACGACACTAAACTAGCGGTTCATGGCAGTATTGCATTACTCCCCAAGTGTATCGTCACTTCCAAGAATAACTAGCAGATGCATGTATCTTAAAACTGTGCATATCATGTCCAGTATCAGTCGAATTTAAGGCAAAATAGCGGTATCCCAGCTAAATATTATATGTATTTGTTGACATAAAGACATGTAATGAGACTTACTGATACGATTTAGCCTGTAATAGAATGTTGCTCAGATATTGTAATAAACACTATGTCTAAACAGACAACATGATAAATATCAGTGAAAAGGTAACCTAAAGGTCGGATTTTGCCATAATCAAATACGCTCGAGATATATTATTACTAAATAAGATTACAAACAATAAAGAACAAGATCTAATTGTAATTGCAACGGATTCCGTTAGAAAGTGTCTCCAATACGAAATAAAAACAGGTGTATATATAAACAAGACATATCTATTTTGCATACGAGTAATTGCAATCACAGATCGTTACCGGTTACTATGACAAACAACAAATTTGAAACACCTGTCATTATGAATTACTCCAATTTACCACTTTGCAGCAAAATCAAAACAACTTAAGCAGGACTAATGTCCACCATTGCAACCAACTATTTCGAAGCACCTGCGAATGAGCTCGGTTATCCTGATACGGATCCATTAATACCAATTCTCGGACAAACTAAAACTATCTAAAGTTATTTCGACAACTATGATAAACAGAACTATATGGAGATGGAAGGACCACCTTGGAACGGTCAGTGACAAAATTCACTGGAGTGGGGTGTTTAAACCGGTTTGGGCGCCCATCCTCACACCAATTCCATCCCCCATCCTTAAAAACAAACAGTGTAAATAAACGTATCCCCTCTCCGACTAATCTACAACAACCGCGATGGCCAATACAGTGGTAAAGTGCATGTAAAACGAAAACATTTAAGTGATACAAACAGTATCCACGTATCACTAGAATATGCATTGATTGAACTGCAGAGTAACTGTAGAAAAGTAGAAATGGGTACGACAAAAACTAAATAGTACATATATCCGACGTCCTCCTTCCGTTTCCGGATTTAAGAGGTCGTGATTGCCAACTGTAAAAGGGTTGACAACCAGACATGCAGTATGTTGTTGTACTATAGGATAAGTTCTCCTACACGACATTGAGACTTGGATGTTATGTTGATTTGATTGCTACAGCATAACCGATGGGGAAACCGTTTTCGTTCTATATCTGTCGCAGCCCCTTAATTGGGCATCCAACTGAGGAAAGTGTATCGAGCCATGTACTGTAATACGTGATATCTGAGTATTTAGAATATGCCTCATGACACCTTATATTTTCCACTTATTACTCTTAATTGAGTCAAAGATCAACTAAGTGCATATTTTATATACTTCATCATATCTTTATCAATGTTGGGTGTAAAATAACAAACATGGTACCGAATTGAAGGTTTAACATAGGCCTTTAATTTTCACTTACTTTGTGTAAAATTTACTATTTAAATATGTATAAATATTTACGAGAACATCAAAAAACTAAAACATCGTTAAACTCAACATGTAACAATGATACATGATGTAATGTCTTCGTCATTGTTGCTATTTAACATCAAAGTAAATGTCAGAAAGAATGCTGCTGGAACAAATAACTGTATGCAGTCATACCGGCTAAGTATTATGTCCAAGCACTTCTTAAGGAAAAGTGGGTTGGGTAAATGAACCCCTGAAAAAACTTTCAATACTGTTTATACTGTAATAAAAGTACATATAAGAGTCATGCAGGAAATACCGCATACAAAACACACAACCGCCCAAACAGCACCATGACGACAAACAGCAAATGTACATGTACATGAATATAAACGACACAAAAATACACAGAGAGACAAAACAAAAATACAATTTGGGAAAGATGGAAGTACTGCCTTGGCACGGTCAGTGACAAAAGTCACTGAGGGGGGGGGGGGTTAAACCGGTTTTTGGGCGCCCAACTTCACACTTATTCTATCCCCACCCTAAAAGACAAACAATGTAAATAAACGTATCCCCTCTCTACAACAACAGCGATGGCAAATACTGTGGTAAAGTGCATGTAAAACGGAAACATATTTAAGTGAAGTAACTGTATCCACCTATCGCTAGTATACTCAACTCAATGAATGAGCTGCAGAGTAACTGTAGAAATTAATAAAGGGCACGACAAAAACGAGACAAATATCTGACGTCCTCCTTTTGTTTCCTGATTTAAGAGGTCGCCTTCATGGAGTACTACATCTTTCATGTAAAGAGGCCAGCGCGTGATTGCCAACTGTAAAAGGATCGACAACCAGACATGCAGTATAAATTCTGAAGGGTGGTGATCCCCCAAAAGCAAAAATTGCAACACAAAAAGAGAAAATTGCAGACACGGTTTTATTGAGTTTACGTTGAAGTACCATAGGATCATATCCCTTTTTAATGAATTGTTTAGTGTATTTAGTGAACAAAGTGAGAAAATGATTATGTCCAATAAGTTTACGAAGTTTGTAAATCACATCAATAAGGTCGCTATATTTGTCAGGGTATTTGCTGGGCTGACACAATTAACACCATCGCAAACACATGTTAGTGTGCATTTTAAATCTGCTTTGGAGCATAAAATTTTACAGCGAATATATTTGAACTAGGTTTTGCACTGATATCTTGTGCAATGCAAGCATTAGGTGCATGTACAGGTTCAGCATCATCTTGCTATGCGTTACTATCAATGGCCTTATTTTTCGTATCCATCAGCTAAGGTCCATATGCCTGCTTGATAGTTTGCCATAGCAATGTGCAGTTCTAGTGCATCCTTTGTTGGTGGCAGCAGTTCAAATGTTTTCATAACCTTAATAAATTGTGAGATTATTGAATCCTCGACGGAATCTCCATTGACACCATACATCAAACATACAAACAAACGTGCATTGTCTAACCGTACAACTCTTCAAATATCTGAAAGAAGGATGGCCGGACGGAAGGATGGCCGGACGGAATAACCCAAAAACAGTATCTCTCTGCCTTTGGCAGGGGATAAAAAGGGATATGATCTTATAGTACTACAACATACTGCATGTCTGGTTGGCAACCCTTTTACTGTTGGCAATTACGCTGCCCTCGTTGCATATACGCCAACAAGAACGGTTTAGTACTCTATGAATGAACAAGAGTGGCAGTGGACACAATATACACCTGTCGAGGTCTTGTTCAACATAAACTGTGGCTAATGTATTTGCTAAACGCAAATGCTAAACACAAATTCTAAGTCCAATTATGCGACCAAGTTTCAAGGCTTTATCTAAAAGGGTTGTAAATAGGCGTACTTTAACAAAAATCTTAACCAAAATGTTAAATTAAAAAGGGCCATAAGTCTGTCTAAATGCTTGACAGAGTTATTTACACTTGCCTAAAGGGGAAGGTTGTGATGATTAACAAGTTTTCCATTTTTGCTAAACGCAAGTTCAAGTCAAAATAAGTGACATTGACCTTGGATATACGTACCGGGACTGGGCATGCTACTGTAGCATATCCAGATAAACATTTCGGCTAAATTCTGGAAGGATCTATCAAGCGGAACTTGAGTTAGAGATGTTAGAGACAGACAGACTGACAGACAGACGGACGGACGGACGGACAGACGGACGGACAGATAGCACCATTCAATAATACGTCCCGCTGTTTAAAAAGTAGTAAAGGCAAGCAGGCAAAGCCACATACAAAAACGTAACCACCACCAAACCATCGGTAGACAGCATGTCACACCCACACCCACACACCAAAACACACGAACACACACGAGATGAGCAATACCGCCTTGGAACGGTCAGTGACAAAAGTCACTGGGGGGGGGGGTAAACCGATTTTTGGGCGCCCAGCCTCACACTTATTCCATCCCCACTCTAAATGACAAACAGTGTAAATAAACGTATCCCCTCTCACTAATCTACAACAACCACGATGGCAATTACAGTGGTAAAGTGCATGTATAACGAAAACATTTAAGTGAACAAACTGTATCCACCCATCGCTAGTGTACTCAATTATTGAGCTGCAAACAGAGTAACTGTAGAAAAGCAATAAAGGGTACGACAAAAACGAAATAGTACAGATATCAGACGTTCTCCTTCCGTTTCTGGATTTAAGAGGTCGCCTTAATTAAACCTTTCTTGTCGGCGTACATGCAAAGAGGACAGCGTGATTGCCAACTGTAAAAGGGTTGACAACCAAACATGCAGTACGTTGTAGTACTATAGGACCATATCCCTTTTTATGATTTTCAACATATCAAAGTCACCCTAGCTTAACAAATAGTGTGAATAAAAGGCGACATCGTTTTTGTCGTACCCATTATAACTTTTCTACAATTACTCTGTTTGCAGCTCAATCATTGAGTACACTAGCGACAGGTGGATACAGTTTGTTTCAATTAAATATGTTTTCGTTTTACATACACGCTACATCTGTATTTGCCATCGCAGTTGTTGTAGATTAGTCGAAGAGGGGATACGTTTATTTACATTGTTTGTCTTTTAGGGTGGGGATGGAATAAGTGTAAGATTGAGTGCCCCTAAACCGGTTTAAACCCCAAGTGCCTATTGTCACTGACCGTTCCAATGCGGTATTTCCATCTTCCCCTTATTGTTTGTTTCTTTTGTCTGTGTGCGTCTCTTTATGTTTTTGGTAGTTATATACATTTACTGTGTTTTCTTTTGTTACTGTTCGAGTGGTTGTGTGTTCTGTATGAGGTGTTTCCTGAATGACTCATATCTGGCCCCCGTTTCACGAACATTCTTAAGTAATTACTTAATACTAGGCTTAGTTTATTAAGAGTATTACATTTGCATATAGAGAAGATAAGTGAAATGATTTTATCTAAACACAATCCTTAGATACATTCTGTTATATTTTTAAATAGAAAATGATGGTTTTGAAATATTTAATTAAATAAAAAATGATTTTTGTAAAATTCTTAAGTCTGTTACAAATTCTTAAATATTGTTTTTGATTTAGATCACTTTCAGTTAGTATCAAAAACAATATTTATTTTTAAAATGATAACGGAGGAAACCTCTGACCCCTTTGTGTCACAATACACACTAATTAATGAAAAATTATGCTGTTGTGTAATTTCTAAATAACAGGCTTAGCTAAGTAATAACTTAAGAATGTTCGTGGAACTGGGGCCAGTACTGTCATTTGATTTGAGTTCTGTTGGGTAAATGGTAGGAATCAAAACATCAAAGAAAGGGTTATCTAAGCTGAAAATATTATCCAGATATCGAGAAGTGTCATCGAGGCTTTTATAACATATTCTTAGTGTGGGTTCAAACTTAACATGAACACTCTTTCATTGAAACATTTCCATTAAATATGAGATTCGTTCAAACAGAAAGAGGCTATTAACAAAGTAATAGTGAATCAATCTACCTATGCTCTCTCTACACAGAACATTTAAACTAGTATATAGTTGTTCTATTGTTCATTGAGATATGCATGTCGGACATAGATGAAGCTGGTGTGATCAAACGAAATACTTACACAGAACAGCTACCGTATATGTCTTGCTGTCACTAGGAGGCACGCCATTATCTGCTGAACAGCTGTAGTAGCCATAACTTGTTCTGTTGGCATTGGTAATAGTGTACGGCAATGAGCTGTTTGTGTTACCTTGTTTCACAAGTAAACCATTATGACGCCATGTCACATTAGACGGTGGGCTGCTGTCAACGGTACAGGCAAGAGTTCTAGAAATAACTATCTGTTGCTCAATTATGGTGTGTTTAGTTTCCGTGTCCGTTGTGACGACAGGGTGGTCTGTAAACAATATAGCAGTCACAAATTACTTTTTACTTACCTTTACATCTACAGCTTATTAAACTTATTAAGATAATGATCGCCTCACAAATCGACCGATTAGGTATTATATTTACATATTTGTTACATACGAAAGCATTCAATAATGTTAAGATAAAATTTAAGCATCTATATTTTCATACTGTATAAGATGAAATCAGTATATTGTATGAGCTTACAATGCAGATTCAGTTTCACTGTTGCACTGTCCGTAGCTTGCAATATTCCATTGGACACCGAACACGTCATTTTGTCGCCATTTTCAGTACGTGTGGGGCGTAATATCAGAACCTGTGACCTCACAATGCCATTATTTACTCCTATTGTATCCGCGTGTTGTTTGTCATTGTTTATAACTATGTTTCCCCTCTTCCAAGTAATGTTAGAAGCTGGATTAGAAGAGCCGGTTGTACAAGTGAGTCTTAATTCGTTGTTTCCATCCGCAACAACCATTTGGTTTCCTGTGATATTCGTGGTAAAAGAAGTAGCTGGAACTGTGAAATATATTGAGTTTGTGATTATTGCATCTCAAAGTAGAATTGGTATTCATCGATTACAAAAGAGATTATTTGCTTCAACCAAAACATTCACGTCCCAGGCAGCACGCTGCAATCGGGCCGACATTGGGCCGATATTGTTTCCAATATCGGTCCAATGTCGGATTTTAAGGCGGCCCGATGTCGACCCGCTTCTCTTTTGCAACGCATTTTAACGTCGGCCCGATGTAAGTTCTGACGTCGGCCCGACATAAAAATGAACTACAGCCGATGACAAAATGACATTCAAACGATATCGGGCCGACATCAAACCTTACATCGGGCCAACGTCAAAACGCGTTGCAAACGAGAAGCGGGTCGACATCGGACCAATGTTTGCAATCAGATATCAGATATCTACAGCCGATCAGAAACACATGATTTTGGGCCAACGGGTTCTTTAACCTTTACTCCATAGATGCGCATTATAAGACATATAATCTATTCCTCCACTCAAGAAAATATACAGTCATGAATATGCACAACAAGAAATATTTCCATATTCTAGCAGATGATGCAGCTTAAAGCAGGCTGAAAGTAAGGTAGGATGCTCCTAAAGGAGTAGTATGCCTTACTTACATCCTGCTTTGAGCAACCATCTGTCTTCAATACTGAAAAAATGTTATGGAGTAAAGTGTTAAGAAGACACAAGACATCGGTATGACACTGGCTGGATGTCAAAATAATGTTGAAACCTCATTTTGAATTCTGGCCAAGGTTGTACAAGTGCTATCTTGAAGTACAGATCTGCAATCATGTTAAAATAGACACTCCTACAAAAAAAATTCATCAATGTGTGTTCCATATTTTTAAAAACGAAATAAAAAAAAACTACCAAATCCAAAGTAAGTCTCATCCATTTATTAATTCATGAACCCCTGAAACTTCAAATAAACAATTCCAATTTCCAATATTTTTTTCAATATTTAGGGTTGTTTTATGCAGTCAAACCTGTTTTAAACAACCATCAAAAAGAAACAGAAGTCATCTTGAAGTTTCTGAGACAGGCGACTTCTGAATGCAGATCGAAAATAATGCATTCTACCTGCATTAAGCAGTCACCTGTCTTTAATGATCGCTAGGCTTCCTCGTAGCATGGTCGCTTAAGACAGACTTGACTGTACAATATAGTTTAAATAGTTTAAAACCACAAACAGTGCAGACCCTGATCAGAGGGATTCTTAAGGAGACCACTGATAAGGGTCTACACTGTTTGCATAGGACAAGTGTGACGGATGGTCAATCAGTGTGAATCACATAACCTAGGTAGGTCACATGACTCAAGGATATAGAACTTTAGGAGATTTAAATGTACATAACTCCTCGAGTAATGTGACCGACCTACGTCATGTGATTAGCACTGACTGGCCATGTGTCACAAGGCAAGACAAGACCGTGCGATAGTCAAAATATCCCAAGTAAGTCTAAATCTGTTATACATTCAAATGCTCAAATACAGAATAAATTTATCTGAAAACAAATACCCTAATGTCCCTAAATTTGCTACAAAGTGTCTATTCCAATCCTATTATAGAATCAATTCACAGTTTTCACTCTGACAGCTTGCTGCCGCTCTCCTCTTCCTACCGCCAACTCTGTCGCTTGCAGTACATAGCCGTTCACGTACAGTCACCTCCAACTCTGTCGCTTACAGTACGTAGCCGTTCACGTACAGTCACCTCCAACTCTGTCACTTGCAGTATATAGCCGTTCACGTATAGTCACCTCCAACTCTGTCACTTACAGTACGTAGCCGTTCACGTACAGTCACCTCCAACTCTGTCGCTTACAGTACGTAGCCGTTCACGTACAGTCACCTCCAACTCTGTCACTTGCAGTACGTAGCCGTTCACGTTCAGTCACCTCCAACTCTGTCACTTGCAGTACGTAGCCGTTCACGTACAGTCACCTCCAACTCTGTCACTTGCAGTACGTAGCCGTTCACGTACAGTCACCTCCAACTCTGTCGCTTACAGTATGTAGCCGTTCACAAACAGTCACCTCCAACTCTGTCGCTTACAGTACATAGCCGTTCACGTACAGTCACCTCCAACTCTGTCGCTTACAGTACGTAGCCGTTCACGTACAGTCACATCCAACTCTGTCACTTGCAGTACGTAGCCGTTCACATAAGTCACCTCCAACTCTGTCGCTTACAGTACGTAGCCGTTCACGTACAGTCACCTCCAACTCTGTCGCTTACAGTACGTAGCCGTTCACGTACAGTCACCTCCAACTCTGTCGCTTACAGTACGTAGCCGTTCACGTACAGTCACCTCCAACTCTGTCGCTTGCAGTACGTAGCCGTTCACGTACAGTCACCTCCAATTCAACATTCGTTACCTCCCCTCTGCATCTCCTAATTGCCTCTGAAAATAGACAAAAAAATCAAAATCAGCCATCACTATGAACATTCATTGAAGGTTTTGATTACAAGTGGTAGCTTAAAGCAAGATGACAGTGAAACAGAAAGGTCCTATTTAAGGAGCTTTCTAATTTACTTTTATCTTGCTCTAGCAGAAACCTACCTTAAACCAGTTGAATATTGAGGAGATTTGTACTTTGGCTATGGAGGAAAGGGTTAAACAATAAATATTTTACAACACCTTTTCAACAGAACATTATCTGTAGAATAAGGATTGAAAAGGGTATAAATTTTGTACCCAGGTAGCTCTTTGGCAATTACCTGCTGATACCTGGGCACCCGCCTTACACCGATTATAGTATATTAAGATATAGATGTACCATAAGTACAGGTTTTGTCACAAGTTGTTTTCTGAAATAAGTAGTTCTTAAAATTTAGAAAAAAATTATTTGGCGAGTTAAATAACCCTTTTTCTAAACGAATTTGAGAAATGTTGATCTCGTGACAACTAGTGTCAGATCATAATTGAATGATCTTAAACATGTGTAAGATAAAGATATCTTAAATAGTATTTCGAGCCTTAACCCTTTACTTCATAGATACTCATTGTAACATATTCAAGTTATTCCCCCCAGTAAAGAAAAAAAGTTCTGCTTTATACAGTCATGAATATGCAACATAAGAAATATTTCCTATATACTAGCAGATAGAAATTTAAAGCAGACTTAAAAGTAAAGCAGAATACTAAATGAGCAATCTGCTTTACTTTCAGTCTGCTTCAAGCAACCATCTGTATTCAATACTGAAAATAAGCTACGGAGGAAAGGGTTAAGACAAGGTACAGTATGAGAAAAATGTACATCTTTTCAGTTTCATTAACCCTTCAAAATCCAAAACACGAGCAAAATCAAACAACTTATATCTAGATCTTTGTCTCCGTTGAATATTGCCCGTTATCTATATATATAGCGACAGGTTGAAATATTCATCCCGAGATTTATCTCGGGGAAATGAATAGTCATATTTAAGAGGGAACAAATCCATGTATTGCAATGAGGTTTGACTTGACGAGTTTTTGTTTCACCTTTTTTACACAAATTGACTACTTTTCAGTGCATTGTTTGTATATTGGGTAGTAATTTTGTACACAGATACTTGCTTGTTTCTACCTGACCCTTTCTGCCCTACTCAGAATACTGTATTTGCTTTGGAAATCTTAAATTACAAAGATTGTTGGGGTATTGATATAATTAATTATTCTTACCAGAGAAGAAAACATCTGCTTATCAGCTAAAAAGTTTTCTAGGGTTCTGAGATCCTCATGGCTGTTCAGTGGAAGCAAACTGGATACTTCCTCAGGCAAACTTCCTTTGGACATTTCTGGTCATACATGCAGACTGTTTGACATTCCCTGCAACTCCTTGTAAATTGTTTCAAGCTTGCCCAGCTGTTTCACCTGTGCCCCCTGATTTTCTCAAGAACTGTGATCAGCCTTATATGTCCCTGGCTAAAAATCAAAACAAAATACATGTACATTATCTCAATGTACTTGAACCAATATTTTTCAATAAGTATGCAGTTATTTAACCATATACTCCATAAATATTCCTTTCTAATCCTTTCCAAACAGAGCAGACCAAGATCAGACGGCTCCTATAGGAACCGGCCCGTCTGATCAGGCTCTACTCTGTTTGCATATGATATTTTAATATAGATCTGATTCTACAGTTTGTACTTTGGTGGAAATTTCATGTGTTTGTACGCCATTTTAATAATTAGCCTAATTAATACTAATACCGTCATTTCTATCATGAATATTTATGGAGTAAAGGTTTAAAAATACATATAGCAGCTTAATACCGCCTTCTGTTTACCTCAAGCAAATATGTTTGTGATTCATAAATGCCCCTGGATAGCAGCACAGACAGATAGCAAAAGATGGACAGACAAACATACATTAACCCTTTCGCTGTCAAATCCTGTCGTCTGCTAACTTTGTCGTCTGCTACAAAGTTTCATTCTTTTGATTTTCTTCATTTTTGTTTCAAAAACATAGTAACAGTAACAAACTGTTTGGATCCTGATGAGACGGCGAGTTACTCGGCGTCTCATCTGGATCCAAACTGTTTGCATAGGTAATCACAGATCCGGCATTGGCAGCGATAGGGTTCAGGGCAAAACTAAGGGCAAAACCTATCTGGCCCAGAACCTCGAATCAGGGGGTATTAATAGTATATGTGTCACAAACAATGCTGGCACCGATTGGTTGAAATTTGACGCTTATTTCTGTATGAATGTCGTTTGTTAAATCTAATCTTCAAAGGACCACATTAAAATTGTTTTGTGTATATAAGTTGTTTTTCTTGGAAATTAATTAAAAACATAAAGACAAATAAGGCATTTAAATAAATGAATTCCTTTACTTAAATTTAGTATTCCATTCCCAGCAGTACGATGGTTGCCCTAGATCTAGAGTAGGTACAAATTTCTACTCGATGGGATTATCAAAATGTTATTCTAAACTGGATTTTGGTAAGGTTGCAATTAAAAAGACGCCCTGATAATGCACAACTTTTTAACCCCCCCCCCCACTCCCCCCCCCCCCCCACCCACACCGGTACCAAACTCTCTTCTAAAGTCTCTTAATTACATTGCATTTGGATTTGTCATATATTTACCATGGATAAATTCTGTGGGTGTCGTTCTGTGGGTGTCGAAGGCTGCATGCGTACTGTTATGTCTTGGTGAGAGTGGATCTGGTGTTGGTGTGCTCATTGACGGCTGCACGGTGTTACTCACTGGTAACACTTGGGTTGAACTAAAAACTGGTTTGGGTGGTTTAGGTAACTTAGAGAGATTGTAGTTGATGTATCTTCATCATCTGAAGATGGGAAATGTATTTGCCTGAAAGAAAACAACAATATATTGAGATTAATGGAACAAGTCTACATATACTTGATTATAAAATGCAAATGCAAAGTTTGATGTCAATTGGTATAAAGAAATATAGAAGTAGATCTAGTTCGCATTACAAAATGTGTGCCATGGACAGGCCAAAAATACCCAAATTACATGGGCCCCGCCTAAACACTTACAGATATAATCCATTAGTGATTATTGTAAAAGAAGACAAATTTTTATTTAACATATTTTGTAACACCCTTTCCAAGTTCATAAATTATAAACGTGTTTTTACGCTTTTGCAAACAGGGAAGTCCCAGATCAGAGGGCTCCTATAGTAGCCGCCCAATCAGGGTCTGCTATGTTTGCAAATGGAATTTGCTAGATCTGTTTCTTTACTTTCTAATTAAAGGGCTACAATGTTCCACATTCCATATTTCATATAAATTTGAACTACATGTATTATGTTAATGAATATACAGTAGGTATTGAAATTTGGAATAAAGGTAGAAGAGGGAAAGGATTAATCAATGCATGACACTATTCTGATTTGTCCGAATTTAGGTAGATCTATCTATTTTTTGTCGGTTGCCACTAGGTAATATCAATAACAAATCATATGGGACATTCTTTTCAATATATTGGGGTATGATTTGACCCTGTCCGATTTGGTTTTGGTCCGGAAGTATAGGCTATACGACATAGACATAGTCTGCATAGACACAGTATTTTCCAGGTCCTGAAAACCTTTTTTCTAAACTTATGAAGCAAAAATTAATAAAATATCTAGATCTTGTCATTTTTGATATTCATAATCTTGATTTTAAAAATTAATTCAGAGAAATTCCATCCATGAACACAGAAGGCAACGTCCAGTTAAATATCACTCATTCGCGAAAACCGGTTACAAAGTATATTCAAGAAAGCATATTATGGTCTTAGCCAAGTCTTTTAAATGAGATATTTTAAAATTAGGATCTATATACCTTTCCTAAAAAATAATAGTATCTGATCATATCTTAAATATATCTATTATCATACAAAAACAGGAAAAGTTTCTACATACCAGTGTTTAGTTGTTCAATCCAACTTCTTTTGCAGACGAACTCCAGAAGACCGCAGCGAATATTATTTATTATTTTGCCAAGCTTTAAAAAAATATTCTGATAATGGCTAGCAAAATAAAAAAAAAAATTACTTATTTTTTCATGGAAATTATACTGTTCAGTAAATTTATAAAATTATTTTCTTTGATACGTTGAGTCCGTTCCTGATCGTCTTAACGTGACATCGGCCCAGCATCGGCCCGACCTACGTCTTCTTAAGAGAAACTTGGTCGGCACAACATCGGGCCGACGTCGTATGTTATCGGGCATATTTTTTTAATACAAGTGTCAAACTTTTTATCGGTACTTCGTCGGTTTGATATGGGTACATGGTAATTTTAAGTTAAAACATATTTTGCTCATATTATAGCGTGGGAATGATATCGGCCCGACGTCAAGCCGATGTCGAGAATTGTTGCCGTTATTACGCTTATAGGCCGACATCGGCCCGATATAGGTGTGCTGGCTGGGGTAGACATTATTGCAAATACTTAGTGCTACCAAAAACAAAATATATCCCGTCACCCTAGACATACAAAATCGAGTATACACTACAATCTTGCAAGGAAACAACGCAGGGGATTCCAACGAAATCTAATTATAAATGGTATCGGAAAGGCACTGTCTATTTCAAGAAATGAACTTCTAAATACAAAACAACACCAACAAGACACAAGTGAAATTGCTTACGTTTCGACACACAACCCTCGCAATCCAGAATTATTTAGCAATATCCACAATAAACTATTTACACTTGATTAGATAAAGTGATGAAACGAGCTTTAAAACATTCTAGAATATCTAAGAGTAAAAGGCAATCCCGAACTTACAGAAACTTCTTACGAAAGCAAAACACAACAGAAAATAAGGATACCACATGCAAAAGACCGACCTGTTCTCTATGCAAACATATCATTGAAAGCAACCATTACATTTTGTTTCAAATAAAGTTTTTTGTAAATGCACCTGTGGTTTTAAAAATGTTTTGTATGTCATCACATGCAATGGTTGCAATCAGTATTATATCGGACAAGCTGTTGATAATTTAAGAACAAGAAGAACAATTCACGCGAAGCAAATAAGAGACTCATCAACAAGACAGATAGCACATAGTAAACGTTTAGATGAATGCTCCATACTCGAACCAAAATTTCAAATGCCCCCGTTTCTCAAATTAAAAACCAACAATACAGCCAAACGATTTATCAAGATAAAACATTTCATTGAAAAAGTCAAACAAAAAATTAAATAAAATTCAACGAAAAACACTTGTAAGATAACGCCGCCGTTTCAAACATCAAATGAACTCATATTACGTCACTCCGATGCGTGCAACGACTTCGTCAACAACGAAATGCCGTTGCGTTGGTAATGACGCCGGGTCTGAGCAACGACAATTTAATTATTACTTCCTGATGAGCCCTAATGGCGAAACGCGTAGATAATCTAGTTTAAGATATTTACGTTTTAATAAATCAACAGCATGTTAACGCAGCATTTAACATTGTTTTACTATATTTACATTGTACCGAGACATTGTCGCAATGTGCAGAGCTTGTAGAAATTTTAAATATACATGTATATGTTTATACATATAATATATTGCTAATATAGTCCTTGTGTGGATTCACAACAAATGAAAAACACATATTAGAAATCCAATTTTAAAGTATTTATTTCAGATATACATATCTTCAGATATTATATAAATTTCATCTTTTAGACGTTCAAACTGAGGGTTTGGTGAAAATGGTAACGTGTCGTTAACAATTGTGTCAACGGACAGATGAACCGACGGATGGACAAGTTGACTGGCAGACAACCTGAGTACAGTATACTTTCTTTAGGGGGTATTACAAACACAAGCATGATCCATTAAATGTTACTAACAATGGAGTATTTTAGACTATACCTTATGAGGCAAAACAGGTCGACTATATTGTTAACGAGTGTGATTGATGGGTTAAAGATTTTTCAGGATGACATTAGGAATATGATTTCAAACATTATCAAACGCTACAACTTGTGAGCAGATATATTTCCGAGAGGGACAACTTAAGCATGATATTGCGAAACAGCGGGCTGATGAGGAGGTTTTAATTTTATTTTGGTATGTCGCTTTATTTGCTGTCCTTTTTGTGGGATTAAAAATAACCAGATAAATTATTTATCAAATTCCTAAAGAGCTAGTACATGTTACAAAAATCCGAAAGAAGATCCATCGAAAGCGCAAGCAGCAATGCCAAAAGAAAGATTCGCACACACTGTTTTATTGAGTCTCTTCATGAGCAGTTATTTAAAGTAAATGCAACAGCACTTACTCTCACTAACACGGGCTTAAGCGGTATTCTATTTTTATATAATTTTGGAAGATTAAATTTCGTCAGTAAGTGATAGATCTGCAACATCAAACCTTGATAATATTCAGTTATAGTGTCCTCGATATAGCTCAGATAAACCGTTACAAAATCTCTATTTCTCACTTACATCGTACGAGACCATAACTAAACAAATACACAATGCATAAAAAAACCAGGTGCGCAATTTTACAAGGGAAATAAATATTTGTGGTAAGTTCCGTGTCTCCTGGGACGGGAAACGATCGAGCAGAGAGACACAGGCATATCTAAATGTCGTTTCCTAAACGTTCTAGTATGACAGACACAATATACGTGTATCGAAAACTTCTCCAATGGCTTTTCATCAATGTATATAGCTGGCAGACTGTTTCATAAACTTATTGTGAAATAATACCCATAGTTTCTGAAGCATTTTCAACAGTATGAAGATAACTAAACTTTGACAACGGAAGAAAACTAAAGTTCTCTCGTCCGCGATCAATCAAGTGGCCTCAAGTTTAACACATCTATTGAACAGTATTGTATCATACTTTCTTGGAGAATGTTACTTCCCAAACGCTTTATTTCTAAAACTAATTTGGTAAGCTCTCATATAATTTATGTGAAGTTTGGTACGGATCTTGATACTTTACTGTTCCCTTACATCGAAAGTATTCATATTGTTGTTCTTGTTTCGGTCAATGACAGACGGGTTAACTTCTCTAATATTAATTCTAAACTAGTTGATCCTGGGAATCTGAACTAGGGGATTTATATAAAACAGGGATAGGTGAAAGTTTGAAGTGAAATTTATAGTTGGTGGGTGAAATATTGGGCGATGGCCCGGCTAACAGTGACGTGATATCAAAGCCAAAAATCGAATAAAAAATGCCCAAACTATTGGATGTTAGCCAAGAGGTAACCTTAAATCTGAAATATGTTCGAAAAAAATACCAATAAGTATATTAATGAACATTGTATACTAACAACTGCAAGATTTAATAAAGAAGTTATATCTCTTCTTTAATAAAGTCAGTTAATGTTATATGCTATACTGCTATATGTTTAAGTGTCTATAGCAACACTCCCAGAATGCATATATTAAAATGATAAAATGGCTACCATAAACAAATAGAACTACCACTAAAGGTGATGAATACCCCCACTAGCACATTTAACACAGCGATGGGGTTATAGAAATAAAGCTCCCGACCGCTAATTTTTCATTTGTTAAATTGTGAAAAGGGAGATCATTCATTCATGCTCGAAGCGACAAATCAAAACCTTCATCGCAGGTTGAGAACTTCAGATGGTGTTCAACATTACTGCTAAATTTAGAAAATAATTCTGTTGAGGTATTGCAAAGAAAAGCTTCGGGTTTTTTCCATTTATTAAAACAAGCCAGATATTGGCAACATTAACAAAGGGCAATAACTCCAAAAATACTGGAGACTGAGTTATGGACTGTGTGCACTGCAGTTGGGTTAATGTGGTATATCTGTATATGACGTTTCAAGTCAATAGCCTTTTATACGTTGGAAGTTATGATCCGGACAAGCCAGAATTTGACAAAAATAACAAAGGAGAATAACTCCAAAAACACTGACGACACAGGTATGGACATCATGCACCGCACTTGGGATCAATGTGATCTATCTGTATATGAAGTTTGAAGTCAATTGTTTCTATACTTTGGAAGTTATGATCCGGACAAGCTAGATTTTGACAAAGTTACAAAGGGCAATAACTCAAAACTATTGAAGACAGAGCATTTGGAGTCAATGTGATCTATCTGTATATGAAGATTGATGTCAATAGCTTTTATACTTTGGAAATTATGATCCGGACAAGCCGGAAGGACGAACGGACGGACAGACATTTGACTCCAGTATACCCCCGAAAAAACTGTTTGTGGGGGGTATAATTATGATACTGGATTGGAGCTGCTCAGTGATAGCTCGTTCTGTTTGTTCAGATAAACAAAACTGTTAGAAATACATGGATTTACATCTCAGTTCCCAGTTGTTTAACATACACATGTAGAGACAACAATGAATAAGGTCTACATAGAGTAATAAATGGCTATTTGTCCATGTATCTGTACAAACTGGATCTAGTAGCCATTGTAACAAACTGATTGCACGAATTGTACTAGAGTTCACCAATCCGTAAACTCGCGTTGGTGTGCTTCAAAAGCAATAATATAAAAATACCGACAAGGAATTATACTGGACATTATCAAATAAACAAAGTTACTTTTTGACTTCTTTCATAATGTTATTACTCCAAGTTCCGAATCAGTGCAAAACCATGGGGAATGCCAGGGCATATCAATAGTTTGAAACCTTGCTTAGCCCCTAGTGGTAATGGTTTGACACGTGAAAATTAAAGCAGTAAATATGTTGGTGGTTGTTCGTTTTATCCGAGAAACCATTGCATTTCTAAGAACGATTCAGGATACTTACAGCTAAATACAACGGAAATTATCATGGCGCCTGGCGCACAAATCCTTCCCCGCATGATTTGCACCGCCAACTGAGGCAAGACTTCTACAGTATGAAATCAAGTTTTATATCATATTGAGATTGGAATATTTCTTGTTTATTGCAACATTTGTGGTTTGTTTTTTGTTGTTGTTTTTATCGGGTTTTACTTCGCTTTAACAGTATTTTAGTCGCATCTCGATGTCCAGCTAATTACAGGTTGAGGAAGAGTCCGGAGGTTTATTCTAATTACGGAACAAATTGCATTGTTTCGTGCACAAAAGAACATCCGGGTTAAACCATCGACCTACCGCAAGCCAGCTGGAATACTTCCTCACATGAAAACTCCAAATGCCTAGACCAAACTTCGAATCACAGAGGTGAGGGGCTATGCGATTGTCAGGCTAGGACCATAACCACTCGGCCATGGACACCCCTTATTGCAACTTAGGCTTTTTATTTCTACATAGAAAATGAATAAAAATAAAAGTTCAGTAGGAAATGACGCACGCGCGCAAATGCAATCACGCACGTATAAACACACATGCGCGCCCGCACAAGCTCAAACACATACACAAGTGCGCACACAAACACTCTTACACATATATATTTACACACACATACATACACACATACCAGAGATGCAAATTACAAACACCAAAGAACCTAAAATGTGTTATAAAAGGCACAGGACAAACATAAATGTAAGGATGACAAAGAGAGTACCGCCTTCGATCTGTCAGTGGCAAAACCAACTACGGAGAGTTTAGACCAGTTTGAATGACGTTCTTACAACACACATGTTTTAAAGCCACTCTTTTGACCGAACAATACAAATATAGGTATAACAGCGAAACGTCTACACAACATAGAAAAACTCACAGGAAACACGCGAAAATTAATACCCTCCCCCAACACAGCTCTAGTATGCTTATTTGTCAGTCGGTGTCCATCAACTGTCTGTCCTGTCCATCAAACCGTGGCCACAATTTTATGTCGGATTCTTCTACTGTTTGGTGTCAATTTTGATGAACGTTTAGCATTCTGCTTCTTTATATGGCATCATGTACACATGCAATTTTCATTGCGATCCAAACACTGTTTTAGGCGATATGGCCCTGTTTTCAAGATAGATGACCCAGTTAAAGAAGTATTATGCGCATTGTTCGTATTAATCAATTAACACTAGAAGCTGTATACGTATACATACAATGAAAATAAAGCATACAACCCATTTTCCGACAGGATATATCTGTTCAGCTAATTATTATCGCTTTCCGAATACTGCTACATTATTAAAAGGAGTCTCATATTTTAGAACGGGGATTTGCACGTAAATCAGCGGACATCTTCGACCAAGCTCTGAATGACTTTGATTCTATTTCTGAACAACGTATTGAATATCAATTAGATTCCTACACATGTACAATGGCTGACACTGGTTGTTGACCACATATACATCGAAGATTATTCCCGGCATGTAAATTTGAATCTTACGACAGCTTCCGGTCAATGGCGAATTTTCCGTAGCAATACATTTTTCTATGTTATCGACACAAACATTCGTACTGTTGTGTGATAAATAAGTGTCAAATAAATAGATTCCGATTCTGATGACAGTTTGAAACGCAAAATTTGCGAACATTTGCGCAGGATGCATCTTTAAAGTAAATATAGGTTGTTCCGATGTGCCCGGAGTAAACAAAGCGCTTGTATACAGATTGATCTTATTAAAGAGATATATAGTGCACAACACAACTTTGTCATCAGTATGATTGGAGTTTTTACTCTTTTTCATTTTATACAGTTTTTAAAAGTTCTCACGATTTTGAGTTCACGTTTCATCATGTAATTGTACTGTTTCATGTTTAATAAATTTTGGTGCGGTGTCCATTTGTGTGTGGTGCTGTCTGTAGGAGTGCTATCTATCCACTTTTAACGAGTTTGACTTCATACCTTATATACAGATATACCTCATGTAGTAATTGACTTTAGTGCCATGTGTCTTGAGAACGCATTGTGATGTATCGGTGCTAACATTTTCAAGCCATTTGGATCCACTTAAAATATTACAGTATGTTTCGTCCCGTTAACGTGTTTGACATGCTGGCAGTGACTTTTCATTAATGTCCGCTTTGGAACCTGAATCAGATTTTAATTCTATCGACGAAAGTTTACTTCGCATTCTAAAGGTTGGTGCATGAGAAAATATTATATTACTATATTACTTACATTGAACGTCTAGTACCATTTCCTTGGTTGTATCAGGAAATAAGGTCCTTTGTGTTACATTGCATTTCAATTTCTTTCCGTTGTCTGCGGCGGTAACTGTTCTCTGAAATACTGATTCTACGGTAAATGTCTTTGTTTGCATGTTCTCTTCTACAGTAGAATCTGGCGTGAACGTCTGATCCATGTACGACCATGTGATAATTGTTGCAGGTCTACTGCCTGTTGTTGTACATTTTAAAATAACTGAAGTGCCAGTTATTATACTGGTTGATGGTGCCAAAGTCATACGGGACGGCTTCACTGTAAAGCAAGCATAAATTGAAACTTCATTGATACATTGACTTTATCATTGGCCTCTTTGCAATTTCATATTCTGACATACATAGTCAACACTTTACTTCATAACTATGCTGTTAGATCTAGAAGTACAAAAATGAGTCATGCAGGAAACATCACATACAAAACAACCAGCCGCCCGAGCAGCAACACAAGAATACACAGCAAATGTAAATAACTATAAAAACATAAATAGACACACAAAGACAAAATAAACATACAATAGGGGGAAGAAGATGGAAGTACCTCCTTGGAACGGTCAGTGACAAAAGTCACTCGGGGTTAAACCGGTTTAAGGGCGCCCAACCTCACACTAATTCCATCCCCACCCTAAAAGACAAACTGTGTAAATAAACGTATCCCCTCTCCGGCTAATCTACAACAACAGCGATGGCATATACAGTGGTAAAGTGCATGTAAAACAAAATACTTCAGTGAAACAAATTGTATGCTCCTGTCGCTAGTGTACTCAATGATTGAGCTAAGCTTTTTCAAACAGAGTAGACCAAATCAAAGGTTCCTTTAGGAGACTTGACCAGGATGTGTTCTATTTGTCTATGAAATAATATAGATATGATTCTACAGAACTATTCCTGTGTTCATACGGTATTGTAAAAGTTAATCTAACCAACAATAATGATTTTGTTTTTTAAATTAATATTCACTGAGTAAAGGTATAACAACTTCAAACAGTCTCGTTATGGCGATTTTCATGTGTCTCATATTTTAAATCAACTGACTGGTCATGTTTTCATGTTTCTGCTACGGTACAGCAAATGAAATCCTGACACACTAGATATAATTTCATGTGTCTTAAAAAGTAAGATTTCCTCATATTCCGTTGCTAAAAGAAGTATGCTTTGCAGATTTTAACAGTCTGAAACATACTGTATTTAAAAGAAATAAAAAAATAAGCGCATATTACTCTGCATTGTATTTGAAATATATTCACCACTACTGAGGGTATTTGTCGTGAGTACGATTCTCAATTCTTTAATTTGTGTTATTTAATTACTTTGCAGCTCGAACATGTAAATAAAAAAGTAGAAAAGTCAAGAAGGAAAAGCCACAAAACCAAAACGGCACCGTCACCAAAACATTGATAGAAAGCAATTTTCTTCCTCATATTTTAATTAAAGATAAACTGACTAACTTAATCAAGAAAGTATTTGCCCGGGAAAAAAAATCATTTCTGGCATGTAATGCTGAAAAAGCTTTCTTTACTGACGAGCAAATGAAATAGTACACCAATTGGACTTGCTCAGAAGTTTGCGAATCACTAACCTTTCTTTTGGATAACATATTTGTACGTTATGGGAATGCTATATACCGTCAGGTAATTGGTATTCCTATGGGTACAAATTGTGCACCACTTTGATTTGTTTTTGTACTGCTATGAGAGAGATTTCATGTTACGTTTTAATCCACAATCACAAGAAGATGAAACTTCACGATATTTGGATGATATTTTTAACTTAGATAACCCTTTCTTTGATGCTCTGATTCCTACAATTTATCCTAAAGAACTCAAATTGAATAAAGCTAACCCGTCCGACAATTATGCAGCTTTTCTTGATCCAGACCTTAAAATTGATAATGGAATTATTTCTTCTAAAATATATGACAAAAGAGATGATTTTGATTCTAATATTGTAAATTTCCCTCATATTGACGGAGATGTTCCCCTGTCCCATCTTACGGGGTTTATATATCTCAACTTATTCGTTTTGCTGGAGCTTGTTCATCTATTGACGATTTTAACACTGAAAAGCTGCTTAAGCAAGGTTATAGATACCATAAACTAAGAAAAACTTTCTCTAAATCTTACTATCGAAATCTCTCACTTATTGGCAAGTACCAATGTAATCTCAAAGCACTTCTGCGACACGGTATTTCACATCCTGATTTTTATGGTGATGTGATTTACAAACTTCGTAAAATTATTGGACATACCCATTTTCTCACTTTGTTCATCAAATATGTTGAAATAAATCATTAAAAAAGGGATGTGATCCTATAGTACTACAACATACTGCATGTTTGGTCGTCAACCCTTTTACAGTTGGCAATCACGCTGGCCTCTTTGCATGTACGCCGACAAGAAAGGTTTATGAAGGCGACATCTTAAATCCAGAAACGGAAGGAGGACGTCTGATATCTGTACTATTTCGTTTTTGTCGTACCCTTTATTACTTTTCTACAGTTACTCTGTTGAGTACACTAGCGATGGGTGGATACAGTTTGTTCACTTAAATGTTTTCGTTATACATGCACTTTACCACTGTATTTGCCGTCGCGGTTGTTGTAGATTAGTCGGAGAGGGAATACCTTTATTTACACTGTTTGTCTTTTAGGGTCGTGGTGGAATAAGTGTGAGGTTGGGCGCCCATAAACCGGTTTAACCCCCACTGACTTTTGTCACTGACCGTTCCAGGGCGGTACTTCCATCTTCCCCCTATTGTATGCTTGTTTTGTCTTTCTGCGTCTCTTGATGTTTTTATAGTTATTTACGTTTGCTGTTTTCTTGTGTTGCTGTTCGGGTGACTGTTTGTTCTGTATGTAACTTGTTTGCTGCATGACTCATTTTGTTTACTTTTATACACGCACGCACGCACGCACACACGCACACACACACACACACACGAGATGGAAATACTAAACACGAACAAACGCACAAGTACAAAGACACCTGGGCGAACAAACACGCACATGCACAAGACGAAAAACACAAAACCGAACAAACACATAAGTAGAAAGACACCAAAGAAACAGAAGCAAGGGTGGCGAAGAGGAACCCTGCCGGACTTCCCCACAACATGGAAGACAGTAATCACAGTACAAAAAGTAGAACATAGCATAACAACTGTGAAAGTCCGTCAAATATGTACTCAATGACTTTTCTGTAGACAGAGCAGCCCTTTTTCGAATTATTTTACTAAATTGAGTTAAAGATTCTTAAATAACATAATCTTGATTTTGGATTATAATTAATTATGGTCAAGATAAGTCAAGATAAAACATCAATTTGCTTACTTACAGTACATGTACAAATATACACTACTGGTTCGTGAATACTGTGATTCAACGGGTGTTGGCCAGTACGAGCGACACACCAGATTTTGCCTGTCATACTCTCTTGTCGGTGAGAATTTGTGCTCCAGCCTGACGGAGTCTCCATCTTGTGTGTTTGTTTGTTTCAGAACTTGACCATGTATACTGCCCTTATATAAAACAACAGTAGATGCCGGGTATCCACCACGTGACGTGCACGTGACTGTCAATTCTTGCCCTTCTGTAGCCCGTATACCGTGACTATCTGTTGTAGCCGATGTCATGATTTCCGGAGGGTCTGGTACAACTAAACAGATTATGATTGTATTAATGACATATTTCGTACCCCTATCACTGGGGACAACTCGCGATACTAATAAATACGTTTAGATTTATATAAATCAATACGCAGCTTTATCTACATGTACACTAGACGACATTTATAAGTACTCAGGATTTGCCTTTTCAGCTGAAACACAATAGAAATATGTAAACATAATCAAAACTGGCCATATTATCGGCTGACTTAGTTGGATTTTCCCTCGTGCTGTTAGTGGCGGTTATTCGGACGGAGTTTCTAAATCAGGTAAGATGCTCGTATGACACGTGCGCGTTGGTTGGAATCTATTTTTTAAACGGTGTTAGCAGAGTATGGTTTTAAACAGTTGGAAAACTTAAAAACATGCGATTCGGATTCAGGGCTGTGATTGGGGCACAGAGTTGATATATCGCAAACTAAATTTCATAAAATGGTATCCATCATTATAAAACACTGCTCCGTCCCTATGGCAGTACATGTCTCGACTTTTTGAGTCCAGACTCATAGCAAGACTCCAATTTAGAACTCAAATGTGTGGCTTTAACAAACCATAATGTAATATTCTTTGTTTTCATTACGTTTGGTGAGCGGTGATTTGCTGTGAGTTTCAATCAAATGGCATGAGCTATATAGGAGTTATCGTCCGGACAAAAGAATTGTGATTTTTTTGCAAGGACAATAACTCCAATATTAGAGAAGCCAGAGTTATGGGCCTTGTGCATGACACTCTCTCATCATGATATTTCCATATATGAAGTTTCAATCTGGAAATGGCATTAGCCATATAGGAGTTATCGTCCGGACAAAAAAAGTGTGATGTTTTACAAGGGGAAATAACTCCTCTATTAGTGAAGCCAGCGTTATGGACCTTGTGCATGCCACTTCCTCTCATTATGATCTTTCAATATATGAAGTTTCAAGCAACTGGCATCAGGCATATTGAAGTTATCACCCGGACAAAAAGTGTGACGGACAGACGGACAGACAGACAACTCTCACGAAAACAATATGTATCCCCCATTTAAATATTGGGGGAGACATAATAATAAAGACGATGATCTGTCCTTCGAATAAAACATAACATTTAGCCAAGACATTTACTCATCTTCAGCGAAGACTTCCATTGTTATCATGTGGCCAGTGGATTTTAATTGTATCTACTGAGCACTTACTTGTATTACAAATAAGGAGGGTCAATATAATCTGCAGTTAGAATTAGAATTCAGTTCCTTCGTGTACCACAGTAACCTGATACACACATCTTTTATATGATCAATATTAATCACGGTACTCACTGCGAACATGCACGGTTATATATCCGTTGCTAGTGCCTGTTTTGCAAATATAAGTTCCTTCATCAATTCGCCCTACGTTTGACAGTGACATAGTTGTAGTATCACTTGAAATCGAGAGTCTATCTAGTTTCTCTTGTGGCAAATTAGGATTGAATAAGCCAGATATGTCGTAATACGTTGATTCACTAGGCGGTCCTCCCCAATTAAATGGCGCTAGGTTAGCAGAAAGTGGACACTTCATTTGCACTGTTGTCCCAGAAATAGCTATCGTCGCGAGGTTCTCTGGATTAAACAATGTATTAAACAGTTGAAAATGTTCGTCGAGAAATATAACATTTAAGACAGATAATCCATACTTGAAACTATGTTTCCTATAAACCAAACAGACATCAAAACAATCTGTCAGACATGTGAGCACCTGTTCTAGACTTATTAATAATGGACTTACCTTTCAAAATTCTTTGACAACCGCCTTGCCATTGTCACGTTATTGTATTTAATTATCACTATTTATATAGAGATGCCCATAACGTATCTGTTTTGCTAGTCTCTTTCTGCCGATACATATTTCATTTATACTACCCTTATCTAAGACAACATATTTTATTTACAACCATGCTATTAAGGAAAATACTACTTCAAAAAAGAGTATAGACCTGTTCCCACAATCATACGAAAATACAAATGCAAGTGATGATTGTTCCTGCAACACCACATTTAGCACCTATCAGGTTTCAAAGTATGTTCAGTAAATGCGTAAAACCAATGTCTACAAAATATTTCAAACTTATTTATCCCCCTGCAACTGGCAGCCAATATAGGCGTCTTAACGTCAACACTGCTACATCTCATACGGACTTACCTTGTGATTCCATCTCTCTGAATATGATAGAAATGTGGAGAACAAACAAGATGTACTTCGAAACAAATGCTTCCATCGCAGCTACAAACAGGGTGGTGTATCTGCAAAAATGAGATGTTGTACCGTAATCGTCTCTTTGCAATGTGTGTGTGTGTGTGCGTGCGTGCGTGCGTGCGTGCGTGTGCGTGCGCGTGCGCGTGAGCGTGCGCGTGCGCGTGAGCGTGTGCGTGCGTGCGTGCGCGAGTGTGTGCGCACGTATAAACATGTTGGACTAACGCGGTACTTCTACTGTAGTAAGCTCACTTGCATAACTTTTAAAAATGTTTGCTTGTAGGCTGTTAAAGTATTTAAGTTTTGAATTTAATATATAAAAGTTGGTACAGCTTGGTGTAACAACACGATTTACAAACATCAGGAGGTAACAGCACAAACATGAGTCATGCAGGAAACACCACTTACAGAAGAAAGAGCCGCACGAACACCAACACAAGGAAACAGCAAATATACACAGTACAAAACAAACATATACTAGGGGAAAGATGGGAGTACCGCCTTGGTACGGTCAGTGACATAAGTCACTGGGGGTTAAACCGGTTTATGGGCGCCCAACCTCACACTTATTCCATCCCCATTCTAAAAGACAAACAGTGTAAATAAAACGTATCCCCTCTCCGACAAACCTACAACAACTGCGATGGTAAATACATTGGTAAAGTGTATGTATAACGAAAACATTTAATGAACTGTATCCATCCACCTATCGCTAGTGTACTCAATGATTAAGCTGCAAACAGAGGAACTTTAGAAAAGTAATAAAGGGTACGACAAAAACGACATAGTACAGATATCCGACGTTCACCTTCAGTTTCTGGATTTAAGAGGTCGCCTTCATAGAGTACTAAACCTTTCTTGTCGGCGTAAATGCAAAGAGGCTAGCGTGATTGCCAACTGTAAAAGGGTTGACAACCAAACATGCAGTATATTGTAGTACTATAGGATCGTATCCATTTGTATACGCCCGAAGGGACGTATTATGGTATGGCGCATGTCGTCCGTCCGTCTGTCCGTCCGCCCGTCTGTCCGTCCGTCCGTTAGCAATTTCTTGTGCAACTAACTCCTCCTTTATTTTTCAACATAATTTCTTCAAACTTTCAGGAATTATAGATACTGATGTGTAGTTGTGCATATTTTCATTCTGGAGTTATTGCCCTTTGATAGTTTCGGGTAGCAATTTCTTGTGCAACTAACTCCTCCTTTATTTTTCAACATAATTTCTTCAAACTTTCAGGAATGATAGATACTGATGTGTAGTTGTGCATAGCAGTGAGATAACTCTCATATCATTTTTCATTCTGGAGTTATTGCCCTTTGATTGTCACTGGCGTTATGTCTAGCTGCGTTTGTTGCCATCCGTCATTAGTTTTTAATGCCTTTAAGCAGAACAACTTCGAGGTTGGGATGAGGCAGGAGGTAAACTGTGGGCTCTCTTCTAATTATTTGTTGTAAAGAAAATGTTTCTTTGTTATTCCTTTTACCTGCTACTTTTTTTCAAAATAAATGCTCCTTTTTCAGCCTTCAGTAGGCCCAAAGACAAATAAAAGATTACTATTATAATAAGCAGTTGTACTCTCCTTGCTATTGCCTTAGTCCTAATAGACCTCATATGCGCAACTTCTGAAGGTTCACACATTGTTAAAAAGAACAGCATTCGGGCGTATATTGCCCCGTCTCGCGGTGCTCTTGTTAACAAAGTGAGAAAATGTGTATGTCCAATAATTTTACGAAGTTTGTAAATCACATCACTATAAAATTTAGGTTGTGAATACCGTGTCGCAGAAGCGCCTTGAGATTACATTGGTACTTGCCCAACAAGTGAGAAATTTTGATAATGAAATTTAAAGAAAGTTTTTCTAAGTTTATGGTATCTATATCCTTGCTTAAGCAGCTTTTCAGTTTACATGTACCAGCAAGGTATTTCTAAAAGAAATCGTGTAACATACCTCACGTTGAAAGATTGGTACTTGTATATCGACGTATAACGTGTATCAGCATTATCTGTTAACGTTAAAATGTTAGACCAAATTGAAAGAAAGACACACATACAATCGGCACGAGCAAAATGCAGTCATGCAATGCGAAATTACTTCTTGTTAGATCAGCAATAATACATAGTCACCAATCATGCATCTATTAAGTAAACGGGATAACATTTTAGTAAAGCTGCAACCTTGAAACCACAGCAGTTGGGTTGATCTGAGTCGGTTGTACATTTAAACACCTCTAAACCGGACGTAAAATGTAGTACAAATATCCGGATTAGAAACAGGTGACAGCATAATGCAGTGTGAATGGCATACAGAAAACTACTCTAGTAGTTTTTCGCATGACTTTCACTCTGCATTAAGCAGCCACCTACCTAAAGACATCCAAAACATTCCGGTTTAGATAGGCTGAACTGTATTTCTTATAATATATCCGATAATTATCATAAATAATAAGGTAATACCAAACCAAAACGTCCATACATGTGTATGAATAACTACTATAAACACAATCATGTGCGGGAATATCGTGCAAACATCTGATTGACATGATTTACAACAAATTGACTATTTACAACAAGAGTCTTGGTTTTATTCATTGCAAACGTTTCCTAGCACTATACATATCAGCTATATTTCCTTACGAAGATGTGCATGTGTGACTTCGGTTTAACGGCAATGCGACATTACATATGACATATAGCGACATATATAATGACACAGATGAATTTCAATTAGAGGTTAACTGGTGTGTCTGAAAATTGAGATAAAACATTGTCGCGCATTAGATCACACTTAGGACTTGAGATGTGGAGTCATTAGATCACGAATCCTTTAGGCAGAGTGATCTAATTACCCACATCTCAACGACTAATTGTAATCTAATGCGCGACAATTCACAGCTTAAGATTGTTATTTTGATTCTGACACAACTGTTTTATTGAAAGATACCTTTTCTCGCAGAATACGGAAAAAATCGGAAGCGTTATCAGTGGTTACGCCATAATGGCTGCTATATTTACTCTACACGACTTTCTCCCATGATATTGTACCAATAAAGGGTAAATTCTTAACAGAAAAATCACATTTACATTATGTCTGCACACCTCTATGCCAAACCTATCGTATTTACAGATTTAGAAATGTGAAATTACAGTTTACATTACGTGATTTAAGGCATTTATTCATAAATTTAGCGTGTGGGGAAATGAACGATTGAAATGCCGCGCGTACAGCTTACTATCGCCGATTAAAGCACGTTTATCAGTATTATTGTATGACTAGTATTGTCGATATAGCTGCTTCAGTAAACTTGTTAGCGGGTACATATATGCCGTTTAAAAGAAGGTATTTGCCCGATCAAAACATCATTACAGGCATGTAATGCTGAAAAAGTTTTCCTTATTGTCGAGCAAATGAAATATTACACCAATTGGACTAACATAAAACAACATAAACTTTCTACTTTGTACTGGATTCCGAAACTACATAAAAACCCTTATAAGTCGCGTTTTATTGCCAACTCTAGCTGTTGTACCACTACTAAATTATCTATACTTTTGACGTCCTGTCTTACTACGATCAAAGAACATGTTAAACGCTACTGTGATAAAATATATGAAAATTCTGGTATTAATGTTTTTTGGTCCATAAAAAATTCAAATGATGTTTTAACAAAACTTGAAAATGAACAGTATAACATTTCTTTACTGAGCTCTTATGATTTCTCTACACTCTATACTACTCTACCTCACCATCTTATAAAGGATAGACTTATTAAATTAATAGAAAAAACCTTTGCCGAAAACAAAATGTTCATTGCTTGTAATGTTCAACGTTCATTCTTTTCGAATTCAGAAGTTGAACATTACACAATGTGGACTTGCCTTGATGTTTGTAGATCTCTTACCTTTCTTTTAGATAATATATTTGTGCGTTATGGAGATACCATATATCGTCAAGTTGTTGGTATACCCATGGGTACAAATTGTGCCCCTCTTGTTGCAGATTTGTTTTTGTATTGCTACGAGAGGGATTTTATGCTTAGCTTAAAACCTGATACACAGACCGATATTGTTAATGCTTTTAATAAAACTTCAAGGTATTTAAACGATATTTTGAATTTAGATAATCCTTATTTTGATACTATGGTTTCTTCAATCTACCCAAAAGAACTGTCTTTAAACAAAACTAATCAATCTGACATAAATGCTTCATTTTTAGATTTGAATCTTTCAATTACAAATGATAAAGTTTCGTCCAAAGTATACGA
This sequence comes from Azorinus chamasolen, assembly GCA_963576725.1. Classification (NCBI taxonomy): domain Eukaryota; kingdom Metazoa; phylum Mollusca; class Bivalvia; order Cardiida; family Solecurtidae; genus Azorinus; species Azorinus chamasolen. The sequence continues at coordinate 26,650,227 of OY755248.1, forward strand.
TAAAAGAGAAGATTTTAATTTTAAAATTGTTAATTATCCTTTTCTAGATGGGGATGTGCCACGTTCTACATCTTATGGTGTTTATATTTCTCAACTTATTAGGTTTGCCCGAACCTGTTCTTTGCTTGAAGATTTTAACAGACGTAATTTAGTTATAACTGATAAACTTCTTAAGCAAGGTTACAGATATCACAAACTTCGGAAAACCTTTTCTAAATTTTATTATCGAAATTTACCTCTCATTAGTAAATATAATTGCAATCTACGGACGTTACTGCGACAAGGCATTTCTCAACCAGAATTTTATGGGGATGTTATCTACAAACTTAGGAAAATTCGGGATCATATCCATTTTCATGATTTGTTTATAAAACGCATTAAAAAAATTAAAAAGAAAGGTTATGATCCTATTATATTGCAATACACTGCATGTTTGGTTATCGACCCTTTTACAGTCGGTAGCTACGCTTCCCTCTTTGCTTGCGCGATGACAGGCCGAGGGTAGTACTCTATGATGGTATACTCTTAAACTTGGATACAGGAGGAGCTTACCAGATTCATGTATTATTTTTTCCCTGTCGTGCCCTTAACGGCTTACCTGCAGGTGCTCTGACTTCAGCAAAGTCATTGAGTACATATTTGACGGATTGTCACAGTTATTATGCTATGTTTTACATGTTGTCCTGTGTTTACCATCGTCTATGTTGTGGGTAAGTCCAGCGGGGATACCTTTATTTACAATATTTGTAAAGCTAGGGTGACTTTGAGAGAAGTGTGAGGTTAGGACGTCCGTAAACCGGTTTAAACCCCCAGTGGTGTTTTTGCTGCTGACCGTGCCAAGGCGGTACTCTCTTTGTCACCCTTCCTTTTGTTTGCCTTGCGTCTTTGTGCTTGTGGTTCGTTCATGTTGTGGAACGTTTGTCCCTGTTTCTTGTGTGTATTTTGGTGTATTTTGTGCTCATTTCGTGTGTGTGTGTGTGCGTGTGCGTTTAAGTGTGTGGTTGTGTGTGTGTGTGTGTGTGTGTGTGTGTCATGCTGTCTATCGGTGTTTTGGTGGTGGTTGCGTCTTGCATGTGGCTTTGCCTGCTTGACTTTACTACTTTTCCATTGCTATATACTGTCAGGTAATTGGTATTCCTATGGGTACAAATTGTGCACCACTTGGCGCAGATTTGTTTTTGTACTGCTATGAGAGAGATTTCATGTTACATTTGAATCCACAATCACAAGATGTTATAAAAGCCTTCAATGAAACTTCGCGATATTTGGATCATATTTTAACTTAGATAACCCTTTCTTCGATGCTCTGATTGCTAACATTCATCCTAAATAACTCAAATTGAATAAAGCTAACCCGTCCGACAATTTTGCAGCGTTTCTTGATCTAGACCTTAAACTTGATAATGGAATTATTTCTTCTAAAATATATGACAAAAGAGATGATTTTGATTTTATATGTAAATTTCCCTTATCTTGACGGAGATGTTTCCGGTGCCCCATCTTACGGGGTTTATACATCTCAATTTATTCGTTTTGCTAAAGCTTGATCATCTGTTGTCGATTTTAACAGTCGAAATCTCATTTAAACTGAAAAGCTGCTTAAGCAAGGATATAGATACCATAAACTAAAAACATTCTTTAAATTTTACTATCGAATGTCTCACTTACGGGCAAGTACAAATGTAATCTCAAGGTGCTTCTGCGACACGGTTTAAACATCCAAAATTTAGTGGTGATGTAATATACAAAATTCATAAAAGTTATTGGACACTTTGTTCATCAAATATGTTAAAACATTCATTTAACTGGATATGATCCTATAGTACTACAACATACTGCATGTTTGTTAACCCTTTTACAGTTGGCAATCACGCTGGCCTCTTTGCACGTACGCTGACAAGAAAGGTTTAGTACTCTATGAAGGCGACCTCTTAAATCCAGAAACGGAAGGAGAACGTCGGATATCTGTACTATTTCGTTTTTGTCGTACCCTTTATTGCTTTTCTACAGTAACTCTGTTTGCAGCTCAACCATTGAGTACACTAGCGATTGGTGAATACAGTTTGTTCACTTAAATGTTTTCGTTATGCATGCACTTTACCACTGTTTTTGTCATCGCGCTTGTTGTAGATTAGTCGGAGAGGGGAAACGTTTATTTACACTGTTTGTGTTTTAAGGTGGGGATTGAATATGTGTGAGATTGGGCGCCCAAAAACCGGTTTAACCCCCAGTGACTTTTGTCACTGATCGTTCCAAGGCGGTACTTCCATCTTACCCCCATTGTATGTTCGTTTTGTCTTTGTGTGTCTCTAGATGTTTTATAGTTATGTACATTTGCTGTTTCCTCGTGTTGCTGTTCGGGTGACTCTTTGTTCTGTATGTGGTGTTTCCTACATGACTAATATTTGTACTTTTATACTCAGTGTCTGGCAATGCGAACGTATGCATTTGAGTGTGCATGTACCCGCATGAATTATGACCACTGAATCAGAAATAATAGATCGGAGGTTTGTTACAAAATAAGTCACAGGGGCCACATTACAGTACATGTTAATCGTATGAGGATAGGATTTCATTTGTATACTTTATTTATATACTATATACCCTGCCAAATAACCGTGTAACTAATAGTATCCCCTCTCCGACAAACCTACAACACGAGCGATGGCAAATACAGTTGTAAATTGCACGTAGAAAGGAAACATATTTAAGTGAAACAAATTGTATCCACTTATCGCTAGTGGACTCAATGCTTGAGCTGCAAACGAGTAACTGTAGAAAAATAATAACGGGGACGACAAAAAAAGACATATCCGACGTCTTCCTTCCGTAAAAACAATGTAAAGTATTTTGTTTACATTTTAGCTTGTTTGAAGTTATTTAGCTGAGACATATAACTAATGGTTTTGTATAACTTATACTAACTAACCTGTTGTTAATTTGCTTGCAATGTAAGTGAAAACGTCGACCTATTCGAATAATTTCATGTGAACTAAAGGTAGTCTTAAATAATCGGTTGTATAATTCCGAGACTAACGGATGTCTTGAATAATCGGTGGTTTAGTTCGAAGTGTAGAGATTTATCGCAGGTATGAGCCACATGTAAAGCGGGTATGCATTCAAATGAATGCGACAATAGTTTGTTCGGTAGAGTACATGCTTTACGTTATATGGATTGTGAATTCAAATTCCAGGCTTGGCGCGGGGTTTTTTTTCTTTTCTGTAAGTATGGAAGTTTGTATGCCTATTTACCAGTTGTTATGTGAATTGTTCAATGAAATTAGTGGTGAATTTCCTATGAAGCTAAAAGCTTTGTAATTTATTATAAACTAATGTTAACGGCACTTAATGTGATACTGGTTTCAACCTTAGCGTGTTTCAGAAAGTGATTGACATTGATCTATGATACTCATGGAGCCAGCGGGGTCTACCATGCCCCCTCCCCTTTAGCCTTTTTTTCATAGGTACCAAAATGTTCAGAAAAGTCTAGTGAATCAGTTTTAATTACTTTAGCCTGTGTGAATTTTAACCGTTTTCACCCCCCTCCAGTTTTCGTTATGATGACTCATACCTGCAAATTCGCCCATACCACAGTCAGTTTTGGCCTTAACCTATTAAAATGGTAACAAAATGAAGATAAGACATTGTGCTTTTATTTTAAGCTTGTTTTAGCTAAACCTATTTTCATACTCATGAATATTAATGAGAATATTACAAAGTGTAACAAACGTATAGAAATAACGTAAACCTTTCTTTTTTATCCTACAGATATCTTCAAATGTAGTTTAATATGACATAATCCTCAGAAAACTAAATAGCCAATTTAAGAGCCAACACATTAACTTAAAGCAAGGTTTTAACCGTTTTTATGGCAACCTCCAAGTCGTCGTAATGATAAACCATACCTGCAAAATCGTCCATATCACAGTCAGTGTTTGCCATAAACCTATAAAACTGGTACCAAATTAATGATTAGACATTGAGCTTTTATTTCTAACTATTCTTTGAATTTGCATTATTTGCATACTCATGAATATCAATGAGTACATTACAAAAAAAAAAAAAAAAATATAGAACTAATGTAAATAACATTCACTTTTTATCCTACAATTATCAGAAAACACCTTCAAATGCAGTTTAACATGATGAAAATATACTAAGAAAACAAAATATCTAATTTTAGGACCAAAAGTAACGTTTTAACCATTTCCATAGTAACCATTCATTTTACTCCGTTTGCACATATTTTATTAGTCGAAACATGCCTGCAAAAATATTCCATATCACAGAAGGTTTTTGTGCTCACAGTATAATTGAATAAAGCGTTGTAGACGCTGTAATATTCTTTGCATGATTTGGCATGAAATTGCGTATCTATAAGGGAAGGCATTAACAGTCTATCCAGTTGATGATACAGTTGCAGCTGACACTTCAGCCTTTTCCCACCATGCTTATTATCACACTGACCACTCGCAGTTAGGGCGTGATTACCTACTCGCCTGCATAAGGTCATCCGACTCGCGCTTCATTATTCATAGAGTATTTTCAGTCATGTTATGATAACGTGATGTCTTCATGTGACTGATATTTGTATATCCGTGCGCCCTTCTTACCCTTTACTTTATTTTGTCGGTTTTGTTGATTTTTGCACATACTAAGCCGAAGCTTATGTTACGAGGCAGTTTTATGTCATATATAGTATACCATGATTTGTTCCGGACGTCACTTTATTAAACACCCTTTGTATTCATCGAATGCAGGTCAGTAAAATGCACTATTTTGTCAAGCGGGCGAGGGTGCCATGGGTGAGGCTGTGGAACGCCACCGTTGTATTCTACTGCTTCGCAAATACAAAAAAGAATACAAAAAGTAGTGAAGACAAGCAGGCAATGCCACATACAAGACGCAACCACTACCAAAACATCAATAGATAGCATTTCGCATACACATACAAACGTAAACGCGCAAGCGCACATACAAACACACACACACATACACACACACACGCACACACACACGCGCGCACGCAAATACAGACCCAAACACATGCGTATACACGAAACTAAGAAACTATTAACAAACACACAAAATCCAGAGATAGCACAGGTACAAAGACACAATATAAACAAAAGTATGACAAAGATAGTACCGTCTTGGCACGGTCAGTAGCAAAATCAACACTTGGGGGGGTTAAACCGGTTTATGGACGTCCTAACCTCACACTTATCTCAAAGTCACTCTAGCTTTAGAAATAGTGTAAATAAATGTATCCCCGCCGGAATAACTGGTACCGATTTAAGCTAAGACCTTGTGCTTTTATTTAAAGGCAATACTTAGGAATTACCTTAATTGCATACACATGGATATCAATGAGAATAAGAAACACATAAAGTAAACCAATACAGACATAATGTAAAACTCTCAATTGATATTCTACCGATATCAGAAAACAACTTCAAATGTAGTTTAAATTGATGACAAAATACCCAGGATGCAAATTATCTAAATTCAAACCAAACAATGAACTGTAAATAACAACTGATGCCTTGGTAACCGATGCTTTCACACATTTTGGAAAATTTACATCTTCCTGTAATACTCCGCTGGATTCCAGTTAATTTTGATGAATCATGAAATCAATTGTTACATGGAGATTAGGCATTGCTTTAATTAAAATATACAGTGAAAGTACAAAAATGAGTCATGCAGGAAACACCACATGCAGAACAAACACTCGCCTGAACAGCAACACAAGGAAACAGCAAATGTACATAAGTAGAAAAAACAACAAGAGACGCACAAAGACAAAACAAACATACAATAGGAGGAAGATGGAAGTACCGTCTTGGAACGGTCAGTGACAAAAGTCACTGGGAAATTAAACCGGTATAAGGGCGCCCAACCTCAAACTTATTCCATCCCCATCCTAAAAGACAAAGAGTGTAAATAAACGTATCCCCTCTCCGACTAATCTACAACAACCGCGACGGCAAATACAGTGGTAAAGTGCATGTATAACGAAAAAACATTTTGAAGCTCACTTATAACGAAATCCTGGGGACCTTAATATTTATTTCGCTATATCCAAACTTTGTTTATATCGATAAGACGAAATTTCGTTATAAATGTTTGGATATAGCGAATTTTGTTATAGTATACCAAGGTTATGCAAATTCTGATCCTGACCAGAAGCCACATTATCATGTAGCTGCTGACCAAAGTCTACATGCATACAGCTGGGTTTGTTTGTGTTTGGTAATTTCATAGCATGTCTCTTATAAAATGTAAAGGAAAAGCAAATTCACATCAGTTATAAAATAACAATATTGGTGAAATTAGTTGACCATTTGCTTCCCTATAACAATGGCTCAGTGCAAAACTAGACTGACTCTATAGTTATTCTAGTGAAGAGAATGTCTTATATGCATGTAAGTGCACACTTCAATTATTTATCACATTTATGTTTTTATTCCTGGTGTCCTGATGATTCATGTACCTTCAATCATTTTTTATAAATCTATATGTACTTATCTATGTATCACGACATAAATTATGACCATCAGTGTTCAGCCAAGTGGCAGTGGTCTCGCTGGAACTACATATTGTATTTGGTTTACCATCAGATTTTGCCTATTTCGGTGCCGATTGTCCGAAAAATATCTTAGAATAGTTATCTACGGCTGCTTCAATGCAGACTATGAAGTTGCAACATTTATCCTGACAACCGTTTCTATTGGCCGAAATCAAAATATACGACAGGAAATGAGAACATTCATCCAATCAGATGCACCATTACTAGTCGATTACGATTGCAACTGGTTTCAATCACGTTATCGAAATTGGTAAATAAAGCGGGATACCATTCTTCCGTCAAATTCGTCCATTCTGCATTCGGACTCAGCAGCATATTTATGCCCCACACGGTACCAACAATATGTAATTTATGCGCAGTTTTCATTGTTTGTGGGGATGATGCAATAGTGTGTCCTCAACAATTTGTAGGATAAAACAGTGAGAGGTTTACGTTTTTTCTATACTAATTTTTAATTTTCTCATTAATATTCATGAGTGTGCAAATGAGTATGAGGTTATTAAAACCACAAGCTGGAAATGAAAGCACAATCTTTTATATTCGATTTGGTAACAGCCTTATAGGTTTAGGGCAATAACAGGCTGTGATATGGGCGAATTTGCAGGTATGGTTCATCGTTACGAAAACGCCATGGAAACAGTTAAAATACATACAGCCTACAGAATTTAGTACGCGATTCTTATTCAGTAGACTTTTCTGAACATTTTGGTACCCATGACAAAATTCTAGGGGTGCACGGATATGTTAGACAGCCATTTTCCAATTGCATAAAGCCTTGCTTGTCTTTTGAATTATACGGCATGTTACAGAAAACAAGTAGGCTGGGTCCTAGCCATCGTTACCGCACAACCCCCCCCCCCCCCCCCTTCCCCTATATTTTTTATGGGTACCAAATTGTTCGTTGGGGTCCTCAGAACACATTTTGAGCATGCCCCCCCCCCCCCCAAAAAAAATAAGTCTGTCTCAGCTATGTTTTATTTAACGGTGTCCATGGTAACCGAGGTAATTTTCGAAATAACCTTGGTTCAGAAAATGCATAACTTTGCTTCTAGAGGCAATAGGAGGATGAAACAAGTACCAAAGTAAAGCAGAGAAATATAGATTGACTATGATATATTATTTTATTAATATTCATAAATGCATTCTTATGAATACATGTATTAATGAGGAACTAGAAAAAATGCGGGGTTTGTTTTAGAAAAAGGTAGTTTGTTGCTTAGTCTGAGAGGTTTATTAATGTATAAAAAAATATTGAATTTAGGTTGAAATTATTTGTTAGGGTCATCAGAATGCATTTTGAGCATTCCCCCAAAATAATTTTGTCTCATCTGTTTTATTAAACGGTTTCCATGGTAACCCGAGAAAAAATTCGAAACATCCTTGGTTCAGAAAATGCGTCATAACTTTGCTTTAAGAAGGCAATACAAGGACAAAACAAAAACCAAAGTAAAGTTTAGACATATAGCTTGATTATGATATAATTTATAATATTCATATACAGTCCAACCTGCTTCAGCGGTCACCTGGTATCAGCAGCCACACTGCTGTAAGCAGCCACTCTTGGACCCTCCCAACGAAAAACACTATATATTACACCTGGTATAAGTGGTCACCTGCCTAACGCGGCCAGCGGCCACTCTATTTCATCCCAAATGGCCAATACACACTGGTGTAAACAGCCAGGTGTTCTACAAATGTAAAACGTGTAAACACTTTTCATGGCTATTGATCGGCGACAGAAGACATTTTGTCACCTTTGAATGCATACAACCAACGGTCATGACCCATTTGGACCCCTTATCACAGTTTCTTTTGTTTGTTTACAAAGCGCATCGGTTGTTCACGCCATATTAATTGGGGATTTACCTTCTACTCGGAATTCCCCAGGAATGTAATCACGCGTGATCTAGCTGGTTCCCGACTTCCGCTCTATGAGTTAGATGTTCGCGGACGGAATATTCGGGAAACCAGTAGTGTCAAACATGGCTACACCGTTTAGAAGTTACACCCTGAAGCCAATTTCGAATAACACTGACACGTGTATTACTCGAATGAAAGAACCAACACTTATGAATAAGGGACAAAAGATTGAAGAACGACAAACAAGGCAATTAATTTAATATGACTTGCGATTATTAATGGCACTTTAGGTCAGAACGGTCTTTATAAATATTGATTAGTATACTGCTGTACACATAATACATGTCTGGCATAATTACTCGAAAGTATGCTTGGTAACAAAAATGTTCCACCTGGTTTAGGCGGTCACCTGCTGTAAGCGGCCAAAGTGGCCACTTCCCTAGACTGGCTGCTTACAGCAGGTTGGACTGTATGATAACTTATAAATATAAATGAGGAAGTATAAAAAATCCGCTAATTAGTAAAAATAGTGTGTTGTTTGGTCTTAAAGGCCTAATAATGCACAAACATTATTGAATTTCGGTTTAAATTGTTCGTTGGGGTCCTCAAAACACATTTTGTGCGTTCCCCTTAACTAATTGTGTCCCAGCTATATTTTATTAAATGGTTTCCATGGTAACCCGAGGTAAGTTTCGAAACATCCGTTAAGAAAATGCGTCATAACTTTGCTTTTAGAGGCAATAGAAGGACAAAACAAGAACCAAAGTAAAGCAAAGACATATAACTTGACTCATTTAAAAGATATCTCCTCAACTCTGAATCCATCAAAACAAGTTTGCAAATGACAGATGTTGATGAGCTGGTTAACACATATACACAAGCGCTGGCGGGACTTGCCGATAAACATGCACCACTGTGTACTAAAACCATAATGCTCAGACCATCATGTCCGTGGTATACCCAGGAACTGCACGATGCTAAACATGCACGACGCAAGTTGGAAAGAAATTGGAAAAAGTCCAGACTCACAATAGACCATCAGCTATACAGAGAACAGTGTGCCAACGTAAACAAGCTGTTGACAAAGTCAAAGTTTGATGTCTACTCAGAGAAAGTAGAATCTTGCCAGGCAGACTCGAAGAGTCTTTTCAAAGTCATTAAACACCTGCTAGTTACAACTATTGATATCACATTGCCTAAGACTTCGTCCTCAAGACAACTTGCACAATACTTCAGAGACTTTTTTGTCAACAAAGTGGACAAAATACGGACAGATATTGCACCAGGCACTGTATCGAGTGTACCAGTTATCACTAAAATGCAGCATGCAACGAAAGCTTTTGATGGTTTTGTTACAACTACAGAAGAAGAAGTAGAAAAGATCATTAACGCATCCCCTTGCAAGTCCTGTGAACTGGATCCTATACCTACATGGCTGTTAAAGTCATGCCTTGATGAAATTCTACCGATTCTGACAAAAATTGCAAAGTCCTCTTTAGGCACTGCCTACGTTCCAAAAAACTTCAACATGTTTTGGTGGTGGTTGCGTCTTGCATGTGGCTTTGCCTGCTTGACTTTACTACTTTTCCATGTCACACATCAGACCTATTTTGAAGAAACCGAATCTGGATTCAAACGAACTTTTTCGAATTTGCTATTTGTCTCCAAAGTGTTAGAAAAAGTGGTCGACAAGCGCATTGAGTCCCACTTGACCTCAAACGGACTACATGAGCACCATCAGTCGGCATACCGAAAGCATCATTCAACGGAGACTGCTCTCCTGAAAGTTCAAAACGACATCCTTCAATCCGTAGATAAAAACGAAATAACAGTTCTGGTCATGCTTGGCTTATCGGCTGCATTTGACACTATCCATCATGAAACTGCTAAAACGCCTGGAAAAAGTATTCAAAAACCTCTAGAGTGGATAACCTCCTACCTGAATGACCGCTATCAAATAGTCTCAGTAGATGGAGAACTGTCCACCCCAGTTAAAATGGAATATAGCGTGCCACAGGGTTCCGTTCTAGGACCAAAACACTACATAATGTACACGAAACCTGTCGGTTCAATCTGCAGAAACCATGGGCTTAATCACCATTTCCATGCTGATGACTCACAGTTATACCTGTCATTTAAGCCCAAGGGCATTTCCTGTCAACAAGAGGCTTTATCACGAGTTGAGGACTGTCTCAAAGAAGTAGTCTCTTGGATGCATCAGAACATGCTGAAGCTCAATACTGACAAGACTGGGGTCATTCCATTCTGTTTCATACAAAAAAACACAAATGTACCTTCAGATGTTAGTTTGCAAGTAGGACCCTCTAAAATGAGGCAATCTTTGTGTATAAAGAATCTCGATGCATGGATTGATTCACAAATAGATACGACATCACATGTCAATTCCGTGTGCAGGTCTAGTTATGCGCAGCTCCGACAAATAGGCCATATCAGAAAGTACCTCTCACCTGATGCTACCAAGACTTTGGTAAACTCTCTTGTTACATCGAAAATAGACTACTGCAATTCACTGCTGCTGCATGGAATTTCAAACAACTCACTGCGGAAATTTCAAAGAGTGCAAAACACGGCAGCCCGCATCATAACCAGAACTTCTCGATAGTAGATCATTGTCGTTGGTTTTGCCAAAAAGTTGTAAGGTAAAATACGATGAGAGAAGTTTCATGCATGCAGCTCCGAAACTTTGGAATGCTTTACCTTCAGGCATTAGAGACGCAAGGTCACTGACATGTTTTAAAATGTGTCTGAAAACGCACTTTCTCAACATTTGCTACTAGGACAATTTTGTTCAGAATAGGAATGGCTTTCAGCCACCCTGTTAAGCTAACAAGTTACCCAATAGTCATGTAGAGTGGCAACTAAGCTAAGGATAGGAATGGCTTTCAGCCAACCTATTAAGCTAACAGTTGACCCAGTAGTCATGTACAGTGGCAACTGAGTTCAGGCTATGAATGGCTTTCAGCCAACCTATCGAGCTAACAGTTGACCAAATAGTCATATAAATGGGATGATTTTCGGTCAGTCCATTTATTCTAATTTATGATATTGATGAGCCTGGCTTTCAGTCAACTTGTCTGTATTAAGTTTGTTAATATAGATTATTCTATTTTGTGATATTGATGAGCATGGCTTTCAGTCAACTTTTCTGTATGTTTTGTTAATACAGATTATTCTAATTTGTGATATTGATTAAGATGGCGTTCTGTCAACTTGTCTGTATTAAATTTGTTAATACAGTTTCTGCTATTCCTTGCGGATAGTAATTCCATATCTATTGTATATCTTTTGCATATTTTTGACTGACCGGATGGAAAATAATGTAGTTCCTTCCAGCTAGTGATTTCATATATATTGTACATCTTTCATTGTCTGGATAGATAATCATGCGGGTCGTTCCAGTTAGTGATTCCATCCATGTGAAGCGCTTTTGAACGCACATATCCAGTGTGAAAAGAGCGCTATATAAATGTGGTATAATAATAATAATAATAAATAATAACTTGAATATGATATGTAATTTAACTAATATTCATAAATGTTATCTTTTATATATTAATGAGGAAGTAAAAATATGTTTCTTGTTAGAAAAAAATGAGTTTATTGTTTAGTTTGAGATGCCTATTATTAAACAAGAGTTATTGAATTCAGGTTTTAACCATTCGCTTGCTATTCACGTCAATATACCTACCTGTAAATAGTGAAGACCCAGATGAGACAGTGCCTACAGGAGCTGTCTCATCAGGGTCTGCACTATTTACAAGTTGATTGTGCAACCAATGAACCCCACAGCAGTGATTGCACAGCAAAATACTTTACACAGTGAATATATATGTAATTATACAACAGGTCATGGGTGAAGAAGGAGAAATGTGTCTTAAAATTCAGCAAGAGAAGGTTTAATGTTTTCATATGACCATACAAGGAAATAACCCATCTTTGTTCAGATAATATTTCTATAAAGCATGCATAGTTAAGCTAATTTGCTATAATTTGCGTAAATGAATAAGCAATTTTCAAGGAGCATCTTTTCTGTGATTAATTTACGTAATATACCAGATAGTGTATCAAAAAAGACGAGAGCAGAGGATCATTACTTTGTGTATATAATTGTATTTGTTCATGTCTTTTGAATATAAATGCCATATTTTTTAATATTAATGTGATGTAAGAATAAACACACTTAAATGAGCTGTTCGTATCTGTTATTTAATGAAAATCTGAACGGAACTTGATACAGGTTGAAACAGAGATATAAATATATGTAGCCAACAAATATTAATCCCTAATCATGAATATTAATGAAAATGAAAAAATATTGAAACATAAATAAAGCAGACAAGTGAGCAACAAAACGTATACATTTTTTATCCACATAATTTCATAAAAGGACATTTTTTGTACATTTGAATATATATTACGGTTATCACGAACAGAAAAGGTCAATTACTGGGGAATCTCTCTTAAGTTATTGAAAGTGCATATTTGATTATGTTTCCAAAAGCCTTATTTAACTGCATTTAAAGTTATTAAGTAGAATCCCCTCTCTCCGGAGGGAGGAGGCTGTCGACCCAGAGGGACACGATAGCCCTTCTCTAAAATAGGGAGGGTCCATGGGTCAAAGGGTCCTGAATGATATTGCGTCACATAAATGCAGGGTCAGATCCAAAGGGGACATAAAGGGTGAGTCCCTAGGGCTGGGGCCTTGAAGGCCCAGAACCCATAGGATGGGAAGGGAAGGAACCCTGAGATGCCAGTACCGAGTTAGGGGAAAGGGAAGGGTCCTAACCGGCTCCTGGCTGAGAACCGCTGAGGGGCAGAATAGGGTCCGGTTGTCTTACCTTTCCTGGGAGTTCCCATAAGAGGCTTACATTCATCCTTCGGAAGAAAGTGCACCATTCAAGAGGTAAACGGGGAACATGCGCCCGGGCCAGCAGTTTGGTACCGAGCTGCAACTAACAACTGGGGAATCGACTGCACCACAGGGTCTGTTGACGAAAGATTTTTTAAAAGAAGAAGCAAACTTCCTCTGAGCTTTAGAGGACAGTCTCTATTTGTTTGTGTCGAGGGAGTCGCTGACTACAGAGAAGAATACTTCTTCCGTCGGGAAGCAAGCTCCCACGTCTCCCCTGTCCAGAGGGATGAAACTGGACAGGGAGCTGAAGCGGAGCATCCGCAGCAGGCCAGACACACTTTATGAGTTGTCCAGTCTGCCGCGAAATGCCCGCAAGAAGTCTTGCTTTGCTCTGGTATGCTGTGGTAAATAATCAAGCAAACACATAAGACATCGCGGGTGATTTCAAAGTCATCCAAGACTAATGTGGGTAAACATAAGCTGGTGATTGCAGACGAGATGCTATACATTTTCTATTGTATTTCAAAACACTTATAAAAGTAATATTCTTCATAAAAACATGCATGAGGCTCAATTCCTCCGCTGGTTTTTATGCCCCCAAAGGCGGGCATATAGTAATCGCATTGTCCGTCCTTCCGTCCGTCCGTCTGTCCGTCAGTCCGTCTGTCCGTCCGTCCGTCTGTCCTTCCGTCCCAAATTCGTGTCCGGTCTGTAACTTCTTCATCTATCAATGGATTTGAATACAACTTGCCACAAATGTTCACCAGACAGAGACGATGTGTCGCGTTCAACTCCCTGGTCCATGGGTCAAAAGTCAAGGTCACAGGGTACAATTACTTTGTCACAAATTTCGTGTCCGGTCTGTAACTTCTTCATCTATCAATGGATTTCAATATAACTTGGCAAAAATGTTCACCACACAAAGACGATGTGTCGCGTTCAATTCCCAGGTCCATGGGTCAAAGGTCAAGGTCACAGGGTACAATTACTTTGTCACAAATTTCGTGTCCGGTATGTAACTTCTTCATCTATCAATGGATTTCAATATAACTTGCCACAAACGTTCACCACACAAAGACGATGTGTCGCGTTCAGCTCCCAGGTCCATGGGTCAAAGGTCAAGGTCACAGGGTACAATTAAAATTACTTTGTCACAAATTTCGTGTCCGGTCTGTAACTTCTTTATATATCAATGGATTTCAATATGATTTGGCACAAATGTTCACCAGACAAAGATGATGTGTCGCTTTCAACTCCCTGGTCCATGGGTCAAAGGTCAAGGTCACAGGGTACAATTACTTTGTCACAAATTTCGTGTCCGGTCTGTAACATCTTTATCTATCAATGGATTTCAATATAACTTGGCACAGATGTTCACCAGATAAAGACGATGTGTCGCGTTCAGCTCCCTGATCCATATGTCAAAGGTCAAGGTCACAGATGTTCACCAGACAAAGACGATGTGTCGCGCGTTCAGCTCCCTGGTCCATATGTCAAAGGTCAAGGTCACATGGTACAATTACTTGTTTATCTGTGAATGGATTTCAAAGGAACCTGGCACAAATGTTCACCACACAAAGACGATGTGTCAACTCCCTGACCCATGGGTCAAAGGTCAAGGTCACAGGGTACAATTTTTGGGGGCATTTGTCACGTGACTGTGACATCTCTTGTTCTTGCAGGGAATCTGTTAATCACATACATGTATATTTAAATATAATAGAACAACTTGTTATCCTATAACAGTTTACATTCTCATTAATTATTTTGAAAATAATATTCAATATCTACATATTTAGATACATGAACATCAATATCAATGTTTCAGTCAATATCGAGTTCTGTACTGGTTAGCTCAGATAAAAAGAAAAGCCCACTCAAGTGTGTTTATTTTTACATCTCGTTGATATTCATAGATATGCATTAATATTCATGAACCCAAAGAATGGTTCTCTGCTCTTGTCAATTTTTATCCAATATCTCGTATTTTACGTAAAATATAAAATAGAAACTAAAACCAATGCTACATATAGTGCTCATGTAAAATTGCTTATTCATTTACGCACGTTATATGCAAATAAGCTTACATACACATGTTTTAAAGAAACATTACATGAACCAAAGATGGTTTATTTTCTTTGTATGATCATATCAAAAATTGAAACCTGAACTCTTGTATATTATTAGGCCTTTCAGGCAAAAATAATCTCGTTTTACTAAAAAACGCATTTTTTACTTCCTCATTAATATTCATAAGAATACATTATAAGATTTAATAGAATTACATATCATATTCAAGCTATATGTCTCTGCTTTACTTTTGTTCTTGTTTTGTCCTTCTATTGTCTCTAAAAGCAACGATATGACGCATTTTCTTAAACTAGGTAGTTTCGAAAATTACCTCGGGTTACCATGAAAACCGTTAAATAGAACATAGCTGGGACACAATTATTTTGGCGGAATGCTCAAAATGTTTTCTGAAGACCCGAACAAACAATTTAAACCGGATTTCAATATTATTTGTGTATTAATTGGCCTCTAAGACTAAACAACAAGCTCCTTTTTCTAAAAAGCGGATTTTATTTACTTCCTTATCAATATTCATAAGTTATCATATATGAATATTATTAAAATTATATATCATAATCAAGCTATGTATCTCTGCTTTACTTCGGTTTTTGTATTGTCCTCCTTCTATTATCTCTAAAAGCAAAGTTATGACGCATTTTCTGAACCAAGAATTTTCGCAATGTACCTCGGGTTACCATGGGAACCGTTTAATAACACATAGATGGGACAAATTGTTTGGGTGGATACTCAAAATGTGTTTTGAGGACCCCCAGCGAACAAGTTAAACCTAAATTCAATACTTTGTGTGCACTGATAAGCCTCTCAGACTAAACAACAAACTCTATAATTCGCATTCTTTTTACTTCCTCATTAATATTCATAAGAATGCATTTATGAATATTAAAAAAATCATATAATAATAATAATAATAAAGACTTTATTTAACTAGAGTACTTATTTGGTTTAAAACCAATCTTCCATGAGGCCCTCAACAGAGAGAAAACATATATACAATATGTAATAAAGTAGCAATGCTATCATAACAATTTTGCATAAGCACCAACCTGGCACCGGATGATAGACAGATCTGAATTAACCCGTAAAGCACAATTTTTGGGTGTTGTTGTTTTTTTTGTTTTTGTTTTGTTGTTGTTGTTTTTCACACAGTGTAGACCCAGATGAGTGAGCTCGTGTAGGAACCCTCTTATCAGGGTCTGCACTGCTTGCAATGGGAAAATGAACAGCGACCCGAACACCAATGGAAATCAAAACCAATCATGGACGAAACACCCTAAATACCAGATCCATGCACATGGATATGTAAGATAGCCAATTATGTAAGTGATAGCCAAATACATGTCGAACGTTGCACTAAAATCAGTTCGTTTCTCATCCTCTGTATATTCTAGAATTTGGCATCGTTGGAGAAGCAATATAAACTTAAGCCTCGAGCTACTTTGCCGAGTTTTCGAATTAACACATCTTTATAGAACTTTGCGCTAATAAAAGAGTGCAAGATGGGTCTACATTTGCAAAATCGTATAGATATACATACAAGAAATCAACACTTAACTTATAGTACAATTGAACTGTTCTTATAACGGTATCTATTAGATCAAATAGACATGTTTCTTAACATAAAACACTGGCAACACTATAGGACCCAGATAGGAGTCCTTCGGTCAGAAACCACACAATTGGCTAAAATAACAAACGGTGACATATCTCAAACGAAATAGGCAATCTGTTATAATTCACATAAGGGAGGCTATTAAACCCCCAGAAGATGTGCAACAAACAGTAAAGATCATGACTATAAAGATTTGGCAGGCAATCCCTTAATCAGGATCACACCTTTTGCAGAAATAGGACAAAGGCAAACAGTGCAGAGCCTGATCAACGTAACTTCTGATTTGGGGCTACACTGTTTGTAAATAACTGTCAATAATAGGGGTGAAATTAAAACACGTGTCTGTTTCATGAAAGTACAGTAATACTGAAGATATATTAATCGCTTTGCTTTGTCAACTGTAAATACAATTTTTTGAATTGAATGACCGAACAGGCATTTTTCACATCATAAGGCAGGCTGTTCCAAATGGATGATCCGGAATAAATAAACGATTTTCTAAACAGTTCCGTTTTAGGTCTTGGTGAGTAGAGTTGAAAGTTAGAAGATGATCTCAGCGTTCTATGATGGATGTTAGAAGTATGAGTGAACATATTTCTCAGATAATCTGGAGAAAGATCATTGAATATTTTATATAGTAAAACAGCTTTTTGAAATTTTACTCTTTCAGGAAATGTTAACCAGTTTAGTTCATTGAATAGATCTTTAGAGGGGGGTGGAAAAATATTTGTCAAGTATAAGTCGTGCGGCTCTTTTCTGAAATTTTATGAGTTTTCCACTTGTGAATTGTTACAATTTCCCCATATAATACAACAGTAATCAAGATGGGGTAAAATATATGTGTTGAAAAATAATTTTCGTATTTGAATAGAAATGAATGATTTAATTCTAGATAGCAAATATAACAAGGAATTGCATTTTTTTAGAACAACATCAACTTATTTGTCCCAAGAAAGAGTTTTGTCAATTACAATTCCTAACAACCTTTCCTCAGAGCTATAATTTATTATTTCATTGCTAACTTCTATACAAGGCAACCAGTTTTGAATGCGTTTAGCATTGGGTTTAGATATATCATACACATGTACAATCTATATGTCTCTGCTTTACTTTGTTACATGTACTTGTTTTGTCATTCTAGTTCCTCTAAAAGCAAAGTTATGACGCATTTTCTGAACCAAAGTAGTTTCGAAAATTACCTCGGGTTACCATGGAAACCGTTCAATAAAACAGCTGGGACAAACTTATTTTGTGGGGCATGCTCAAAATGTGTTCTGAGGACACCAACGAACAATTTGATACCAATGAAAAAAGTATAGGGGATGCTACGGTAAACATGACTAGGAACCAGCCTAAAGCAAACGCAAATCCAATGTTAACTGCAACATCAAGAGCAGACATGACTGCCCACACACACACACACACACACACACACAAACACCACCACCACCACCACCACCACCACCACCACACCAACACCAACACCATCACCACCAACCCTGCTTTACGTGCATAACCTTCAGCATGTACACAGTTCACTGAAATATTTTGATAACTGAGAATACCAACCTTCAATCACATCTAAACCCGTACATTATCCGGCTTTGTTATAGTAAATCCAACATCGACAATTCAGTTTCCGATCATTTGTTGCCGGATGTAACCCACAAATTACACTATATATTGCCTGCTGAATACTTATACAACTGTCACAAGACGATGACTGTGTACAGTACAAAATCATTTATCAGTTTGGGTATTTACTTCCTTTTCATATGTGTATACGATGGTAGTAAAATGGTAGGTATCAAATACGCCTTATCTGTTTATTTAAACAGGTGTTTTAAATATGTGTTATCTAAATCAATTTTTATAACCGCATAAACTGTCAGCACTACCGATCAGGGATTATGTCTTTAAGTAGAGTAATGCAACTACATTACTCAATATTCAAAAGATATATGTTTCACTATTGTAATTAATAAACTAAACAAACGAGGCCAATTTAAGGTTTTATGTCGCATTTATACAGGGAATCTGCGACTGATAATGTTTATACTGAGGTTCCACATAAGACGGGAAATAACCAGTAATCGCATGTAGTTATAAATGTGTCCTACTATGTGTATCAGGGGAACGGAAAAGATCGAATAAATTTTGCGGGATAAAGAATACAGTACACAGTTTTGCATAATAGTATGTGCCAGGCCTATAACTATAAGTATTTATGTGCTCTGTTACACTGTTCATGATGTTAAAAGTGAGAATTCTGACAGTCGCTGTATTAAAGCTTCACTATAACTATGTTATAATAAGTGATATCTGTAAGAAAACCGGAATTATTTGTTGGGTTCGTAGATGGTTTTCTATATATGTAGCTAGGTAAGTGTGTAAATGAGTCTTGGGTGGGTTGGATTTGGGAGGGCGGGTAGGCAGCTAGCTAGCTAGCTAGTTATTTAGGTAGGAATATAGGTACGGTTTTAGTTTGGATAGGATTTTTGTAGTTGGACTCTGAGTGGGTAAGTGGGGAGAGAGGTAGGTAGGTGGGTTAGCCAGGCAGGCGCGCAGACAGGCAGTCAGACAGGCAGGTACACAGGCAGGTAGGTAGGCAGGCAGGTAGGTAGGTAGCTAGGTAGGTAGGTATCAAGCTAGCAAGGTAGGTAGGTAGATAGGTATGTAGGTAGCTAGGTAGGTAGCTAGCAAGCTAGCAAAGTAGGTAGGTAGGTAGGTAGCTAGCTAGGTAGGTAGCTAGCAAGCTAGCAAGGTAGGTAAGTAGGTAGCTAGCTAGCTAGCAAGCTAGCAATGTAGGTAGGTAGCTAGCTAGGTAGGTAGGTAGCTAGGTAGCTAGGTAGGTAGCTAGCAAGCTAGCAAGGTAGGTATGTAGCTAGCTAGGTAGCTAGGTAGGTAGGTAGCTAGCTAGGTAGGTAGCTAGGTAGGTTGGTGGGGTGGATGGGGTAGGGTAGGGTAGGGGTAGTTGTAGCGGTAGGGTGGAGTAGGGAAGGATAGATGAGTGGGTTTCGGATGGGTATTTGGTGGTGAGTGTTTGTGGGAAAGTGGACGGAATTTGATTGGTAGAATTTGGATTGGGAGAGAGGGAGAGGGGAATATCAGATGTATTTGCATAAGACATATTTTGATCGTCTCAGTCGACCAAGCACCCAATTTATAACCGTTCTTCATAACAAATTACAGATATACCTAGTTTTGTCTCTGATCTTAATCGAAGGCTATCACGTGACCCATATATATGACGTGGATAACCTACGTACTTATACTCAAGGATATTGATATTGACGGTAGGAGTTAAAAACTTAAAGTTGTCTCATTTGAATACATTATTTTATTACAGCGAATAGTATCAATACAGCATGCCTCAATTTGTATTCGGACTTTTGTTTGACCTGTAACCCAGCCGTCTTGTATGTTACTACAATTTTGAGAAAGCCGCAGCGTTTGTATGGCTATTATTCTGTGCAAATCGAATAGAATGTACGAATACATGTAAATTTAGTTTGAAATATCATTATTTTTAGTGGTGTTTCATATGTGCATCATACTTCAGTAGACATAGACTTTTGCATTCTACATTAATTGAAAAGTCTAGGAACTATTTTGTATATTGGTATAAGCCAACACTCCATATTTTAGTATTGTGTTGCTGGTTTCACTTTTATTCATGTGCAAATAATCGGTTAGTTTATACGTGTATGTACAGATGTTTTAATTGCTGCTGTCAGATACAAATAAGAGAACCGGCTGTAAAAACAAACAGATGCCCATGTTATGACAAATATTTATGGAACAAATTGCATTGTTTCAAGCATAGAAGAATGCACTTAAATATTTTATTACTAATGTTTAAATTTTAATTAAAATATTGCATAATACAAGAAATACTATTGGAGGCAATCCGTCAGAGAATAATAAAAATAGTAACAACAATAACTAGAACTATCACTAAAGGTGATGAATACCCCCACATGGCAGCTTTGATTGCGAATCCAAGTTTGTGACACCAACTATCCATGTAACAGGACTAAAACACATAAATACTCAAAGTTAAAGGAGAGATAATTCTGTAATGCTTGCAACAAACATATGAAAACTTTAAAAATGAAGGAGGATTTGTGACACGAAATCCCCATGTTTCATGCCAAAATGAAAATGTTCGCGCTGGGCCGATTTTGCAGAATGACACTGGTTCTTTTCCATTTCAAGGCCAGGTATTAAGTTCAAGGTCACAGAGACCTGAATATACTACCCAATATGTATTGACACAACAGGTTTGGTAATGCTAGATAATAGAGTATAGGATATATGCATCGGACAAGACCTGAAATGTGTGTCTTGCACATCTACTACTCCTGAGTAACATGTATGCCAAGTACCAAGTGAATCAGGTTGAAAGTGAAGGAGGAGTTCAAAGTACAAGATTTTGCCTGCCAATTCCAAGACCAATTTCAAGGCCAAAAGTCAAGGTCAATGTCACAGAGACCTGAATTTTGTGTCTTGCACATCTACTCCACCTGAATAACATTTATGCCAAGTATCAAATGAATCAGGTTGAAACTGAAGGAGGAGTTGAAAGTACAAGATTTTGTGGACAGACCAACGACCGACGACCGACCGACCGACCAACCGACAGGCTGATTCCAGTATACCCCCTCAAACTCTTTTTGCGGCGGTATAATGATAATAAATAACAGTAATGATAATAATAATAATTGTGTTTGGTATACAGCCGGTGCTAACATCTCAAGGTTTTATGTCGTTTGACTTTCCGACACATCTGATCTTATCCCGGTGTTGTGGCTGTTGTGCGTATATTCCTCCGTATCCACTGCTTGTTGTGGATACATGGCTGGGTTGGTTTATTGGTACGCCCTCATCTGACACCGACAACTGCAGAAAGATAGACAGTACAGTCACACCCAGCTCAACCGAACGTTTAATTTAGTATAAATATCGATCTTGGAGACAGATGTCAGCTTAATGCAGGGCAAAAGCCTCTACATTTACATGTTATTAAGCATGTAGTGGTTTAATACAGGCTAAAAGTACAGTAGGACCCCTCTTATGCGACCACTTACTGAATAAACACAAATGCCTTTATTAGCAGGCGGTTGCTTAATGCAGAACAAAAATAATGCAGAAAGCTCCTCTACAAGCTTTCTGCATTATTTTGTCCTGCTTATAGCATCCAGAATTATACATAATTATATTAGGCGGTCGCATTAGCGGGGTTTTACTGTAATTCAGAAAGTTAATGCAAGAACTTTCTGTACTGCTTTCTGTACCGTCTTGTATATAGCTTCCATCTGTCGTTACCAGTTTGTGTAAGACCTTTTTGCATTAAAGGGATTTAGGTGTACAGTAGAAACTGTCATGAGCGATCATTCATTTATTGAACACATGGGTCTTAAAATGCAGATGGTTGCTTAATGCAGGACAAAAGTAATGTAGAAATCTCATACAGGGGCTCTCAGCATTGCATTTATTCTACTTTAAGCTTCCAGTTTACATTTATTTATCTCATTTACTTATCTTACCGAATTATTTAACAAACTTCGGTTGCAGACGACAATTAGAAATATTTGATTTTTCGTCCATTTTTACAGCAATTCACGTCCAGAGAGTCAACTAGTTTGATTTACTCTACATCTCATCTGGATCTATAGTGTTTGCTGCATACATCACGAGTGTGCCCCCATTGGAGTTGTACCTCGATCCATTGACACGTTAAATGAAATATCAGAACTATACAAAGGGACATAAACTGTATATGGCAAAATACAAAGTCGTTCTGCTTTATTTCCCTTAACGGAGTTCTGATTTAGTTCGGTAGCCTTTCTGAAAATATCTCTCCATTTGCATGTCTGTCTGTCTGTATGTCTGTCCGTCTCTTTGTCTGTCTGTCACCCTTTCTCTCTGTATGTCCGTCTCTTTTTCTCTCTCACTCTGTCTCTCTCTGTCTGTACAAGTATGTCTCTCTCTCTCTCTCGCTCTGTCTCTCTCTGTGTCCGCGTCTCATTATGTCTCTGTCTTTCTGTCTTTCTGTCTGTCTGTCTCTGTCTGTCTGTCTGTCTGCCTCTGTCTGTCTGTCTGTCTTTCTGTCTTTCTGTCTGTCTGTCTGTCTGTCTCTGTCTGTCTGTCTGTCTGTCTGTCTGTATGTCTGCCTCTGTCTGTCTGTCTGTCTGTCTCTCTCTCTCCTTCTCTCACTGTCTCTGCCTTTCCCTGTCTCTCTCTGCCTCTCTATATGCTATATATGTGTCTCTCTCCATCCTTCCCTCTGTTTCTCTTTCTTATTCTCTCTCAATCTCTCTCTTATTTCTCTCCCCTCTTCCCTAATCTATTCTAGATGTCTTTTTCCATGTATGGATCCAATTGCATTGTTTCATGCACAGAATAAAGGTCTGAACTATTTTGTTATTACTTTTTATTTTTTTATTAATATATTACATAATACATGTACAATAAATACTACTAAAGGCAATCAGTCAGATAAAAATAATAATAACAACAATAAAAAATAATAATAGTAATAATAGTAACTGTGCTTAGTATACAACCGGTGCTGACATCTCATGGTTTTGTGTCGTTTGGCTTCTCGACACGTCTGATCTTGTACCGGTGTTGTGGCTGTTGTGCGTATATTCCCCCGTATCAACTGGTTGTTGTAGATACATGGCTGGGTTTGTTTGTTGGTACGCCGTCATCTGATACTGAACAACTGCAGAAAGACAGACAGTACAGTAACACCCCTCTCAACCGGACGTTCAATGTAGAATAAATATCGGTCTCGGAGACAGGTGGCAGCTTAATGCAGGGTGAAAGTCATGCAGACATTACATGTTATAAAGCATTTAGTGGTTTAATACAGGATGAAAATAATGCAGAACGTTCATGCAAGAACTTTCTGTACTGCTTTCGAACCGTATATAGCTTCCGTCTGTCGATGCCAGCTAGTGTCAGACCTTATTGCATGAAAGGGATTTAGGTGTACAGTAAAAATGTCTTAAGCGGTCATATATGCAGGTTGTTGCTTAATGCAGGACAAAGTAAAGCAGATATATCCTATAGGAGCTATCTGCATTACATTTAAGATGCTTTATAGTCTATTAAGCTTCTACATGCCTTTAAAATCCAGGGTAGATGTATGACCTTTTTTGGATGTCGAATTAGAGCGATATAAATGTAAGTAGTTAACCTTTTATCTCATGAATATTTATGTAGTAAATAATGACTTCATGGATGTTAATTAGTTTAACCCTTCGCTTGCTGGATTTTAAAATACATTTCTCCTTCTTTACCCATGCCCTGTTGTATAATTACATATGTCTTCACTGTGTACAAGTATTACGCTTTGCAATCACTGCTATGGAGTGCACTGGTTGCACAATCAACTTGTAAATAGTGCAGACCCTGATGAGACAGCTCCTGCAGGGGCCGTATAATCTGGGTCTACTATGTTTGCCAAATCGTTGAAAACGTATTTATGTAGGAAAGGGATACAGCGTTTCAAAGTTTGGTTAGGTTTCTTACTAGAGTTCGCCGCCATTTCTTCTGGTCTGGCTATCACAGTCCCCGGCCGTGCTATACGCCCACGTCTATGTCTGAGGTTGCAATCAGTGTCACAATCACAGAATCACAGCATTCACTGTTGTCCGGAGCGCAGCAGCCATTGCCACAGTACTGGCTCCCAGTTTTACTGTAGCAGAATTGCCCCGATAGCACGGTTCCTATATACGGTAAACAAAAGTCCAGATAAGACGTAAATTGAATCATTTTCAAGAAAAAATTCTTTACTTCACCAAACCCTATATTATACTGTGACTACTCTTTAGAATCGTCATGAAGAGACGATTTTAGTATTTAATATCAGGTACTTTTCTAAATCGCTTCGTCGAAATGAGTGTAATTGTTTAGCTCTTGAAGACAGGTGGTAATCTAACCCTTTGCCTCACGAATAATTATACAAAAATCCATGGTTCGATTGACTGATATATTTTTATAATGGTCAATGATAACAGAAGGCTTAGCAAGGATATATACATTGGAATCAGATCTATATTATTTCTGGAGAAAATAAGGAAAAAATTGATCAGGTGGCTTCTACAGGGAATTTTCTGGTATTAATCTACTCTGTGCGCAAAATAGCCAAACTCAACACAACACACCCACAACAAACGCACACGCACACACACACGCACACACACACAGACACACACACACAGGCACGCACGCACGCACTCACGCACGCACGCACACAGACAGACAATACTCAAGCTCCAATTCTACCGGCCTTCACTGACCAATTCATGGGGGTCTATATGTATTATATAAAAACAAGGGTTCCAACTAGCAGAACGGACAACCGTGTACCACAAGTACAAATATGAATGTAACTATTGCAATTTCAATGATAATTTTGTAATTCTTTCGGCTATTGAAAGCCAATATATATTACTATCAAATAAATATAATCTTCTGACGGTAACTTATCCACAATTATCAATCCAACAATGCTTTTCTCAAAATGTCACGTGTTTTCTGGGTCATCGACAAACGTTCGTTCATCCCGGTTTCATTATATCACAGCCATAACCTGGCGATTTTCAGTTCAAAGGATGGCGTGGTTCGATAAAAAACTCAATTATATCACCAATCTCCATTTTTTGTGTCCTCTAAACAAGTAAGCAACTAGCAACAGCTGCCTTTCTGTCTGCCGTTATGTTTCTTTTTCGGATGGTGCCATTTTGCAACAAATTTGAATGGAGTCATTTCATTGGATGAGCGAAGGAAAAGTTGGGAAATCCGTGACGTCACGTACAATGGCTCCTTCCTCAACGATTTGAAGCAAACTGACAAAACATCATTCTTTTGATCCTGGGGACTAAAAATTGGAGGCGGATGATAGAATTGGTTAGTTTTATCGAACTACGCCATTTTTAAACTGCAAATTGCCTGTATATATATGTAATCAATGACTTCGACCCAGAATGGATTTTTTACACAGGTGTGCCATTTTGGGGTCCAGGCACACTTCAGACCCCTGTGGTTGGAACCCATGTTATTATACAGTACATATAGACCCCCATGAAGCGGTCTAGTCCCTTGTGACTGAATCCAGTCAAGCGACGTGTTAACATGTCACAAATGTAAGAAGCAAAGTTGGTGAATTGATATCTTCCGCCAACGGTGCTGGCCTCTATATAGATGACTTCATTTCATTATGGTACTTAACATTTACACAACGTTTCAAATGAAAACTCCAAACCGTTTGTGACATATCGCTTCGACGTACGGAAAGACA
Source organism: Azorinus chamasolen (assembly GCA_963576725.1). Lineage (NCBI taxonomy): Eukaryota > Metazoa > Mollusca > Bivalvia > Cardiida > Solecurtidae > Azorinus > Azorinus chamasolen. The sequence continues at coordinate 26,676,565 of OY755248.1, forward strand.
GACAAACATACGTACAGACACTCAGGCACGCAGTCGCACCGACATACTCATGATACTGCCGGACTTAAAAGTGAGTGTTACATAAGCCTATATTGAATACGACGTAATGTATAGTTTTGTTGTTGCAGACAATCTGATTTAAAATATTATATCGCTGAAAATATACAATCATTAGCAGACATCAATTAAACCATAAACACTCTGTGTTAGACAACACACATTTACTTACTTTGAACTGAAAACAGAAGAGTTACTAAGAAGAGAATCTGCAAAAACATTTGTAACTTCCGCACAGCAACAAGTAAAATACATATAACAATGTGTACAGTGTGTAGTATACATGTGGTACAGGGAGACTATTACGGGTAGTCTATAGGCCCTGTTCTAAGCGACCGTTCAATTGTTGAACAAAGGAGTCTTAAAAGCTGTTTGTTGCTTAATGCTATGCAAAAGTATTGCAGAGAGATTTCTGAATTACTTTTGACCTGCATTAAGGTACCATCTGCCTTACAGACTCATAATTTGACTGATTAAGACCCGTTTTACTGAATGCTATTTTTACCCTTTCTACGATGAATGTTCAGTGTCGAATAACCTATTACTGTGTGACTATAGACTCCACTCAATATGAAAGACTTAAACCTTCTAGAAAAAATTTAATGCCAAACAGTGTAGATCCTGATCAGAGGGTTCCTCTAGGAATCATCTTATCAAGATCAACACTGTTTGCCCGTGACATGTATTCAGAAGGTTAACCCTTTACCTGATAGAAGCGGCTTTTAGCGTGTCTGATTTATTCCTCCGCTGAAGAAAATAGTTCAAATTCATACAGTCATGAACATATTGCATAATAAATAGTTTCTATATCCTAGTAGATGGTAGCTTAAAGCAGGCTGAAAGTAAAGCAGAATGCGCCTTAAGGCGCATTCTGCTTTACTTTCAACCTGCTTTAAGTGGTCATATGTCTTCAAAACTAGAAACAGGCTATTGGGTAAAGGGTTAAACACCGAAGTCTACATACATCTCATTTACTTATCGGTTACCGTGTGTATCGAACTGTAACGTTACTCATATGCAACTATCCTGCGTAACTTTATCCCTTTCCTTTATACAAACGCTTGGTCGTGCCTTTGCAAACAGTGTAGATCCAGATCACACGGCTCCTTTAAGAGCCGTCTGATCAGGATCTACCCTGTTTGCTAATGGAGTGATATAAAGCTGACTGTACAGTTAATGCAGAGGTAAATAAATCCTGCGTTTATAAGAAGTATTTCAGTAACACCTCTCTATAACGACCACTAATAAAGTATTTTGTGTTAAAGGCAGGTGAATGCTTAAAGCAAGGTGAAAGTAAATTAGAACGCTCCTATAGGAGCGTTCTGTTTTACTTTCACCTTGCTTTAAGCAACCACCTGTCAAAAATACCAATTAATTAACACTAACACAATTTATTGGTCGTTATAGAGAGGTTTTACTGTATATTTATGTATTTTTTATGTTTTACATGAATCTGGAACAGGCATAGGAGATGATCCTTTACTCCTGGAATATTCATGTAAGAAATATTGACGTCATGAATATCAATTACAGTAACACCTCCCTATAACGACCACTAAATTACATAAAGTAGGCGGCTGCTTAAAGCAAGGTAAAAGTAAACCAGAACGCTCCTATGGTTTACTTTCACCTTGCCTTTAAGCAACCACCTGTCCAAAATACCAACCGGTTAACACAATTTAGTGGTCGTTATAGAGAGGGTTTACTGTATATTAGCACATGGACACGGGAATTTCGGTAATGACAGAAACAGTAGAATCATATTTGTATTATATCATAAGCTAACAGGGCAGACCCTGATCATACGGCTCCTGTGTCTTCTCTGTTTGCAAACGCGTAGAAAGGGTAAAGTGTTAAAAACCATCACACTGACACCTGGGTGTGACATGTAGCTGTAACACGACGTATAAGCTGTAGATGTGGAGCTTACTGCATATAAAGTAAATCTGGTAGATTACCAATTCACCCTAGTGATTTTTACAGACACAGTAGAACCTATCATGAGTCACCTTCAAAAAGAGGTCTTATTTTCGGTGTGTAAGGCAGCTGGTACCTTAATGCAGACCAACACTAATGCAGAAAGTTACTCAAACTTACTATAATGACTTCTCTGCAATATTCTCCGGCATGTTATTGATTAGTGCACATGTATGTACTCTAAATGGTGATATCGAGCTATTTTCGATTTGGACCCCTCGTTTAAGGCATTTGAAAGCTCCTTATATAAGTGATACCCCCTCTATACACCGTATCCAGTGGTGCTCCTGCAGTGTCCATAGCCATAAGAGATAAAGTTATGCAATTATACATTGATTCTCTGTGATGGTAGCCCGCCTTATCAGTTTGTGTATCAGATGTTGGTGACATTGATATCATGCAGTTTGCAGATGCAGCCTTACATTTGATCAAGTTCGGAAACAGACATTTACCTCTTAACTCCATGAAAAAGCATGTCAGAAATAACGACACCATGACTTTTATTATTAAGGCACATAAACACATGCATGCTCGGAATAAACTATATTATATTTCATAAGAAACAGAGCAAACCTTGATTAAACGGCTCCGACAGGAGCCATCTAATCAGCTTCTCCTCTGCAGAAAGTTTGAATAGTAATATATCCATTGTAATACATGCAATTCAATGTCATCCAACCCTTTGCTAAAAGAATAATCAAATAATAAGTGATACTGACATATAGACAGTAGAGTCAAATTTGTATTTCAAAAGCGAGCAGAACAGACCAGGTCCTCACCGGATCAGACGGTTTGTGTTTGTAAAGGTGTAGAATGGCATAATTATTGAGTAAAGGGTTAATAAACGTGTGCTATTTATAATAAACTGAATAATTACAATATAACAATTTCAGAACACTAGATATGCAAATGTGCTGATTAATAATCATTACAGTGTAGATATTACTACATCACTGGGTTTTTTATAATAAAATTAAAACGTGCTAACGTTTCATTGTATGTTAAATCTTTGCTTTGCAATAAAATAACATTAATATTATATTGCGTTTCATTTTACATGTACGTGTATTTATAATTTAGAAACAAGGCAAAAGAATTTTTGCAAATTCTTGATCTTCCCTTCTCAATGCAAAGAACAATTCATTAACAATTCAATTCATTCTGTAAACCTATGGTTTTTGAATTGTCTCCCCCTGATAATTCCCTGATTTGAATACTTAAATTTATACAAACTTTGTCTCACGCGTATCTCTAAAACCAGTAGGGCTAGAGTCACCAAACTTCACAGGATTGTTCACTAGCATGAGTTGTTTTGCTCTTATGTTTTTTTTAATTGTCTGTCCCTGTTAACTTTGGAGTTACTGCCCCTGATGACTTAAAATTAGACAAATTTTACTTAGTGTCGTGCATATCTCTGAAACCACTAGGTCTAGAGTCACCAAAATTCACAGGAATGGTGACCAGCATGAGTTGTTGTGCACCTGGGAATTTTGAATTGTCTCCTCTTGATAACTTTGGAGTTATTGCACCTGATATGATTACTTAAAATTAGAGAAACTTTGTGTCATGTATATCTTTAAAACCACTAGGGATAGAGTCACCAAACTTCACAGGGATTTTAACCAGCATGAGTTGTTGTGCACCTGGGTTTTTTAATTATCTCCCCATGATAATTCTTGAGTTACTTCCCTTGATATGATAACTTAAAATTAGAGAAACTTTGTGCCGCATGTATCTCTGAAACCAGTAGGGATAGAGTCATCAAAGTTCACAGGAATGTTCACCAACATTAGTTGTTGTGCATCTGGGATTTTTAATTGTCTCCCCCTGATAACTTTGGAGTTACTGTCCCTTATGACTTAAAATAAGAGAAACTTTAATTTTTGTCACATGTATCTCTGAAACCTATAGTAATATAGTCACCAAACTTCACAAGAATGTTTACCAGTATGTGTTTTTGTGTACCTTTGGCGTTTTGATTGTCTGCCCCTGACAATGTTGGAGTTATTGCTCCTGATGACTTAAAAATTAGACCTTGATCAATTTGGAGTTACAGACATTACACTTGTGTATTGGAAAGAGGATGGGAGGGGGAGACATCTGTTTTGTGACAAAAACAAACCTCTAGTTACATTTATTAAAGTAATGACACGATAATTGTTTGCATCTTCACTATTACCTCCCTTTAATATCGGAACAATTATGCCTTCACTCCATGATTTTGGATATTCGCCGTTCAAATAAAGTTTGTTAAATCTTTTAAGAAATAATTCTGAAATTTCATTAAACGAGTGTTTATACACTTCCGCTATTATTTGATCTAGACCACTACTTTTATTATTTTTTTGCGAGAATTCTGCATCTTTTATTTATTGTAAAGTAATTTCTTTGTCTAATTCTTCGTCACTAATATGAAAAGTTTCTTCCGTATTATCGTCCGCATCGTCTGAGTTTGTTTCGTTGGCAGAAATATTCATTTTTAATCAAAAGTAAAAGTCTACAACATACTGTCGTACAAGTAAGATACGTGTACTCGTCTTACTACCAAAGTGTCTTCTTACAACTGTTATCACTTATCAGGACAGTTTGTTCGCATGACCTCAGACAAGTGTCCTCGGCTACGTCTCGGACACTTGTCTGAGGTCATGTCACACGTCTTCGGTCATGCGAACAAACTGTCCTGATAACAGTTGTAAGAAGACACTTTGATAGTAAGACTCGTACTGTATCTATTACATATGCACAGTACTCGGCTTCGCCGTGACGTCACGCGCACCTGTTATCTTAGCCGGGAAAAGCTTGGTGGGCAAAAAGACTGACAGCTGATATGTAAACAATAACAGAAACATTGACAGCACTTTGAAAACTTCTGTTCAAATTAATAAAAACGATTATGGTGCAATCGTTGATGATAGTTACATCGATAGTACATGTGAAAACATAAAAATGAACCGAAAATTGATTCTGGAAGATGAATTTACACGATACAAACATCTATAATTGGAGTCGGTTGTACAACAAATAACACGACAGATCTACAATAAACTATTTGCCGGCTATGTAACAAAAATAACAACAGTTTGACATGACAACCTGTGGAATTGAAAGATATAAGCTTTTCAAAGCATGGGTAATGCACAGTACAAAATTATAATAAAAAAATTAAAAAATATTGTTAAAATACACAAACCCTTTCCCTGCTCAGTATTCATGTAAGAAATAATGATATGATGACTATTTATAAGCTAATGTTTCTAATGACATTTGTAGACAGGATTGTTTTGTTGGTAGAAACTGAGGAGTCGGGCCTATTACAATTTCATAAATAAACAGAGCAGCCCCAGTATGATCTGGGGCTACGCTGTTTGCAAATACACGAACACACGCTTATATTAGAGAAAGAGTTACATCTTTGAATGCTTTAATTTTAAGGAGGAATGACCCATCATTGTTTAACTGTAGATCCCATTCATTATATAATAAGACTTAAATTTGCTATATGATTTTGAATAATAAACAGTGAAGACCCTGGTCAGAGGGTTGCTTGTTTAGCTATATATATATATTGTCTGGGTCTACATTTTGCAAATGTCAGTACTTTTATTCAGTACTTTTATTCACCGCATTTAAAGATTCTAACAATACACACGATTTTTTTGAGTACTAAAAATGAATTGTTTAAGACAGTTGGAGACTGTATTATTGCATTACTTATTCAGCCGAAATACTGCTAATTTACTTACTAGACCTAACAGTAACGATCAAAGGTGCCAATCCCCTAATTTCTCAGCAGGGGACAAGGGTCAGCGATCACGTACGGAACTGTCATCTATCACACACTGTCTTATCAACAAAGTTATGAACTATTACGTAACAAGAATTATTCTATTGTGACAACTACCAAACTATGTGCCAATTGTCTAAAGTTATGATTTGTTAAATAGCTTCCCGAACAATGGAAGATAACTATATGTTTTGACTAATTATGTCTATGGCTAAGCATAATTAAATCCCAACGATTTAGATACATGTATATTTAAAAAGGTAGTTTATTGTGAAATATAGTTCTAAAGATAATATAGATATGATCTAGATCTATTCTAAAATACTTTTATTAGATCTGCTACGGTACTGTATAGTAGCCAGAAAGACAATTTACAACACACGAATGAACGACATGAGACTGTATAACTCAATATCTAGATCTTATTGAAATAAAACAAGAATTAATTTTTTTAATATTGTTGATCTAAATTATTCGACATATCAGGCATGTCCAACAAATATATAAGATTAGAATGTCTCCCATTTCAAAGAAAGGCCAGATCAAGGGATCGGGTTTTTTGTGCGTGTTTTTTTTTCCAAAGTTCAGCTGGTAGTTTATAGGGCCGATTTATTCAATCTTCTTGTTATATCTATCCTTAGAAACTAAAACATAATTGTCATTATAGTCAGAGGATACAGTAAATGTACAGAAATCAACAATTCAAAACCAACACAGTCATTAAATGATGTGTAGGCTAACTGTTTCCTACCCTTTACATAGGGTTACATAGGTAGGTAATGGTCTTTTTGCCCACCAGTAAACTGCGCATGCGCGAAATCGACGGGTTTGTTTACAAACAGAGATTCGCCCTATACCGGTAAATATTTGCTGGCAGTGTATAGTCCATATTAGGGACACTAAGCACTGCACAACTAATATCATATACATATGTCTCTGAATTACCCAACTTGATTAAAAGTTTATAAAGCAAAATTAATCTCATTAGCCCAAAAAAGAGACCCCGTCAGCCTTTTCTCACAAACGAAAAATCACGAAATTAGGAACAGGGAGGGAGATGGGTGAAAAGCAAATATTATTACAGTATGTTTATCATAGTTCTGCAATACAAGTATTAAGAAAGTATGCTTATCACAGTTCTGCAATACAACTTTTTACAGTACATTTTAGGATATGTATCAATTTCATTTCACAAAGGTATAAATTAATAAAATTATAAGAAAAATACCTTTTGTATATAATGTATACACGAACACGCAAAGCTAGAAGCACATATGCATAAAGCAAATAAAACAGTGTAAAGCCATGCATATGCCATGGAGCAAAGACCAATCTGGTTTGCATTCACATTGCACATTTACACTTGGCGCCTGTCCAGGTGTCCAGATCATTCATGCATTTAAAAGTTTCAATAGCAATAGATCTCATCCTGTTGAGGTGTAAGGTAGTAAGATTTACTTTATTGAGGAGTGTTTCATAAGATGATGTATAATCCTTAAAAACAATCTTTAGGGCTCTATATTGGATTTTCCAAGTTTTTTTCAGTGTTTGTTTTGCTACAGAAATCCCAGATTGATAAAGGACAATAGTTAAAGTTGATCTGATAAAAGATTTAAAAATAAGCAATCTGGTTGGTTCATATAAGAATTTGCTAAGTCTCTGTAAGACATTTAGCTGTTTAGCTGCTTTTTACATATATCAGTTATTTGTGAGTCAAAGTTTAGTTTATGGTCTAGCATGACACCAAATGATTTGACTTCATCCACACAGACTATTTTATTTTGGCCTATTTATCTCATACCAAAACGATTTGGCCTTTCTTTCTCTCCAATACCCTTCTTTACCTATGTGGTCAGCATTTTCTGAAATTTCTTTATCTTTGTGGTCAGCAGTTTCCTATATATTCTTATATGAAGTAAATATTCCAAAATAGGGAATTAATATAATACATATATACTTAAACTGCTCTGATCTAATATTTCGACCACTAAGGGCCTTTGTCAAAGATTTTCATGTCATCTTGACATGATAATCTTTGACAAAGGCCCTTAGTGGTCGAAATATTAGATCAGAGCAGTTTAAGTATTTATGTATTCTTATATGGTCAGCTATTTCGTCAGCGTTTTAGCACGAAGCTGCGAATCTCATATCCGCGTCATATCTGCGGATATGAGAGTCATGTCCGGTGTTTAGACATACCCTACATGTGGAAGCGGGTGGGAGAAGCGGTATTTCGCTAGAATTTGGGTAGACTTGGAGACAACATAAACCAGTGATGACTAGGTATGTTCCACAGAATAAATCCTTTTTGTTGCAAGTTTATATACCAGACCAGTGGACTGTATAGATATGTCGTTACCATTTTCCACGCGGTTAATTATCAAGGTGATCCATAATAGTGACACTACAGTCGGATAGTAACATTCGGATATTCATATTTTTTGCAAATATAATTTACCCATATTACCCCTTTATTCCATATATATGTCTTTTGAACTATGTGCAGAAATACCAACTCAAGATCAGACGTCAATTTATAGTTCTGATTTGTGTTTTATCCTTAATATTTAACTAGATAATGGGGTACTAATCAATCAACCAGTCATAGATCTCTGCAATATTTATAATACAGATAATATGTTGGTCGACAGTAATAGGCAAATAGTACAGATCAAGATCAAACTGCTTCTTCATCTTAAAGACTTTTTCTTCTATGTCATTCAGTTTAATTAATTTTGACCCATCACACCAGTCCGCATAATAATAATAATAATAATAATAATAATCACAAAATAGACCACAGACTAGTGATGGGAATCGGCTGGATTTTCATAATCGATAATCGGTTGATGCCAACCGACTAAGCTTCGATTATAATCGGTATCGGTTAGAGTGTAACAAGTTTAGAGTACTATGTAATACAGAAAAGTTTTGAATGGAAGTGTTTAAAGATTAAATACTTGTCTTGTTCTAATGTTATTCAAATGTTTTACATGCTTTTTTATGTATAGTTTTGTTTGTGGAAGATGCAAATAAAATGATTTTTATAAAACTGTGTTACCGACTGTTTCTACCTGAATTAATGATTTTCGGTACAGATTGCAGATGGCTTCGTGCATCAAGGCTAAAAATATTTATTAAATGGCGACCTTTTATTGTTTCTCCATCATCTGTCATTTTCTTTTAAAGCCTTGGTTTGGTTTTACAAAACAAATCACTTATTGGTTTTGACATCATCGTGTCTGGTTTCCATCAGCTAAAATAGTCGCATACAGGTGCTAAAATACTGGTACCCCGTTTTGATATGCTATTTATGATGTATACGCATTGTAAACCGGGTTAAAGTAACGGGGCGCGTGCAGCTTCACAGGGGTTTTCCCACATGGATACTATAAATAGTAACAGTAGGATGGAGAAAAAGAAAGGGATTTTTCGGACATTTAAGGAATATATACAGCAGTTTCTATCGGTAACTGATTGACAGAATGACTGTTTATGATATAAATCTTTAGATTTCAATAACATCGTATTTTAATGTTCGAAAAAGTACTCACATGTATTCTTTTTCGAGTGCTTGAAATTTCAACTCTCAATTTTCATTTTCTACAGGCATGTTGCGAGTATGCGAGTGCTAAGTTCAAACCCTGGTTGTTCATTTAATAGCAAATATAGGAATCGTGATATAGTTTTAGTGTTGAAATACCACGAAAATATGATTCAGATTATGAACATGCCGCGCAATGCATAAGATCACAAATAATTTTGGTTATTTCCGTGATTCTCCTCATTCCTATTAATGGGAAACGTCCAAGTCGCGCTCGAGCGCTTGGCTTGTGGCTGAGCTCGACTGATTTTCGAATATAATCGATTATCGGGACACCACTACCATGGACAAATCCTCCAGACTCGCTTGGACCAGACAAATGTGTTAAAAGTATAGTATAAGTAGACCCAGATTCAACAGCTCGGTGTGAGATGCCCAAACAGAGTCTGATATGTTATTAACCTAGATTTATCGTAGATCATTTTTAGCTCGTCTGTTTCTAAGAAAATTCGAGTTATTTTAATCACCGAGTCTTAGTTGCTTACCATTAGTCACTTTTCATGATACAGTACATGTATATTGTTTACACGCAGAGCTTACTGTTTAATCATGCCGCTCCCAATTTCCTAAAGGATAGTATCATTTGCACATATTTTCTGTGTGTTTTTCTGATTTTAACATTGTGTCTCAAACGCGTGGTAATAGAAACTCACAGAATGCAGCATTGAATAACTTTGAATATGTGAACATCAGTGGAACAGAACAGTTCGGCTACACACACTTCCTGTTGTGTATTGATGTTCATGCTTTCAACCGAACTAGCCTATATTTCTCTAAGGGTGCTCTGTCAATCATCAGCGATTTTTTCCCCTAAATAACTGGTACCGTAAAACGGACCCTGTCACAATTTGAAACGGACCTTCACAATTTACAAGCAGGGTCCGTCAGACCCATTCACAAAGCTGTTCAATTATTTCACAATCGGCCTTTTACTTTGTACTTACACCAATTTTTTTACCAATACATTGTATTTACATCGCTATATTCCCCTTTGCAAAGTTATGTATCTCAAACGGTTTCTTAGGATAAAGTTCGAGGTATTAAAATTTCGTACCGCTTTTCTTTACACGTCTCGGACGCTTTTACAAGAATATGAAAAAGAGGTATGCGTCTCGGTCGGGTGGTACTAAACAGAGACAACAAGTGTCAACTAGAGACAACTAGAGACAACAAACTTAAAAAGGCATTTTAGGGTATTATTTATATATTAACAGCCAGATAAAGTAGTATTATACCGTAACAGATTAAAAATTATCAGTTTGGATCCAAAATAATGTCTTAGATTGCATTTTGAACCCCTGTTGCACCCCAATTACACCAACTATATTCCGCCGAGTATAGCCGACTCGGAGTCAACTGGAGTCAACAAGGGATATACCTCTTATTAACAGTGTTAATGTGGAGAATTATATTATAATGTTAAAAGAAGTTATTATTTTGATTATTTCTGTTGTTTTCATTTTGATCAGAACATGTAAAGTGAGATAGTTCATTAATTTTGACCGCTGTACACACGATAGCTGATTATGTGTTGACGTGTGATTTACAAAGTCGTGATAATCGCACATAAGCTACTACTTTTTGAGCACCGGTCCATTTGAGCACTATGTAGACCCAGATCAGTAATTTCACAGTCAATATGGGTTTTGATCAAGATATGTGGGGTTTGATCTGGCAAAGGAAAACACTTTTTTCAGACGAATGCAGTCAATACAACGAAGACCCTGTTCAGCCACCGATTTGACAGTGTAGACCCAGAAATTCATATTTTGATTACGTTTTTATTGAAAGCATCAGTCACACTAACGTACTCGTACATGTGCATATGTTAGCGCGCCCAGGAATCGGGACGAGGACCCTGCGTCTTTGAGCCCCGAATTTTGAATTTTGAAAACTTATGCCAATGTTCCAAAAATACTCAAAACTCCTCAAAATAATTTCGATCAATTGTTACAAGATAACACTATTCACAGCTATTTACAAACATCCCACATATATTAATGTAATAGGTTAATCTGGCTAAATAATTTAAATGATTGTTTAAAATACATTTAAAATCAGATTATAAACCAAATAGACACATTTGGTAATAGTGGATGGAAAGTCGGCAGTTTAAACGCCGAATTACTTTCTCCAAACTGTAATCGATGGAGAATATATAACTATTATAATGTGAATAACATTTTAACCCTTTCCCTCATATAAACGTGTTTTAACGCTTCTGCAAACAGAGAAGCTCCAGATCAAATGACTCCTCTAGGAGCCATCTGATCGTGGTCTGCTCTGTTTGGTTATGGAATTTTGAAAGAGCGATATGTTTCATTACTGTCTAAAATGGCTATATAATGTTCCATGTTCCTGATTTCATCATAACTATTTTGTCCATGAATATTCAGTAGGTATTGAAACTTGGAATAAACACTGAACAGGGAAAGGGTTAAACGTTGAGATTGGCTCAGATCGTTTCAGAACCATGGCCTAAATCAGAGACAGATAACGTCCTTTGTCAGCCATGCTTTTAAAACGGATAGCCAAATGTAATAGTTTACGGCGCATATCGTTAGTCTAAGTTATAGTTGACCATTTGAATTAACCATGGCAAAAACGGATGACCGAATAATATAGTAATTGTTGAATTAATAGTTAGCACCGGACCTATTTCGGTACTGTTAGTTGTAAAATATTAACATAACATGGTAGTGGCAAGAAAACGAAATTACTATGAGGAGTATAAAAAGAGTCCTTTTGATGCGGGTTGAAGGTTCGAGGTTTTGAAATTTTGAAATTTGAAAGCCTCGCGAGCTTTAAGTTGTGAACTAAATTTTCAGGGATTAGTGGCACAACATGGTCGGGTTTCCAAAAGGATCTTATTCCATTAACACCAGACCATAAAATTTGTACACTTTCTCTGGACCGAGAATTTCGGAATTTGAACGTGGTGTTTCTGTTTTTGAATATATGTATTATTCTTTATTATAGTCTCAATTACATACAATATAATAATACACAGAATATAAATATGTACATATCGCACACATGATTGTATAACCAATCTAAATTTAGAAATACTAGAGACTTTAATATTTCTCTCACTTCATATATCTTATAGGTGAAAAACACATATCATCCCGATCAGGTCGTTTTGAATGACGGTTAACATAAAGCTTAACTAATTATTATTAACGCATATATGCAAACATAGTAGACTCAGATCAGACGGCTACTATACAGGAGTCGTCGGAAGCGTCTGCTCAATTTACTAGAGGAATTTGATAGATCTGTTTCTTTACTTTCTAAAATGGCTACAATGTTCCACCTTCCATATTTCATTATAACTATTTTGTCCATGAATATTAAGTAGGTATAGAAAGTTGGACCAAATATAGAACAGGGAAAGGGTTAAAAGACATGGTAAAAGTTAAGCTGTAAAAAGTTAAACTGCATATCTCTTGACACACGCCGCTAGTTATCGGTGATCGATGATCTAATCATCGGATTAGCACCTCTGTTGATTATGTATTATGCTCAAGGCACGGTAAATCTTCACCTGTCACTTGCCACGTGCCGCAACATATCAATACTCAATCAAATATATACCGGTATGCAAACTGAAGCTGCTGAATCTGGGTCTACTCTGTTTGCAAAGGCGTATCTATGAGGGAAAGGGATAATTAACACTCATTGATTTATTACAAACAAACACGGCAGTTAATTTTGCTGGTCCATATCCATAGCCGTCGCAATTATTTAGAAGATTTTTAGAAGATTATTATTTGAAAAATTGTGAATACACGATATCCATTCATGCTATCAGACCAGGGAAATGCCTTATAGAGCAGTTATATGGTGTTCCTACTTGAATTATAGCGTATTTCTATTTCGAACCTCAAGAGTCAACCTGTATCCTAGTGAGGCTGGTTGTCACTGGCGAATCGTTGTAAAAGCGTGTTAATATTCTGAGAAAAATAGACGACTGCTCATCAAGAGTGGTGATTTCTTTGATAAATAAGACACAGTTATTGGAAATCTGTGGTCAAATAAACTTTCAAGAACCCATCGATTTTTGAGCAGATTTCGGCCGGAGTTGGATACCTTTTACATATTATATAGAGCAGGGGTGTTCGCGAAAAAAAATCTCATTTTTTTGGATGGGTCAGAAAACTATCTTTTGATATGTTTTAGAAACTTATATGACATGTGATTAAAAATAATGTATTTGTGATTGAGTTGTTGTTGTTGAGGCACATAGTACCTGTGGATCAGATGGATCGGTTTTGGGTCTACTCTGTTTGCAACACATTTATATGAGGCAAAGGATTAACTATTTCTGGAAATTGTGTATGTATGAATATGCCCTTACTGAATGAATAAAGTTTAATTTAACACCATTGTTATCATTTTGAAATCCGTTACTAGCCTATGCTAACAGAGTAGATCCAAATCAGGCAGCTGATTGATCCAGATACACTCTGTTTGTCATAAAATTAAAATGTCCAGTTTTCCGTTGAAGCAGAGTACCAGATTAACTGAATCGTTTATAGCATTCGCCAGCAAAAATCAATCAGAAATAGTAGGGAAACAACTTGGGAAAAAGTGGTTTGGCAAGCTATGTGCGAAAGTGTGAATGTCATGACTATCTAAATCTCACGCCAACACAATTTCTAATTTAGAACACGGTTGGAAAATATCCCATTTTAAACGTTTACATCGCATATTTTTACATTAAAAAAATCTAATAATCATTTAGAATGACTTTACCAACTAATATTGAGAATAACCCTACTATATTAACCACAGTAACCGATATTTATTGAGTTGGCTTTGTTGACTCTGGGTCGGCCGGTGTCGGTGTCTTTCCGTTGCTATAATTCGGGTTCTAAATGCAATCTAAGGCAATATTTCGAACATTTAAATATTTTTATTCATTTATTACAGTATAATATTACAATATATGGTTGTTTATATATAAATAATGCCCTAAAACGCTTTTTTAAGTTATTTGTCTCTAGTTGACACTTGTTGTCTCTGTTTAGTACCACCAGGGTTTTCCCTGGCCCCCTTTTCCTATTGAAATGTCCCTTAAATTTTACAAATGACCCTCAAAATTAAAAGGGTCTGTTCTTTACTTAATAGAGAGGGGGTCAAGAAGACCCTCAAATTGGCCTTTTTTAAGGGGTCAAGGGAAAACCCTGTACCACCGTCTCGGTCCGCAAATTTATATTCGGACGAAAATTCTTAAAGGTGATTCACAATTTTTGTAACAACACCTATACTGTTTTCACAATTTTGCCAAAACGACGCTAATTTTTCACAATTCAAGGGGTACAGGATCCATTCACAATCCCAGGAAAAAAATCGCTGATCATGCTCACCAAACCTAGGCTAAAAGAGTTTGTCACTATATCAAAATGGTATGACCCTGAATATTAACTGAGTAAAATTGGCTCTTTAAGTGTAATAATCAAGTCTTAACACAAGAAATGCCAGGTTGATCGAGTTAAACCAAGTAAAATTTTGTTTTTCTTTCTACTTCTTGTTTTGTCAAATGACATTGAAAGTAACCCAGGTCCCAGTAATGACAGTACAAAATACATGTGTGGAACCTGTGACAAGACTGTCACCTGGGAACACAAAGGCATAGTCGGCGAAACTTGTGACCAGTGGTTCCACATTGGTTGCCAAAGTGTACATACTACATAGTGGGACATATGAAAACCTTAATGACAGCATGGTCAGCTGGCACTGCCTCGTTTGCAACAGTCCAAATTATAGCACTTTACTTTTTGATCTACATGGTATAAGCACAGCTAATTTCTTTGAGAGGCTCGGTCAATTGTCGGGTGGTAGCAAGTACTAGTAATGACAGTGTCAGGAGGACACCAACCACTAGCTTGTTCAAGCCATCACATCAGTCAACACCCATTCGTATTAATAAACTGAAAACTAAATGTAAAGTGATCACCCCTTAAAATTTTGAATATCAACTTCCAGTCAATCAAACGTAAACAACATCTAGTTCAGAATATTATAAATGACATGAAACCAGATATAGTAATGGGAACTGAAACATGGCTAGACCCAACTATTAATAACAATGAATTTTTTCCTGATGGATTTAATATTTATAGGAAAGATCGCAAAGACAAACAGGGTGGTTGTGTCCTTATTGCTTTTAAAAAATAATATATTAGCGACATTGTTGAAGACCTCTTTCCAGATGACAAGTGTGAGATGGTATGGGCCAAAATCGATATTGTAGGAAACAAGTCATTATTGTCTCTTCTTTTTATCACCCTAAAACATCTGATGAAAATAGCTTAAATTCGTTTGACATTTCTGTTAGAAGAGCAGTTCAGATAAAAAAAAAGCAGCTTTAATTATAGGAGGCGACTTTAATCTTCCAGGGTGGGATTGGAAAAACAAAATCCTAAAGCCTAGGTCATTACACCAAAAACAGCACTATTTCTTTGGAAACATTTTAGATGATACAGGCCTATAGACTACTAGTACAACTAATCGAAGAACCAACAAGAAAACAAAACATATTAGACCTCATGATAACAAACTTCCCAAATCCCTAGAATAGAAATAGCCCCAGGAATTTCAGACCATGATATTGTTTTTATGGAATTTAATGTCGCCCGCTCTAAGGTAAAGTGTGCTCCCAGAAACATACCTCTATATAGCAAGGCCAACTGGGACACATTGAAAAGCAAAGTCAAGCAACTACATGCCTCTATATTAGCTAAAGTAGAAACACAGTCTGTCAACAAACTTTGGCTATATTTTAAATCCCAACTAAACCATCTGACAAGTAAACTCATTCCCCACAAGAAACTAACTGCCAAAAGTAACACACCATGGGTATCAGTTGAAACTAAAAAACTTATGAAAACAAGAGATAGATTATACAAACAAATCTGGTAA
The DNA here is from genome assembly GCA_963576725.1 of Azorinus chamasolen. Taxonomy (NCBI): domain Eukaryota; kingdom Metazoa; phylum Mollusca; class Bivalvia; order Cardiida; family Solecurtidae; genus Azorinus; species Azorinus chamasolen. Next base: position 26,692,914 of record OY755248.1, read on the forward strand.
TGAAAATGCGGGTAAAAGATACAAAGAATTGAAACATCGCATCCAAAGACAAATAAGACAATCATACTGGCAGTATATTGAGCAAAATGTCCCCCCGTTAGGATGAAAAGAGTTTTGGTAACATGAAGAAATTTTGGTCTTACATCAAATAACAAAAAACTGACTATAATGGTATCTCATCTCTAAAGAAAGTTGGCAAACTTTTGACAGATCCTAAGCTGAAGGCATATGCACTTAATGCACAGTTTCAATCAGTTTTCTCAGACACTTTTGATATACCCTTAGATGAATTCCAAAATAAACCCTACATGAGCAATAATAACACCTACCCTACCATGCCGGACATCGAGTTAACAACTAATGGTATCACAAAACTTCTGCTGAATCTTGACCCAACCAAGGCAAGTGGTCCTGAAACCTAGACTCCTTAAAGAGCTTTCCCACGAATTTTCTCCTATCTTATGTCTAATCTACAAGAAATCATTTGACACTGGTGAGGTACCTACTGACTGGTGAACTGCACACGTCTCTCCAATTTATAAGAAAGGGTCCAAATATAACCCAGAAAACTATAGGCCCATCTCTTTGACCTGCATATGTTGTAAATTTTTAGAACACATCATAACTAGTGCTATCATGACTCATGCAGACATACACAATATCTTATATCCCTTACAACATGGTTTTAGAAGGAATAGATCCTGTGAAACACAGCTTTTAGAATTTATAGACGACATTACAAATAATCTTGAAAACTCATCTCAGACAGACATATTAATCATGGATTTTTTGAAAGCTTTTGATAAAGTCAGTCACAATTTTCTCACCCATAAACTTTCACACTATGGTATACAAGGTAAAACTAACAAATGGATCCATAACTTCTTATCACACAGGCAGTAGTTCTGGAGGGCGAAACATCAGAGTATGTTCCGGTGCAGTCTGGGGTACCCCAGGGATCAGTTTTGGGCCCTAGTCTGTTTTTATTCTACATAAATGACATACACCCATTGGTTTAAATTCTACAGTGCGTCTCTTTGTGGATGATACAATGGCATATCTCACCATCAAATCAAAAAGTGACAGTAGAAAACTTCAGGATGACCTTGATAAACTTAGTTGTTGGGAGCAAACATGGAAAATGGCTTTTCATCCCGATAAGTGCAATTTCTTGTCTGTCAGCAGAAACAAACACCCAATCAACTTCAAATACACCCTTCATGGTCAAATTTTAGAACAGGTTGACAAAGCAAAATATTTAGGTGTCACAATACAGTCAGATCTTAAATGGCAAACCCATGTAAACAACATATGCAATAAGGCTAATAGAACTCTTGGTTTTCTTAAAGGGGATGTCCCTACATTTGATGCATTTCATAAACAATTAAAATATACAAAACCGATTTGTTTATATGCTGAAAAGTAGTATATCACAAAAAGCCCCATCCAATTACCGTTTATAATGACAAAACATCCATGTGTTCGATATCGCCAATCCCGGTTTTACTTCCCGATGTTTCAGTTTTATTTGGGTTGAATTTTAGTTTCGTAACAGTTTGCCCTATTCGCGATTCTCCGACCACCTCCGAGAAAGCTATTACGTAAACAATGGAGGGATCGGGTGATCATCAGCAAAACGCGGAAGAATTTAACAGAAAAGGCCGATAATATTGTGTTGTAGAACAAAAATTATCAGTTATTGACGAAATTGATTTATTTGTATCACAGGGCCATTGTTCGATATATGTTCAAATTGGGAACCTTCATAATAATGATAGAGCATAACAAATACCAAGTTTTATGATATTATTGAAAATATGCAATCATTGTAGGGACTTCCTCTTTAAAAGGAACTTTAAACATCAGTTCCATTTTTGTTAAAGAACAGGCATACAAATCTCTAGTATGCGGATTGCCCATCCTTAGAATATGCCAGTTCGGTATTGGACCCATACATTAATGAAGACAAAATTAACATAGAAAAGGTGCAAAGGAGAGCTGCTAGGTTTGTCACCAATGGATTTAGATTCTAGTTTTGGTGACATGCTGAACAGCTTAGAATGGAGAAGTCTTGCTGACAGACGGACAGATGCACGCCTCATTATGTTATACAAAATTTCGCACAATCTGGTTGTCATTCCAAATAATAACAGACTTCTACCACCACTCAGACAGTCCCGCAATATGCACACTCTCGCCTATCGACTTCCATCATGCAGAACACAATCAAGACAACTCTCCTTTTTTCTTCGGACTATATTAAGGACTGGAATGGCCTACTTTAACTGTAGTTGGGAGTGATTCTTTTGAATCATTCAAAGCTGCAGTCAAAAGCCACTCCTACACCCATTAGTTTATTCACAAGTGTAAATAGTTTCAACTTTCACTTTCCCTATTTGTGGCGCATTCACCACCAGTGACATAAACTTAGCCAGTTGAAGGTGGTCACTAAAACATAGAAGTAGAAGTTGGAGTTGTCAAACTTTAATGTAGCTCGTTAGTCATTACTTGAAAAGTATATGAGGTATCAACATGAAATGTTATAAGTTAGTAGATGTCATTGAGGGGGAAGGCCCCTACATAAGAACCATAACTCTTTATTTAAAAACTTTGGAGTTATGGGCCTTTATATTTTTCATAAAAGATTATTCTAAATAGTAGTCACAGAATAGGTGGGGTTGTTTTTTTTGAGAAATGACAATTTTAGTATTTGGGTACACATTGTTATCTGCTATCTTGCAACTCGTTAAAGCCACTAAAGAGAGGCAACTCTCATAAGTTGCATCTAGAAAGAGGTTGGCCGAGAAATATAAAAAATATGTTTTAATTGTATTTTTGAAATACACACCAATAGACTAAAAATAAATAAATTTGCAGCCCTGATGTATATGTAGCTCATTGTACATTTTCAGAGGAAGAACAGAATTGGGAGACATTACTCCACACAACATCAAACAGCTGAAAAGACTTAACCAGGTGGTATTCCCTGTCACATACAACGACAAGTTCTACAAGGATGTACTAGAAGTGGGAGAATTAGCTAAATTGGGTGGGTAATGAAGTGCTGGGCATTCACAAATAGACCTGAAAGCTGTCATTTTGTATTTCTTCTACCTTCTGTCATGGTCAAACTGTCCTGTATCGATAAACCATTATTTAGCTGGTAAATGTTATTGATATGAATATTCATTAGGTAAAAGATAACCGTTTAACCATTCGCTTGCTATTCTCGTCAATACACCTACCTGTAAATAGTGAAGATCCAGATGAAACAGCTGCAGTAGCTGTTTCATCCCATGGTGAGACAGCTCCTGTAGGAGCTGTCTCATCAGGGTCTGCACTATTTACAAATTGATTGTACAACCAGCGCACTCCACAGCAATGATTGCACAGCGAAATACTTGTACACAGTGACGATATATGTACTTATACAACAGGGCATGGGTAAAGAAGGAGAAATGTATTTTAAAAATTCAGCGAGAGAAGGGTTAAGATCGAGATCAGATGGCTGCTGTAGGAGCTATCTGACTATGGTCAGCTCTGTTTGCTTATGGAATTACATAGATCTGCTTACATAGTTCTTTTTCATGGCCTGAACTCCTGTGCTCATACAGTTTTTGTGTCACCTGCCGAGAGGCAGTGTGTCACTTAGTGATCACTTTTCAGTCGTCTATCTGTCTGTCTGTCCATCCGTCACACTTTCTTTTTTCGGCTGTTATTTCTAAACTTTTCATTATAGAGCTTTTAAGTTTCACATGTGTCTTCCTCTCATTGAGAGCCATTGATGTAACTAAGGTCCATCACTCCGCATGCAATACTTTTTGAGTTATACCCCTTTTGTTCACACTTTCTTTTTTTGGCTGTCATTTCTAAACTAATTATTATAGAGCTTTCAAATTTCACATGTATCTTCCTCTCATGGAAGACCATTGATGTAGCTATGGTTCATTACTCTGCATGCAATACTTTTTGAGTTATTCCCCTTTGTTCTGATTTCACTTCAGCATATTAACAGTTTTTGTGTCAGCTGCAAGCAGGTGACACATGTGTGAACACTCTTGTGTAAAATTTCAGCTGATGTTATTTCTTACATTAATATTCACCAGCTAAAAGCTTAAGATAACACTCTACTTGATAGAAATATCTGTTCATCACTCACTCACTCATTCACTATCCGGTTTATTTGTTGATCAGGCCAACAATTAATCCTCTGATGAGGGTGGGGCCTGACTGCCCAGTCTAGATCGAAGTCGTCCTCTCCATTCTTGTCTGTTCTGAGGGTTGCTGGAATCCATACCCAGGGTTTTCCTATCACGCTTTACAAGTTCTTCCCAAGACAACTTAGGCCTACCGGTGGTCCTTTCTGCTGGTACATTCATTTGTCTAACTTGAGCAATCCAGCCAGTGCTGCGCTCTATGTGCCCCAACCAACGCAGTCTTCTCTTCTGCATGATGTCTGCGATGCTCTCCAGGTTGACTTTAGCGAGGAGGGACGCAAATGGAATGTTTTCTTCGGGCTTAACTAAACAGGTCCATCTGATCATGGATTTATCATAACATTCTAGTTTCTTTAATATGCTGGCTGAGACAGCCCAGGTTCCAGAGCCATACAGTAGCACATTTCTGACATAAGAGGAGTAGATGCGACCCCTTGTAGCTGTTGGCAGGTGCTTGTTTGCCAGAATTGGTAGAAGCTCTCTATACTGTTTCCAGGCAGTCCTGCAGCGTGTAGCTGTAGCGAGTTCACAACCACCATCTGATGAGAGCGTGTCTCCAAGGTAACAGAAGTCTGTCACTACCTCGAGCTTGTCACCACCAATATCCACCTCTGTCAGTAGTCTCCTATCTATTGGTCTAGCTGCTCCTGTACAGCTTGAACACTTAAAGTGTGGGTCTTCTTTGAGGGAGCCCTTTATACCGCTACACTTTTTGTGGACCCATCCTGAACAGTGGGTGCAGAGGATTGAGTTACTGCCTGTTCCGCTCAGACATACAGCACAGGGGTGTTTTCCTGATTTCCTCAGTAAGTTGAGGTTAGGACCAGCGATCATGACCTTGGTTTTACTCATATTGACCCTGAGGCCCTTCTCCACTGGCACTTGATCGAAAAAGACTATACTTTATTTATAGCAACTAGTACATTAATACACTACATGGTGCGGCAGCCGATTCTCCACCTGTTCCGTTCCGGCGGAAATTTCCGATATAAAACGCAGATCAACGCGAAATCTACTCATCATCTTGGAAGAAAAGACATTTATCTCTGTAGAAACGATAAGTTCTTGTCCATAAACAAGCCTCTATCGAAAATATTTGATAATATTTGGAGGAGAAAATGGTGTTTGATTTTGTCGCCGTTTTCATTCCTAGTCAACTTCCGGTTTGAGCGACCTTTAACTGTTTCGGTTGAAACGGGTGTTTTCATTGGACAAATCAGAAAGGTGTGTCAAGCGTTGTTGTTCCCGCGGTCTGTTAAATATTTGTCTTTAAAATGCAAAATATTGGCAATAAAAACCATCTTAGAAGGCCACAACATTGTGGTTACTGGTCATTATGACGAGGCTATTGAGGGATGATGATGCAATTGGACCATGTCCGTCAGGATGTTTTGGGAACGGATTAGTAATTTGATGAAGTTTCAATGTTATCATAGAAAGACGCGCTCATGACGTCATTTGGTGACGTCATGGCATTTTAAGTAACAACTTAACGTCACCATGACGCTAGTTCAACATTGTTCTCTTTGATTTTATGGCTGAATGCATGTAACAAAAATGTGTCGTGTATTTTGGTCGAAATTTTAGATCAGAGCTATTCAAGTATTTATGTTTACATGCAGTTTGACTTCGAGAAGACAGTCGAAATAACCGGGTCATTGTCAACCAATCAAATGGCTTGTAACATTTTCTCGGGGTCAGAGGAGGTCACCGGAAGTTAACACGGAATGAAAGTCCTGACAAATTAACCCCGTCAATTTATCCCTGAAATATCATCAAATAGCTTCGATAGAGGTTTGTTAATGGACAGGAACTTACAGTTTCTACAGAGATAAATGTCTTTTCTTCCCGGCTGCTGAGTAGATTTCGCACTGATCTGCCTTTTATATCGGAAATTTACGCCGGTACGAAACAATGGGCGAATCGGCTGCCGCACCATGTATATGATATAACTATTGTATTACACAACTATAATTTGTTTCGATCTAGTGCCAGTGCCCTTCTCCTCCACGCTACTCTTCCATGTGTCCAGACGTTCCTAGAGTGATTCGAGTGAAGTATCGATGATCCCCAGGTCATCAGCATATAGGAGTTCCCACGGGCAGCTGGTTCGAAATTCTAGTGAAAGTGCCTCTAGGACAATGATGAATAGTAGAGGACTTAGTACTGATCCCTGATGGACGCCCACTTGAACATCAAATTCATCACTGTAGCTGTTTCCTACTCGTACCCGACTACATACATTTGTGTACATTGACGTCACCACTTGGACCAACCACTCAGTAACTCCCAACTTCCGCAAAGCCCACCAGATGACCTTTCTTGGGACACGATCGAAAGCCTTCTCCAAGTCTACGAAAGCCATGTACAATGGTTTGTATGCTGCTAGATGTTTCTCCATGACTTGGCGTATGATGAAAATTGCATCTGTGGTGCTCCTACCTGGCATGAAGCGGAATTGCATGTCATCAATCTGTATTTGTTGTCTGATCAGCTGTTCAACAACTCTTTCCAGGACTTTCATGACCTGATCAATAAGCTTGAGTCCACGGTAGTTCCCTCTGTTTAGAGAGTCACCTTTACCTTTATACAGGCTGACAATGAAGCTTTCTTCCCATTCTACGGGAATGCAGCCCTCTCTGATGATGGCCTCAATCAGTTCATGCACCAGACTTGCCCCTAGTTCACCAGTTGGTTTCAGCATCTCAGCAACTATACCAGATGGTCCTGCTGCTTTTCCAGCTCTCATCTTACTGATTGCTTTGGTGATCATCTCCTGTGTAATAGGGGTACAAGGACCCTCTTCTGGCGGTTCATATGACAGCTCGTCAGGATTCCAGGGAAACTCAATGTTCAGCAATCTTTCATAATTCTGTTTCCATGACTGTTTCTTGGCCTCATCATCCAATGAGAGTTCACCAGAGTCATTCCTTATTGGTTTTTTCACCCATGACATCTTGATTGTCACGGCGCATCTGTTTTGTGAGTTGATAGATGTCACTTGACTTTGGGTTTATTTTAAGAAAAACCTCTTTATCAGCCTCTGTCTTTGCGTGGTGTACAGCAACTTTAGCAGCACGCTTGGCTCCATTGTACACTTCTCTACTACCACCTGCCTTCCATGCTCTGTAGCATTGCCTCTTCTCTCTTACTGCTTGGTCAACAGTCTCATTCCACCACCAAGTCTGTTTCTTCCAATTATGCTTGGATGACACTCCACATACCTTAGCCGCTGCTTCTTTCAGGCCATCCTTGAGCCTCTTCCATTGTTCTTCAATGCCAACTGCCTGTGTGTCTTGATTTGTGTGGCAAATCTCTCAGCAAATTCTTCTTGGACAATTGGATCCTTTAGCTTCCACAATTTTATGCGTGGTGTAAACTTGTGTTTACATTTGCGAGGTGACTCTGCCTTGAGATCACATAATAACAGGTTGTCTTGTGATGCACACTCTTCACCAAGGATGACTTTGACATTTGTGACATGTTTCTGAAGCTGCGCCTGAAAAGTTTCTGCCATGTTCAAAACTTCCAGTGTTGAGGAATCATTTTAAAAATTCAGTTAATATCCATGATTTCATTAGGGTTATTTGTTTGTGTCACCTGCCGAGAGGCAGTGTGTGACTTAGGGATCACTTTTCCATAGTCTGTCTGTCTGTCCATCACAGTTTCTTTTTATGCCCCCTAGATCAGATCTGGGGGTGCATATCGTTTTTGCCCTGTCTGTTTGTTTGTCAGCAACTTTAACATTGGTCATGACTTTTGAGCCAGTACAGATAGAGACGTGATATTTGGCATGCATATGTATCTCATAAAGCCGCACATTTTGAGGGGTGATATGTCATGGTCAAAGTCATCCTTCAAGGTCAGAGGTCAAACATATGAGTCGAATCACTGACTTTAACATTGGCCATAACTTTTGAACCAGTAGAGATAGAGACTTGATATTTGGTATGCATATGTATCTCATGAAGCTGCACAGTTTTAGGGGTGACATGTCAAGATCTAGGTCATCCTTCAGGGTCAAAGATCATATCGAGGGGGGCATAGTGTTTCACAAACACATCTTGTTTGGCTGTCATTTCTAAACCAATCATTATAGAGCTTTCAAATTTCACATATGTCTTCCTCTCATTGAGGATCATTGGTGTAACTAAGGTTCATCACTTTGTTCTGATTTTCGCACTCCAGCATATTAACAGTTTTTGTGTCAGTTGTGAGCAGATGACACATTGTGTTCCTCCAAACACTCTTGTGTAATTGCTAGAAACTAGTCATATCTATTAGAATTTATAAACAAGATCTCGATGAGTTTCTAAAACTTCCCAGAGCTCCAGATAAGATGCATAAATTTAAATGTTTTCAAGAATCTCTTTTATTTGTCCACTAAACCCTAAAGAGTAGTCACAGTATTATGAGTTTAGGGTTTTTTAGAGTAAAGAAGATTTTAGTATTTGGTCATGTACATGTACCTTTATCTGTATCTCTGTTAACCCTTTCCCTCATATACATGTTTTTTTCACGCATTTGCAAACAGAGTAGACCCAGATCAGACGGCTCCTAGAGGAGCCGTCTGATCAGGGTCTGCTCTGTTTGCTGATAGAATTTGATAAATCGGTTTCTTACTTTCTAAACTGGCTGCAATATTCCACCTTCCATATTTCATTATAACTATTTTTCCCATGAATATTCAATAGGTACGGAAATTTGAAATAAACATAGAACAGGGAAAGGGTTAAGAGTGATTACGATACTGTCGGAATTTTTGTTACAGCCTACTACAATGACATCGTTGTTGGGGCTGTGTGTTGTCGGGTTGACACTTCAGACAATCAGAGAAGACTGTATATAATGACACTGGGAGCACTTGCCCCATACAGAAGACTTGGCATTGGTAAGCTCGTAATAGACTATGGTAAACCTATCAACACTAGAAAGCTCGCTCTTGCAATAAAAAATATTGTCCACAATTTTCAAAGTAGCTTAAAGCACTTTCTTTTCAAAAACAGTATCGGATTGTCAAACAATTTTAATTCTAAATGTGCTTTCTTCCAATTATTTTTAGGTCTTCTGTTTCCAAAAAATGTCGAGCTATTGTGATCACTGGGTCGTAGTTGTAGGCGCTGGCGTTGGTGTTGGCCTAGTCGTCGGTGGTGGCGTGCAAAAACTTTAATGTAGCTGATTACTCAAAAAGTATAAGGTATCAACATGAAACTCACTTAATAGGTTGGTAGATCTCCTGGAGGAGAAGGCCCAACATAAGAACCCTAACTCTTGATTTCGAAATTTCTTGAGTTATGACTCTCTCTTTTTTTCAGTGGACAAGCACCAAGTCAGACAAGCGTTTGCGCAGCAAATGGTTCTTGTTTTCATGATAGATCTATATAGAACTACAACTTTTTGGTTGTGTTTGACATTTTGAATGTTAATTGCACCCATCTTTACTCATCGTATTGTTTACACCTGCTTGTCTGCGTGATCTTAACACATTACCACATATAGGCTATTTTTATACCCCAACCACTTTGAATTAATCTACCCCAAAGGAGCATTTACTAGAGAAAAGTAAAATTTAAAATGTTGTAGTTTGAAACTATTGTGATAAATAGAGCATTTGCTCCTATAGGAGCAAATGCTCTATTTATCACAATGGTTTCATTACAATGGTTTCATTAAGTGACTTTTACAGAGGCGTAGAAAGGCGTAATTATGGAGGAAAGGGTCAACCCATTACCGCATCTATAGGCTAGAGTGACCCAACCACTTGGAATAAATTTACTGAAAAGGAGCATTTAGTTGAGAAAAGGAAAGTTGTAGAATTGTTTAATTTTGAAACCCTTGCTATAAATAGAGACTTTGCTCCTATGGAGCTAATGCTCTATTTATCACAGTGATTTCAAAAAGTGTTTTTTACAAAGGTGTCAATATGAGGGAATGGGTTAAATCTAATCTGCTTTTAATAATACTTATAAAATGTATTTGGGAATGAGTAACAGTTTACATCCCCACTTTTTAGCTCACCTGAGCAAAGCTCAGTGTGATCTTTTGGGAGACTTGATTGTCCGGCGTGCAGCGTCAACAATTTGTTTGTGAACACTTTAGTGGTCACAATTTTAGTCCAATCTTCAGGAAACTTGGTCAGAATGTATGTCTTGATAAAATCTCGGAAGAGTTCAAAATTGGGTATGTGGGGTCAAAAACTAGGTCAAATAATGGAATAACCTTGTGAACACTCTAGAGGTCACATTTTCAGCCCAATCTTCTTAAAATTTTGTCAGAATGATTGTCCTGATAAAATCGTGGACGAGTTCGAAAGTGGGTCACTTGGGGAGGAAAACTAGGTCACCAGGTCAAATAGTAGAATAACCTTGTGAACACTCTAGAGGTCACATTTTCAGCCTGTGTTTCATAGAAACTTTATTGGAAAGATTGTCCTGATAAAAATTTGACGATTTCGAAAGTGGGTCATGTGGGGTCAAAAACTTGGTCACCAGGTCAAATAGTAGAATAAGCTTGTGAACACTCTAGAAGCCCCATTTTCAGCCCAATATTCATAAAAATTTGTCAGAATGATTTTCTTGATAAAATCTTGAACGACTTGGAAAGTGGGTCTTGTGGGTTCAAAACCTAGGTCGCCAGGTTAAAAAATAGAACAGCCTTGTGAACACTCTAGACGTCACATTTTCAGCCCAATCTTCATGAAACCTTGTCAGAATGATTATTTTGATAAAATCTCAGAAGAATTTGAAGGTGGGTCACGTGGAGTCAAAAACTAGGTCACTAGGTGAAATATTAGAAAAACCTTGTGAATACTCTAGTGGTCACATTTTTTTGTTCAATCTTCATGAAACTTAATCAGAATGATTGTCTTGATAGAATCTTAGACAAGTTTGAAAGTGGGTCACATGAGGTCAAAAATTAGGTCACTAGGTCAAACAGTAGAAAAACCTTGTGAACAATCTTGTGCTCAGTCTTCATGAAACTTAGAATGATTGCCCTGATAAAATCTTGGAAGAGTTTGAAAGTGGGGTGGGGCAAAAAGTAGGTCACTAGGTCATATCTTAGAAAAATCTAGTTTACACTCCGGGGCCACATTTTAAACCAAGTCTTCCCCAAACTCATTCAGAATGTTTGTCTTGATGATATCAGGGTTGAGTTAGATCATGGCTGTGTGGGATCAAGAAGTAGGTCACTAGGTGAATTCTTAGAAAAATCACTCTAGAGGTCACATTTTTAGCCCACTCTCCATTGGTCAGAATGATTGTCTTGATGAAATCAATATTCTAAATATTTGAACATGTTCTCCAGAACCACTGCTCATGATCCTTTATCAACATTGTTCCTTAGGTCAATATTGGTCCCATCCTGGAACTACACAGCTATAATCTTAAATCTATGGTAATACGGTGAGCGATTAAGGGCCATCTTGGCCCTCTTGTAATTTCTAGTTCTGGAACAAAATATTGTGATATGAATACAAACTGAACTAGTCCGAACACCTCAGGGAACCAGTCAGACCACCACCTAGTAGTTATGATTGGTACAGAACTAAATCAAACACAAATTTCATCTAAAATGCAGGCAAAATGGAGAATTCAGCATAAAATAACCACATTTGTAAGTCATTCATTTCGACACCTTAGTACTAATCCATAAAGCTATGCCTCATAGATGCCTTTGATGCCTTTGCAAACTGAATAGACCCAGATAAGATAGCAGCATTTTGAGCTCCTGTAGGAGCCATCTGATCAGGGCCTGCTCTGTTTGAATATGAAATAATATAGAATTATATCTGGCAAAAGATAAAAGGACGTAGGGGATATCCATTTAGTTATGGAATGAGGTGTTCAAAAAAAAAATGAATCTATAAATGTCCCTTTTGGGCTTGATATCATGAGATTGACTGTATCTTTTTTCAGGAACTGTGATGTTAGAACATGTGTTGAAAATATGCAGCGAGGATGGCAATTATGACAATGTATTTTTGTAAGTATAGACATTGGAAACCGCCTCTAAAGCAGTCTTTAATGCTTTACCCTTTTCTCTTTTATAAATGCCTTTTCACACATTTGCAAACAGAAGCTGTCTGATCAGGGTGTGCTGAGTATGGTGTGTTTGCTTTTGACATCATACAGGTTACTTTTGTCCTGAATTAAGCTACCACCTGCATTGAGCGCCCAGAATTATACCTCTTTTAGGTAGTTGCATTAGCAGGGTTTTACTGTATTTGTAAAGAAAAAAATCCCTTGAAAAATATAAATTCTAAAAATTCAGGTAATAAATAATAATGATGGCATTATTTCTTACATGAATATTTAATCAGGGAAAGGGTTAAGTCATCAATATTCATGTAAGATACCTCATTATTGTTTAGCCCATTTTTAGCTCACCAGAGCACAAAGTGCTCAGGGTGAGCTTTTGTGATCGCCTGATGTCCGTCGTGCGGTGTCCGTCGTCCCGCGTCAACAATTTGAACCTTTAAAAATCTTCTCCTCTGAATCTACAGGGTTCTTAGCTTTCATCTTTGGTACATAGCATCACCTATAGGTCCTCTACAAAAGATATATAAATTATGCCCCTGGGGTCAAAATTGGCCCCGCCCCAGGAGTGGGAAGTTTTCAATAGAATCATATAGTAAAACTTTGAAAATCTTCTTTTCTGAAACCAGAAGGTTCTCAGCTTTCATATTTGGCACATAGCATCGTGTTCAGGTCCTCTACAAAAGTTATATAAATTATGACCCTGGGGTCAAAATTGGCCCTGCCCCAGGGGTGGGCAGTTTTCAATAGAAACAAATAGTGAAATCTTTGAAAATCTTCTCCTCTGAAACTGGAAGGCTCTCAGCTTTCATATTTGGCATAGAGCATCATGTTCATGTCCTCTACAAAAGTTATATAAATTATGCCCCTGGGGTCAAAATTGGCCCGCCCCAGGGGTGGGCAGTTTTCAATAGAAACATATAGTAAACTTTTGAAAATCTTCTCCTTTGAAACCAGGAGGTTCCCAGCTTTCATATTTTGCACATAGCATCATGTTCAGGTCCTCTACAAAAGTTATATAAATTATGCCCCTGGGGTCAAAATTAGCACCGCCCCAGGGGTGGGCAGTTTTCAAAAGAAACAAATAGTGAAAACTTTAAAAAAATCTTCTCCTCTGAAACTGGAAGGTTTTCAGCTTTCATATTTGGCACATAGCATCATGTTCAGGTTCTCTACAGAAGTTATATAAATTATGGCCCTGGGGTTAAAATTGGCCCTGCCCCAGGGGTTGGTAGTTTTCAGTAGAAACATATAGAGAAAACTTTGAAAATCTTCTCCTGAAACTGGAAGGTTTAGCTTTCATATTTGGCACATAGCATCATGTTTAGTTCCTCTACAGAAGTTATATAAATTATGGCCCTGGGGTCTAAATTGGCCCCGCCCCAGGGGTGGGCAGTTTTCAATAGAAACAAATAGTGAAATCTTTTCAAATCTTTTCTTCTGAAACTGGAAGGCGCTCAGCTTTCATATTTGGCACAGAGCATCATGTTCAGGTCCTCTACAAAAGTTAAATTAATTATGGCCCTAGGGTCAAAATTGTCCCCGCCCCAGGGGTGGGCAGTTTTCAATGGAAACAAATAGTGAACATTTTGAAAATCTTTTTCTCTGAATTTGGAAAGTTCTTAGCTTTCATATTTGGCGTATAGCATCATGTATAGATCCTTTACAAATATTATATGAATTATGGGCCTGGGGTCAAATTGGCCCTGCCCCAGGGGTGAGTAGTTTTCAGTAGAAACATATAGAGAAAACTTTGAAAATCTTCTCCTCTGAAACTGGAAGGTTCTCAGCTTTCATATTTAGCTCATAGCATCATGTTCAAGTCCTCTACAAAAGTTATATAAATTATGCCCCTGGGGTCAAAATTGGCCCGCCCCAGGGCCTGCTAGTTTTCTATATAAACATATAGTGAAAACTTTGAAAATCTTCTCCTCTGATTGTCTGGTGAGCGCTTCAGGGCCATTCTGGCCCTCTTGTTTAGCGTAACATATGAAAAAGGGATAATGTTTGGCCCAGGCAAAAACTGTAGATCAAATACATGCTATTTTAGAAGCAAACAGTGCATACTCTGAATTCAGACAACTTGTACAGGAACTGGTCTGATCTGGCAAATATGTAAATATGTGTCTCTGTCAAATAAAGATTTAAAAACTTGTGGTTGTTTAACCCTTTCCTTCGTGAATATTCATGTAACAAATAATGACATCATGAATATTAATTAAAAAAAATTTTTATAATGGCACATGAACACAGGTATTTTTGATCATGTCAGAAACTGTAAATTCATATCTATATTATGTTATAAGCAAACAGAGCAGACCCTGATCAGATGGCTCCTGTAGGAGCCATCTGATCTGGGTCTTCTCTGTTTGCGAAGGAGTAGAGAGGCTTATTTATGGAGTAAAGGGTTAAACCAATACCTCATAGGCTATTTTTAAGCCCAACCTATTTAAGCAAATCTACTGAAAAGGAGCATTTACTAGAGAAAAGGAAATGTTTGATATTGTATAGTTTTAAAACCATTGTGATAAATTTGCATCAGTATGAGAGATTGGATTAATGCAGAATAGAAGTGATACAGAAAGTTCCTTTTGGAGCTTTCTGCATAACTTTCATTCTGCATTAAGCTACCACTTATTTTAACTCTTCCTTTCATATAAATACTGTTTCAGGCCTTTGAAAACAGAGTACACCAGATCAAATTGCTTCTGTAGAAGCCGTCTGAAATTACAAAATCTAATCACACAGGTTTTGTCTAAGCCAACAGTTTCCACTAAAATATTTAACCTTGTAAAAATAAAGTTAATTAATATTCATGTTGTAATCAGTTCATGCATAAATGTTCATTAGAAAAAAAGTTATCAGCCTCTTTTAGTAGAGAAGGTTGACTGTACTATTTGTAGTTTAACATTTTCATGTACCCACCATTGTACCCACAAATTGTACTGGAATTGTTTTGCAAGTACAGTGAAACCCCGCTAATGCGATCACTTAATAAACAGACACTGATGTTGTGTAAAGCAGGTGGTTGCTTAATGCAGGATGAAAGTTATGCAGAAAGCTCCTATAGGAGCTTTCTGCATAACTTTTGTCCTGCGTTAAGCTACCACCTGCCTCTGCCACCCAGAATTATGCCCCTTTTTGGTGGTCGCATTAGTTGGGTATTACTGTATTGCAAATGGTGGAGGCAAACTTAGATTAATGGTGTAGACCCTGATTATAGAAGAAGCTGTAGAATCAAATCTTTATTTTTCCATAAGCAAATAGAGCAGGCCCTGATCAGACGGCTCCTACATGAGCTGTCTGATCTGGGTCTTATCTATTTTAACCCTTTCCCTCACATAAACATGTTTTCACGCAATTGCAAACAGAGTAGACCTAGATCAGATGGTTCCTCTAGGGTCTGCTCTGTTTGCTAATGAAATTTGAAAGATCTGTTTCTTTACAACTATTTTGTCCATGTATATTCAATAGGTATTGAAATTTGGAATAAATGTAGAACAGGGAAAGAGTTAAAAGACATTTGTTTGAGGGAAAGGATTAATCACTTGCTAGAAAGTGATTTAAATTACTAGCTCATGTCCCCTGAAATTTCTTGCTTTGCTTTGGTATCATAATTATGTAAGCAATGATGTGAAAATATAGACATGGCATTATATTGACATTCACAGAAGGGCATTTAGATATAACAAGAACCATAATAAAATGATTGTTAATAAGTGGTAACCAGACTCCCAACACAAAATTGGCAGATGGTGATAGAAGTTTTCATATAACAAAACAGTTACTGTAGGATGATGATATTAATAAATATCCCAGTCAATGGACATGGGCATTGTTTTAGGCCTCTGTTAACCCTTTCCTCCATATGCTATTTTTAGACCTAACTTCATTGAATAAATCTACCAAAAAGGAGCATTTACTAGGGAAAAGGAAAATGTTAGAATTGTGTAGTATTGAAACCATTGTGATAAATAGAGCATTTGCTCCTATGGAGCAAATGCTCTATTTATCAGAATGGTTTCAAGAATGACTATTACAGAGGCATAGAAAGGCGTGTTTATGGAGTAAAGGGTTAATATCACATTGGCCAGGTCCGTAGACTTGGATATTCACTTTTATATCATCGTCTACAATGTAAAGTATAATGCTTTACTCAATCAAAACATCCCTTTTAACACCTTTGCAAACAAAGTAGACCTAGATCAGACCGCTCCATTGGGAGCCGTCTGATCAGAGTCTGCTCTGTTGCTTATGAAATAATATAGATCAGAGTCTACAGTTTCACCATTGCCAAAATTTCTGTGTTTATATGTCATTATAAAGATCTCTATTCATTATGTCATTATTTCTTTCATGTAGCCATTTACTCTGGGTCTACTTTGTTTGCAAAGGCTTTAAAGGACACCTGTTTGCTTATATGGCGTCTGTTTGCAAAAGCGTTAAAAGGAGTAATGTTTCAAAGCAAAAAGTGTCTCAAAAATCATTTCCTTCTATTTCAGACATGTACAAGTGAACAACGAAGGGGCAATCAAATTTTACGAGAAGCATGGTTTTGAAATTGTTGAGGAGAAAAAGAATTATTACAAGAGAATAGAACCTGCTGATGCTTATGTGCTTCAAAAGACTTTTAAACCTAAGACAGATACAAAAGACTCATGAGTGTGAACCTGAGAAGTATGGTAATAACTGAAAACCTGTAAATAAAAGGGATAATGATAGGTTTATATGCCCTATGCCTCAGCCAAATCTTAACCCATTCCCTCATAAGCTATTTTTAGATCGAACCTCTTTGAATAAATCTACTGAAAAGGAGCATTTACTGTAGAAAAAAGGAAGATTTTATACTTGTGATTATGGAGTAAATGCTCTATTTATCACAATGCTTTCAAAAAATGATTTACAGAGGTGTCAAAAGGTGTCCGTATGAGGAAATTGATTAAATCAAACACTTGGTTGGTAGTTTCTTAACTCCTTTCTCCATATACGCCTTTCTACGCCTCTGTAATAGTCACTTCCTGAAACCATTGTGATAAATAGAGTATTTGCTCCATTGGAGCAAATGCTCTATTTATCACAATGGTTTCAATACTACAAAATTCTAAATGTTTACTTTTCTCTAGTAAATGCTCCTTTTTGCCTTAAAAGGTAGATTCATTCAAAGAGGTTGGGTCTAAAAATAGCCTATGAGGGAATGGGTAAAATGCTTGAAAAAAATCAGAAGTATACTTACATTATAACAACATTGAGTCTTTTCATGCTATTAGCGTGTATGTTTACATTTGCAAATAGTGCAGACATAGGGCCTACACGGTTTGCCATTATAAATTCAGGTCTTTCCGCGTTCCTACTTTTTCCTATTTTTTCCTAAAAAAACTCCTACTATTCCTACTTTTTTGAAAATAAGTCCAGAAAAAAATTAAAGTATGATCTTTGTACTTCTTATATTTGCAGAAAATTAACAAATGATATCAAACTGACTGGTTTCTGTTGTTGAAAGGTGCTGACACTTAATAATGTGTGAATGTCATATATTGTACTATATTTTGTATTATTATAGGGCTTATCAGGCATACAAACATTTAGGATCCAGATCATTACAGAGTCGTGAAATGACCACTTTATGATATAGATTTAAATAAGATATTAACATTATTTAAACAATCTTGAATGTTTTTTATCTGTACAAGTCTTCAACAAAAAATGACAGTCATTGCTGACTATCTACACTATTGACATGCTATGTCAATAGTGTAGATCCAGATCAAAAGATGACACTGTGATTGGGATACAATTGATTTGGGTCTATAGTATTCACTATTTTGACACTATGAATATGATTTAATAGCCATTTTCTTGGATAAATTTCTGTTTTGAAGCTAAGGGGTCTACTTAGGAAATATAAGAAAGAGCGTAGATCAAGATTAGGAGTTGGTCAAGAGGGGAAGAGTTGATAGACTTTGTTCTCAACTGTTGTTATTATATGTTCCTAAAAACATTAATTAAAAGAAATGTCTCATCACTAAGAAATTGATGTTTAAACCAAATGGGATTTCTAAGTTTTAGACAAAATGGGAATTGGACAAGTTTATACCTTTAGACCAAATGGGTATTATAGGGTTAACCCTACTGTAATTTGAAATTTGCGACGGTATATGAGGTTTTTAACGGTCGCAAATTATTTTAATGGCGACGCCGAAGGCGGAGCCGTTAAAATAATTTAAGACTGTTAAAAACCTCATATACCGTCGCAAATTTCAAATTACAGTAGGATTAACCCTATTCTAACGCAATCTTAACATGAAAAAATGACAAAATGTTGTTATATCCTATGCGCGCAGGTGAGTGATGAGGCGAGAAATAGTGCCCAGTTTCTCTCAGATTTCTTAAATAACTGGATTTTTTTTTCACCCTGGTTTACACAAAGTCAAAACACTGGGCCAATTGTAAGTTCACTATTACATTTGTCATGAATCATTATGCGACAGCTATTTCACATTTCAATACACTTTCAATACACATGTCAGGAAAAGTAACGTTATCTTAGTCTTTGGCGCCGTGCGCAAAAACGTCGTCTGTTACAATGACGTAACGTTATGTTTGAATAGTATGATAAATAAGGTTGAATCTGAATCACAACGCTTTGAGTATATCAATAATTCTCCACATGACATATAAAAGACCGGTCAAGTCGTGACAAAGAATGGAAATTAATAACTTTCAAAATACCGGACTGAACTTGAATATATGTCAGTGTATCAATACGAATTTATCAGTAGATCTAAGTGTTAGATAAACAAAGCGCATTAATATATTTACAGGCTAATGCTGTTATTCGGCCGTTTTCGATTGGTTGAATTTGCGACATATAAAACACTTTTTATATGCCGTAAATTTGGTCACATGAGCCAATCAGATTGCAGGAAATTGACAGATTGCGTTAGAATTAACTTTTAGATGAAATGGGTTTACACGAAGTAAGAGGTCCCCCATCCTTCATAATAAAAGGCTGAGGGGAGATGACCACACAATTTTGACAGCTGCAAATGGTCCCCCTACCAGGGCATTTTCCTGGACCGACCCCAGGCCTATCCCTTGCTTTGGCCTTTCTATCCCCTGCTCTGAAATAAAAAAAAAAACCAGTTCAGCAACAGAAACTGCCAAAAGCATTGATTCACTTAATGTATTCGATATGACACATAGACTGGTAGGATTTTGCATTAAGAATGTCTCCTCTAGGTAAGTTATAAGCCACTAATAATTACATATTTTGCAAAAAATACTACTTTAACGACTTTTTTATGAAAAAAAATATTCATACTATTTTCTACTTTTCTGTCAGAAAACCTACTTTTCCCTACTTTATTGTGAGTGGCTGCTCGAAGGCCTGTTATGATTGCTGATCCAACGTTAGAATGATTCCATCTAATTTAACCCTTTGCTTGCTATTCGTGTCAATATACCTACATGTTAATAGTGAAGACCCAGATGAGACAGCTCCTGCAGGAGCTGTCTCATCAGGGTCTGCACTATTTACAAATTGATTGTGCAACCAATACACTCCACAGCAGTGATTGCACAGCGAAATATGTGTACACAGTGAAGATATATGTAATAATACAACAGGGTATGGGTAAAGAAGGAGAAATGTATTTTAAAATTCAGCAAGCGAAGGGTTAAGTGTCGGTATAACGAAAATTTCATTATATCAAATGTTGTTATAAAGAGAGTTCACTGTACTATGCCTCAGTACAGTCTATGTATTCACTGTACTATGCCTCAGTACAGTCTATGTATTCTAACCATTTCTTCTTTATCTTTTCTGTCATTTTCTGTCCTTTGCTTTTTCATCAGCTTTAGAAGTGTGACACTTATGGATCACTGCTTCATTGTCTGTCTGTCTGTCTGTCTGATTGTCATGATTGTTTGTCATACTTTTAACTTTATTTTCCTTTACCCTGTAATCCTTTATGGGATCAACTTCGAACTTGGATAGCCAAAAGTGCAAATAGACACGATAAGGACCATACGTTTTGCATAGCTATATTCCTCTTGTTTCTTTCATTGACATTGCAATTATTTTGCCATTAAACTGTTACCCTAATTTTGATTAGCTTGAAGTTTGGAACATCATTTTATGCATATAGCAACAATTGCAAATATATAAGATTAGGACCATGTATAAGATTAGGACCATGTATAAGATTAGGACCATGTATAAGATTAGGACCATGACTTTGCAATACTACATTTTGAATAATTCCCAGTTTTGTCTAACAATTCTTCCAGCATGTGACGCATGTATTCCACACTCTTTTACAATCAATTGCTGCCTTTGTTTCATTGTTTCAATCAATTGCTGCCTTTGTTTCATTGTTTCAATCAATTGCTGCCTTTGTTTCATTCATCTGTATGTGCAACAGTGCCAAACTTTTCATTATATTCAGAGCTACAGATCAGATGCGTACATTAACCCTTCGCTTGCTGAATTTTAAAATACATTTCTCCTTCTTTACCCATGCCCTGTGGTATAATTACATATATCTTCACTGTGTACAAGTAGTTCTCTGTGCAATCACTGCTGTAGAGTGCACTGGCTGCACAATCAACTTGTAAATAGTGCAAACCCTGATGAGACAGCTCCTGCAGGAGCTGTCTCATCTGGGTATTCACCATTTACAGGTACGTATATTGATGTGAATAGCAACCGAAGGGTTAAAACATTTTCAAGAATTACTTCTTTATTTCTCCACCACACCCTATACTGTGACCACTCTTTAGAATTGTCCCGAAGAGACGATTCTAATGAGTGGTCACAGTATAAGGTTTGTATGAGAAATGAAGACTTTAGTATTTGGGTACAAACCGTTATCTGTAGACCAGGTGTGTGTTCATAAGGAGTAATTAACCCATTCCCTCATATTGACGACTTTTGACCACTCTGTAAAAATCACTTTGTGAAACCATTGTGATATTTATCACAATGGTTTCTAACTTCACAGTTATTAAATGTTCCTTTTCTCTAGTTAAGACTCCTTTTAGATAGATTTATTCAAAGAGGTTGGATCTAAAAATAGCCTTTGAGGTAATGGGTTAACCCTTTCCTTCATATAGACAATTCCTTTTCATGCCTTCCAAACAGAGTAGACCCAGAACAGGCGGCTC
Source organism: Azorinus chamasolen (assembly GCA_963576725.1). Lineage (NCBI taxonomy): Eukaryota > Metazoa > Mollusca > Bivalvia > Cardiida > Solecurtidae > Azorinus > Azorinus chamasolen. Next base: position 26,714,332 of record OY755248.1, read on the forward strand.
CAGTAGGAGCTGTCTGATCAGGGTCTGTTCTGTTTGCTTATGTACAGGCGGCTGAGCGGTCATTCAGACTGAAAATAGACTATAACTAGGCACTTTACTTTATGGAACAATATAAATCTGATTCTACATTTACCAATACCAAAATATCATGTGTACCTTGGGTTGCCATAGTGACTTGCAACATAATCACAGAACGAGGAAGTGTCTATTTAACCCTTTAACCCTTCCCTTCATATAAACACATTTGCAAGCAGAGTAGACCCAGATCAGACAGCTCCTAGAGGAGCCGTCTGATCAGGGTCTGCTCTGTTATAGAATTTGAAAGAATTTATTTCTTTACTTTCTGAAATGGCTACAATGGTCCACCTATATTTCATTATAACTGTTTTTTCCATGAATATTCTGTAGATATAGAAATTTGAAATAAAGATAGAACAGGGAAAGGGTTAGATCATGAATATTTATGCAAGACTTAATGATTTATATGTTGATAAAATATAAAAATAATTTTTGCCATAGCAGAAACTGTAGAATCAGATCAATATTATTCCATAAGCGCAGCAGACCCTAATAAGATTGCTCCTACAGGAGCTGTCTCATCTAGGTGTACTGTGTTTAGCCCTTTCCTTCATATAAATGCCTTTTAACGCATTTGCAAACGGAGTAGACCTAGATCAAACAGCTCCTATAGGCCCCGTCTGATCAGGGTCTGCTCTGCTTGCTTTGGGAATTATTAATATACCCGACTCAATAGTTTCTATCAATACTAAACAATGCTGTATACATATCTCATTATAAAAGTAATAAAACTAATAAATATTCATGATGTTGAATGGTACAGTAAAACCTCTCTATAACGGACACTAAATTGTGTTAATTTGTTGGTATTTTGGGTAGGTGGTTGCTTAAAGCAAGTTGAAAGTAAAACAGAACGCTCCTATAGGAGCGTTCTGTTTTACTTTCACCTTGCTTTAAGCATCCACCACCATCTAATCAACTAAATTTAGTGGCCGTTATAGAGAGGTTTACTGTATCCTTTGCAGTTTGGACCTAGATGAGATGTTAAGTAACTTGGTATTTCATCAAGATTCAGACTCTTTTACACTCTGATGCTGTATATGAACAGAAATGAAAGAAAAAACAAAAAGAAATTATGAATTCATGAATATTAATGGCATGTTAACACAAGAAAAATTTTGCTGAAGCAGAAACCGTAGAATTATATCTTTATTCATATCTAACTCGTATTAGATGGCTCCTATAGGAGCCGTCTGATCTTGGTCTAAGCTGTTTGCAAACGCGTAGAAAGGCGTATTTATGGAGTAAAGGTTTAAGAATTGGTAGCAGATAACAATTTTTACAGACAGGAGTTACTTTAGTATTGAACAACATGTACAGGTATAAAAGACCCAGTCTTATTGGCCATCACAAAGAGGTCTAATTACGGGTCTGTTAGGCAGGTGGTAGCTTAATATAGGTCAAATGTAATTCAGAAAGCTCCTACAGGAGCTTTTTGAATTACTTTTACCCTGCATTAAGCAACCACCTGCTTTTTAAGTCTCCTATATTCAGTAAATGAATGGCAGCTTTGGACAGATTAATATACTGTACAGTGTACAGTAAAACCCTCTAAACCGGATGTTCAATTTAGTATACACAGCAGTCCTGCAGACATGTGGCTGCTTAATGCAAGATGAAAACCATGCAGAAAGCTCCTCGAAGAGCTTTCTGCATGATTTTCACCCGGCATTAAGCAGCCACCTGCCTAAAGTATCTAAATTCTTCTCTTCTAGAATTCCGGTTCAGAGAATTCTACTGTATTAGCAAATAGGCACGTTTATGTTAAAAGAATTATAATACCTGAAAGTTTCTTGCTTAAAATAATATTTTTTGCTGATAGAACTCGGCAATTTCGTATCTTTAGTAGAATAGTGAAAACATGTTTGTAAATAAAATTCTCTTTGAAATAAATGAAAGGAGTTCTATTTTATACCCCTGTGATATTTTGACAGCTCTTTGCACGCAAGCATTAAAATTTTGAAAACATTTGCAACAGTTTGGATCCAGATCAGATGTCAGGTTTGAGACTGAGTAACCCTTTCTCCTTGAATATTCATGTAAAAAATAATGACATCATGAATATTAATTAGACCTGTGTATGCTCAGGTAAGCTTTTGTGATCATCTAATGTATGTCCATCCTTCAACACTTATTGCTTTAAAAGGCATCTCTGAAACCATAAGGCAGAATGTAACTAAATGGTACTCAACTGATCTTTGTATCATGCTCTTTCAAAATTGCTTAAAGAATTTAGATCCATGTAGAACTCAAAGAAAAATCATTAAACATCTCCAAAACCAGTGGTCAGAATTTAATGATATTTGATAGGAATAGTCTTCTTGTAATCCTCTACCACAATTGCCAAAATTATGTTGTCTAAAAGCAACAAGGGCAAGGCTAACCTCTAACCATTCTCTTGCTGAATTTTAAATGCATTTCTTCTTCTTTACCCATGCCCTGTGGTATAATTACATATATCTTCACTGTCTACAATTATTTCTCTGTACAATCACTGCTGGCTGTGGAGTGCACTGGTTGCACAATCAATTTGTAAATAGTGCAGACCCTGATGAGACGGCTACTGCAGGAGCTGTCTCATCTGGGTTTTCACTATTTACAGGCATGTATATTGACGTGAACAGCAAGTGAAGGCTTAAAATGTTCTCCAAAACCAGTGGTCCAGTTTGAATGGTATTTGGTAGAATGTTCACCTGGCGACCCTGTATCTAAATTGCTAAACTCTTGATATCTCAAAAAACAATGGCCACCAGGGTCGGGACTATATTTCCTTATATAACTAACCCTTTAAACATCTTCAATACCGATGGTCCAGTTTGAATGGAGTTTCGTAGGGATATCTAAAACCATGTTGATATCTGAAAAAAACCCATGGCTGCCAGGGGCGGAATTACAGTATGACTATAGGGAAACTTTAAAAATCTTCTCCAAAACCATTGCTGTTGAATGTCTGTGAAGCATACCCTAATTATAGGCCACAATGTAATCATTTCTGTTGATTGACTGTCAGAGTTACATGTTGACAACCATTCTTCTCTAAAACAGGGGGAATGTCTGGGTCGGGAAAGAGATCTCTTCCAGTATCAAGTATCAACTGGTAAATAACTCTTCAGATATGCTGTATTAAGCAGGCCCTACAAGGGGGTAATGTTCCCATATCAACATTGCGAAGTGCATATGTCGGCTTATCGTCACACTTCTTAATCTTAAACAATATCAATTCATTCACAGTGTGAAATCTAGGGTTGCCATACATTGCACATGTAAATTCATCCAAGTCTTGCACAAGATCTCCAGACACATCCCAAGAGTTGCCCAAATCTGCTAATGGTTTTATACACATTGGTTTCTTTTCAATGGTCTTAATAGGTAAAAAAAGGTAAAGGTGAGGTTTATAGTCTGGAACTATATACAGTGTACATATTCTCCCGACTTCACAAATTACCCCCCGATCACTGAGTTATAAGTCGGCCATTAACATTCGGCGCCCAAGGCAGCCATGGCACATTGGCTTATTTCCCTCACAGGTACCCATTTATACACCTGGGTGGAGAGGAGCAAACGTGGCATGGGTGCTAAATGTTCTCTGCCATTGAATGCACTTGTAGAATCACAGCCACAGTGCAAATGGAGACCCAGAAGTGCTGATCGGTAAGCTTCTGTGTATGCTTGGGCAACTTCTCACATGTTTATTATTTTTTGATGATGATTTGAGCCAGTATCAAACAAAACAGTAACACCTTCAAACCTGTTAAGGTAATACAGAATAATGAAGAATATATCACTGTTGGAGTTCGAAGATGAACAGTTTTGTAGCCTTGATCTTTTGCATACATGGTGTAAAGAACGATCCTTATATCAGTTTCTTCCTGTGTTGAATTCAGGGCATCAAGACTGTTTCTCACTGTTGATATACCATATTCTGGCGAGAACTGGTAAGCCTCACCGTCATATATGTGAAAAAAACATTTCTGCCCTGCAGCTTCTTAGCGTAAGGAATCAAGGAATTGTAGCAATTTTTAGTGGTTCACAAAGACCCAATATGCAGATTGATATAGGTGAGCTGATGAAGTATCCGCTGACACCAGTTCCCTTCGGTATTGGCACGGCTGATGATGGCTTAGCAAGACAGACAAATCAAAGGGTCTTAACACATCACAGGCTTACCAGTTCTCGACAGATGATGGTTTATATCATTCATAATTATCGCCAAAGTAGGCCGCAATATCTTTGTATGTTGCAGGTATTTAAACACTCTGTAATATGAATAATGAGGTTAGAATGGTTGCCTAGGAAACAGATATATCACCATCAGTGCTATATAATGTGTCCCAAGTTTATTTATCTAACAATCTTGGTGATATTCAGTGATCATAGTAAACTTTAGCTAACCATTTTGCATTTTTGTTTGCTTTATAAGAGAAAGACTGGTGTCTGTCGAAAATTTCAATATCTCTTACTGTTCTCATAAATATTCATACATATGCAAATTGGTTTATATCAGAAAAGTAATCTTTACTATTAAAGCAATGCCTCATATCTCTATGTTTGTAACAATTGATTTCATGATTCATCAAAAATAACAGATCTAGCGGAGTATTACAGGTGGATGTCAAATTTCCAAAATTTGTGAAAGGATCGGTTACCATGGAAACCATGACAATGTTACTTAGAGTTCATTGTTTGGGTATCAATTTAGATACTTTGCTTTCTGAGAATTTTGTCATCAATTTAAACTACATTTGAAGTTGTTTTCTGATATTGGTAGGAAAAAAATTGAGAGGTCCACGTTATTTCTTTTTTTTTTTTGCTATTTGTTTTAATTATTCTCATTAATATTCATGTGTATGCAAATTAGGTAATTCCTAAGTATATCCTTTAAACCAAAGCACAAGGTCTTAGCTTTAATTTGGTGCCAGTTTTATACAGTTAGCACAAAACTTCCTGTGATATGGACGATTTTTGCAGGTAGGTGTCGACTAACAAAAATGTGTGAACAGAGTGAAATGAATGGTTACTATGGAAACAGTTAAAAAGTTACTTAGAGTTTAATTTTTGGTCCTCAAATTTGATATTTTGTTTTCATGTTAAACTGCATTTGAAATTGTTTTCTGATATTTGTAGGATAAAAAGTGAATAGTTTACATTATTTACGTTATTTCTATATTGTTTTTACCGTTTTCAATGTTCTCATTAATATTCATGAGTATGCAAATAAGGTAATTAAAAAAAACAAGCTGGAAATAAAAGCACAGTGTCCTATCTCCAAATTGGTACCAGTTTTTAGGTTTAGGATAAAAACTGGCTGTGATATGGACGATTTTGCAGGTACGGGCCATCATTACGAAAACTAGGGTGTTGCCATGGAAACGGTGAAAATTGTACTTAAAGTTAATGCTATGGACCTCAAATTGGATATTTTAAAAATAAAAATAAAATCACAATGTTTTATCTTCCATTTGGTACCAGTAATATAGTTTTAGGACAAAAACTGGCTGTGATATGGGCGAATTTGTAGGTATGGGTCAATATTACGAAAATTGGGGGGTTGCCATGGAAACGGTTAAAATACACATAGCCTAAAAGAATTTAAGTTTGAGTACATTCGCGATTCTGGTTCAGGACACTTTTCTGAACATTTTGGTACCCATGAAAAAAGTCATGGGGTGCACGGTAGACCCCATTGGCTCCCTGAGTAATAGGAGTCAGTGTGTTGGTTGGGTTGGTTGGTCTGTATATCTGTCCGTGGCACAGTGAGCACTCTAGTGGTCACAATTTTGGTACAATCTTCATGAAACTTGGTCAGAATGTTTGTCATGTTAAAATCTCGGATATGTTTGAAAGCGAGTACATTGGGTCAAAAACTAGGTCACTATGTCAAATAGTAGGAAACCCTTGTGAACACTAGAGGTAATATTTTCAGCCCAATCTTCGTGAAACGTGGTTAGAATGATTGTTTTGTAAAATCTCGAAAGAGTATGAAAGTGGATTGTACGGAGTTAAAAACTAGGTCACTAGGTTAAGTAGTAGAAAAACCTTATTAACACTCCAGAGGTCGCATTTGTAGCCGAATCGTCATGAAGTTTTATCAGAATGGTTGTTTCGATAAAATCTCGGACAAGTTTGAAAGTAGGTCGTCATGTGGGGTCAAAAACTAGGCCACTAGGCCAAATAGTAGAAAAACCTTGTGAAAACTCTAGTGGTCACATTTTTTGTCCAACCTTTATGAAACTTGGTCAGAATTATTGTCTTAATAACATCTCGGACCAGATCGCAAATTGGTCACGTTGTGTCAAAAACTATTTGCCATCAAGGCAGCTGAGCGCGGGTAATCAATCACCTTTAGTGATAATTCTAGTTTATAATGACATATGAATACATGATTGATTCTATTGGTCATGACAGAATTGTACAATGTTTATCTTTTAATGCCATAAGCAAACAGATAAGATCCTGATCAGGCGGCTCCTATAGGAGTATATATAGGTCTAATCCGTTTACAAAGGCTCGAACATGCGTCACCATCAGGTAAAGTGTTAAACCTTACAACGCTGACTTAACAAATGGACTATTCCAAAATTGAAACAGGTCAAGCTTATGGTGAATATGTTGGGGTTTTTTTTAAAGAAAAGTGTAACATGATAAATAGTGCAGACCCTGGTGAGAGGGCTCCTCAAGGAACCTTCTCACCTGGGTCTACACTGTTTGAAAAGGACATAAGTGTACCCGTGTCCAATACTGTAAGTGTTAACAGCTGATGGCTCCTTAATGTAGAACGAAGGTAATGCAGAACGCTCCTTTAACCCTTTACCTCATAGCCTTTTTTTAGATACAACCTCTTTGAATAAATCTACCGAAAAGGAGCATTAACTAGAGAAAAGGAAAATTTTAGAATTTTGTAGGTTGAAACCATTGTGATAAATAGAGCATTTGCTCCGATAGGTTTCATAAGGTAACTTTTACAGAGTCGGCAAAAGTCGTCAATATGAGGGAACGGGTTAAGAGCGTTTTGTTTATTTTATCCTGTATTAACTATTAAGCTACCAACTTTCTTAGTCCTGATTAAATTTACCACACGCGTTTAAATATAGACTTTGTCTTCTTTTCAATGACCCTTGTAGACAGGCATATACTGTGTTTCATATTCACAAATTGGTGACATATTCCCTCCAGATCTTATAAACCATCAGCATTGTAATGCTCTTGTCTGTTGTGAAATATTTCTCAGGGTTTAAAATTTAGCATAAATATCGGTCTTGGAGACAGGTGGCAGCTTAATGCAGGTAAAAATCATCTAGGAGCTTTCTGCATGACTTTCACTCTGCATTAAGCAGCAACCCAATTTCTTCTAAGAATATATCTAAGAAATAATTATATCGGCAATACCGGTATTTATTTTGTATAATGATATAATTATATGTCAACAGGTTTGTTTTGGTATTGGACGACACTGTAAAGTCAGATTTATTGTAATTCCATAACCTTCTCACCTGGGTCTACACTGTTTGAAAAGGACATAAGTGTACCCGTGTCCAATACTGTAAGTGTTAACAGCTGATGGCTCCTTAATGTAGAACGACGGCTCCTATAGGGACCGTCTGGTCAGGGTCTGCTCTGTTTACAAAGGTGTGGTAAGGCGTATTTATAGAGTAAAGGATTAAGAGTGTAAAGTTGAATAAGTCAATGTAGAATGATCGTGATAGTGTAGATCCACATCTAATTGCTCCTCTGCGAGTCAGTGTAGATCCACATCTAATTGTTCCTCCGCGAGTCAATACTATTTGCCCAAGTTTGTCCGAACACTTAAAAGTAATTAGAATAGCTTGTAAATGTCTGCAAATGCCAAATATTAACCCTTCGCTTGCTATTCACGTCAATATACCTACCTGTAAATAGTGAAGATCCAGATGAGACAGCTCCTGCAGGAGCTGTCTCATCAGGGTCTGCACTATTTACAAGTTGATTGTGCAACCAGTGCACTCCACAGCAGTAATTGCACAGCGAAATACTTGTACACAGTGAAGATATATGTAATTATACAACAGGGCATGGGTAAAGAAGAAGAACTGTTTTTTTTAAAATTCAGCAAGAGAAAGGTTAAGTGTTGCCTTTTCAAAATGATGAAGCTCAAATGACATATATATCATGTTCTCTCCAGAAGGGATGCACAGTGATGTCTCACCAATCCAGGCTCCACAGTAGAGTAGGAAATCATGGTATGCAGGAACACTATTCCTTTGACAGTTACAAATTACATGCAATATCGTTAATATTTTGCAAAAGTAGATTTATGAGATACAAGTATACATGTATATCGATGAACATTTGTATGGCTTTAGCTTTTGTACAATACAGTAAACCCCCGCTAATGCAACCACCTAAAAGATGTATAAGTATTGGTGCTAGATGCAGGTGGTAGCTTAATGCAGGACAAAAGTAATACAGAAAGCTCCTAGAGAGTAGATTTCTGTATTACTTTTGTCCTGCATTAAGCAACCGCCTGCTTATAAGGACACCCATTTTCATTAAGTGGTCGCATTAGCGGGTTTTTACTGTACTGTAGAACATGTCTTAAGCAGCCATCAACAGATGTATAGCTATGGGTCTGTAAGGCAGGCGGTAGCTTAATGTACATCAAAAGTAATACAGAATGCTCGTATAGCTTTCTGCATTAATTTTACCTTGCATTAAGCAACCATCTGTTTTTTAAAGACTAGACGGTCAAATGTTTATTAAACATAAGAGTATTAAAAAGCAGGTGGTTGTTTAATGCAGGTCAAAAGTAATACAGAAAGCTCCAATAGAAGTTTTCTGTATTACTTTTGACCTGCATTAAGCAACCACCTGCCTTACAGACCCATAATTATACCTCTTTTTGATGGCCGCTCAAGCCAGTTTCTACTTCTAAGTACTGCTAATAGTAGATGTATTTCATTCCAAGTTGGTCGTTTTCTTGTTAATGGGATACAAGGACAAGGTCAGATCTAATGGTGGTGGTATGGAAGACACTCTCCTTCCTAAGCTTACCTAGTTTGGTATATTTAAGGCTTACAGTATAGAAAGTATTGCTCATATAAGGTTTGTCTTATTTTTTTCTTTTAGGTTTAAAGGTCAAGGTCAGTGACTTAATATTAGTACGCAACACCTCCCATCCCAGGATGGCGATACTATAAAATCGGTATAAGCATACAAAATGTCAGGCAATTAGCTAAAGAAATTTAATCAGTTTCAGAGAAGATCCCGTTTAACTTTTATCAAATTTTATCATCTGCAAACTTTATTGTCTGCTACAGTTTTCATTTTTTCCCTTCATTTTTGTTAAATAAGCCGCCACTGTAACAAACAAATTTGATCCTGGTGAGACGCCGAGTTACTCGGCATGTCATCTGGATCCAAACTGTTTGCATAGGTGTACACAGATATGACACTGCCAGCGAAAGAGTGAAAGGAAAAGTTAATGATGGACGGAGGGACGATAACAATAGTTCACTTATACCATACGCTCGGGTGAACTAACAAGGCATCTAGACAAGACAAACAATGTTATAATTTTGGTCATCGTTTTATTTCATCATTTGTTATAAATTACTTATATACAATTTAAGAATTTTGTGTAGATGCACAACATGTTTACTACAGTTATTCTCAACCACATCTTCAGCTCTCACACACACACTTTTCACCAGAGCTGTAGATAATATGCATACTCAGAGCTCCAGATAAGATGTGTAAATTTAAGCATAGCTCCTGCGTAAATTTAAGCATAGCTCCTTTATTTCTCCTCCAAACCCTATACTGTTACCACTCTTTAGATTCGTCTCAAAGAGACGATTCTAAAGAGTGGTCACAGTATATGGTTTGGTGGAGAAATGACGATTTTAGTATTTGGGTACGCACCGTTATCAGTAGCTCTGAGTCTGATCTATAAACATCACCAGTTTCTCTATTCCAAATCCTATCTTGCTGCTAATTATTAGAATAGCCCCAAAGAGGTAAGTCTAATGAGAAGTATCAAAATAGGGTTTGGTTGAGAAATTATTAACCCTTTACTCCATTAATATATAATGTAAGAAATGATGACATCATGAATATTAATTATATTGTGTTTTAAAATTGCATATTAACACATGAAATGTTTGCCAAAGCAGAAACTGTAGAATCAGATATATATATTATTCCATAAGCAAACAGAGCAGACCCTGATCAGATGGCTCCAATAGGAGCCATCTGATCTGGGTCTATTCTGTTTGCCAAGGCGTAGAACGGCTTATTTATGGAGTAAAGGGTTAAATATTTTACTTTAGATTTCTAAAGTACTCTTCAGTCTACAGCTATGTTTCATAATGCCCTTTCAGAATGATACTTAAGAGCTGTATCGCTGGAAAAAAATGGCCACTATGACATTTACTAACAGTGTAGACCAAGCTCACAAACACTGTTAAACCCTTTCCATGTTCTATGGTCATTACAAATTTCTCTACCTACTGAATATTCATGCACAAAACAGTTATAATGAAATATGGAAGGTGGATCATTGTAGTCATTTTAGAAAGTAAAGACACAGATCTATCAATTCTATTAGCAAACACAGCAGACCCTGATCAGATGGCTCCTCTAGGAGCCGTCTGATCTGTGTCTACTGTTTGCAAATGCGTGAAAACACGTTATATATAAGGGAAAGGGTTTAAGTGGTATGTTTCAGTATTATCTACCTTAAATATTACGACACTCAATCTCCATCTTTATAATTTTATAAATCAATAAATTAATTCTGTGACATTTATTTAACACAGTAGCAAATAGTGTACACCCTGATCAACTTGCTCCTTCTGGGGCAGTTCTATCTGGGTATTCACTTTTTGTAACATTTGTCCGATTTTGTCAGTGATCCATGTGATCTGTTTGTAAAATATAATTAATTTGTAGTGCAGACTCCATTATGGCATGCTTGCAAATGTCTGAGAGCCATTTTCCCCATGATACTACATATGAAGAATTTAACACTGATATAAGTAAGGCACCTGGTATTGTTACAGAGCATAGTATCTTATCAATATCTGTTTATGGTACCCTGATATTGTTGTAGAGCATAGTATCTGTTTAAGACACACTGACATTGTTATACAGCATAAATCTGCTTAAGGCACCTTATATGTACACGGTACCTGCTAAGACACATTGAAATTGTTATACAGTATAGCATCTGTTTAAGACATCCTTTGATTGCCATTTAACTCTTTTGCTGCCAAATTTTATCGTATGCAGCTTTTGTCGTCTGCTGCACTTTGCATTGTATATTTTTTCTTACATGTATTTTCTCAAAAACAGTCACAGTAACAAAACGTTTGTATCCTGATGAGACGCCGAGTTACTCAACATCTCATCTGGATCCAAACTGTTTGCATAGGTAATCACAGATGCGATATTGGCAGCGACAGAGTCAAAGGCACCCCCGGATATCTCAAAACAGTATAGTGTCTACTCTAGGCACCTTGATATTGTTATACAGCATAGTATCTGTTTAAGGCACATCAATATATATTTTAATGTAGCATAGTATGTGATATTGTTATACATCATAGTATCTGCTGTGCTTTGATACTGCACAGTATAGTACCTGCTCAATGTGCCTCGATATTCTTATAGCATAGTATATTTTTTTTATAAACCTCTTCATCAAATAGATGCTTTTTCAATTTGTTACTAAATTTTCATTATGGCATATGAACAAGAGAATTTCGGACCAGATCTTTTTGATTCCATAAACAAACAGAGCAGACTCTGATCTGGGTTTACACTGTTTGAAAACGCATTAAAAAGTGTATCTACGATGTAAACAGTTTCCATACAGATGTGATGCCCAGTTGCATAAACCATAGAATAAAACAAACAGTAATACCTCTCTAATGCAACCACCAAAATGAGGTCAACATCTAGGTCTTAAAGGCAGGTGGTAGCTTAAGGAAGGAGCTTTCCACATCACTTTCATTCTGCATTAATTCTTTTACTCCATAAATATGCCTTTCTATGCTATTGCAAACAGAGAAGACTCAGATCAGACGGCTCCTGTAGGAGCTGTCTGATCAGGGTCTGCTCTATTTGCTTATAATATAACATAAAATATGATTCTATTGTTTCTACTATGGCCAAAAAAAACAACCTGTGTGCATGTGCTACATTTACAATTAATCTAATTAATATTCATGATGTCATTATTTCTTACTTGAATATTCATGGAGTAAAGAGTTAAGCAACCACGTGCATTTTTAAAACTCACCCGTGTGGTTACATTATAGAGGTTCTGTTGTATTTTACAAATGAACCAATGCCATTTTGAACCAAAGGCACTTTCATTTATCTACTTTGTTCTAAGACACATTATGGTCTTCTATATACAATATGGCAGTGCATATACATGTATACCCAAATGATAGAATGCTGCAAACAAACGAATGTCATGATCAGACATAAGCACTCAAAACACCATTGCATTTCAAGACAACTTGCCCCTACCAGTCAATAGTTATTGCTGAAGTTTTTTTTATTTGTAAACTTATCTGTAAATCTACAATGGAACCTCTCTATAGTGACCACTGAAAAAATTAACATTAGAGTCTTCATACAGTAAAAGTCCTCTAAACCAGAATTTTAGTAAAGAAGAATTGCTTTCTTTTTAGACAGGTGCCAGCTTAATGCAGGTCGAAAGTCATGCAGAAAGCTCCCAAAGGAGCTTTCTGCATGACTTTCGCCCTGCATTAAGCTGACACCTGCCTGAAAGACCAAATCTGAATGTCTGGTTTAGAGGGGTTTTACTGTATGCAGATGGTTGTTTAATACAGAACTAAAGAAATGCAGAGTGTTCCATTTGGGAGATTTCTACAAAACGTCCATTCTACAATAAACTACCATTAATTTGAATAAAGGCAGAATTAGTTATCTTTTGAGTGGTCATTGTAGGGAGTTGTTACTGTATTTAAAGAAATTCTGAAGTTCATAGTTTTCCAAAAAAAATAATTCAGCTGTTATTCCTTCCACTAACATCTCCAATCTATCCTCTCATACAAACAATCTTTCAAAAATATCACATTTCATTTAGACATTTACAAAATGATAAACCATCAGTCAGATGCTACAGTAACCTGCCCAAATCACCAAACATCACCTTTGACCTTGAACTTGACCCAATTATACTAAAAAATGGAGTCTACAGAAACTCTTATCTGTTACAATTTTAACTGACTTTAGACCCTGCGGTTATAAATCATTTTCCTAGATTCTGTGAATCATTCTCAAGCATCTGACTAGTCATATTCTGAGCTTGCTCAAAATCTGACCAATCAGATACTTGGGAATTATCTCAGGCTCAGAATCTGACCAATCAGATACTTGAGAATTATCTCAGACTCTGACTCAGAAGTTTTATAACCTTGGACTCAAGATTCGTTCAAGCTTTTGAGAAACTATTGACCAAATGTCAAACTAATCTGGATCCTGATGAGATGCCGAGTTACTTAAAATCTCATCTGAATTCAAGCTGTTTATACAGATTAAGTTAAGAAAAAAAGGAATAATCATCATCAAATCAAAGCTAGCATTTAGCATTTAGGCAGTTACCATAGCATCTAACAGATGACATGGTTTACAAGTAGGTCAAATGATACTAAATCACCATAACATCAATCTAGTCCATCATGCTGTTTATATTTAATTCAACATGTCTTATGTAAGACTTGCTGAGAAGCAAAATTTTTCAAAAGTTAACCCTTTCCCTCATATTATATAAACACCTTTTCATGCATTTGCAAACAGATTAGACCCAGATCAGACGGCTCCTATAGGAGCCGTCTGATCAGGGTCTGCTCTGTTTGCTAGTGGAATCAGAAATACCTGTTTCTTTACTTCATAAAACAGCTACAATATTCCATCTTCTATATTTCATTATTAAGTATTTTTGGCCATGAACATCCAGAAGGTATTGAAATTTGGAATAAACATAGAATAGGGAAAGGGTAAAATAAGAATAGATTCTATATGAAGGCTATAATGAAATAAGAAAAGAATACTCTTATTTTCAAATCATACCAAAATGTTTTACACCAAAGTAATCTAAACTGGTCATTAACATTAGTATCAGCGTCAGTCTTTCAGACAGATGGCAGCTTAATGCAGGTATCACCCTACTTATGATGCCATCTGTCTATACAGACCTATGCTGGAATTCAATTATTTTATTTTTTTCCATGGAATATTTTGATGTCATGGCAACCATTTTCTTCTTATATTCTCATGAACATATAATACTGTATATCAAGGTTTATACATGATACAGAAACAACCTCCTCTCAAAACACAGCTTCAGCTCACCAACACATTCTCTAGACCGAGACTCAAGAAAATCCTTAAACAAAATTTGCTTGGTTTTCAGCTTCTTACCAGAATGGTAGAAACTGGGAACCAGGTTCCAAGCTTTCACTCAAAATCTTACTAATCAGATGCTTGAAAATGAACTCACAATGAGATTTATAACCTACATGTAGCAGCCAAGCTAATTTGTAAGAGAACATTTCTTAAATTTTGCATTTTTATAATGATATATGTACATACGATTTTTTGGTATTGGTAGACACTGTAAAGTCAGATCTATTATAATGCCATAAGCAACCAGAAAAGAGCTCCTACAGGAGCCGTCTGATCGAAGTCTACTCTGTTTGCAAAGGCATGAAAAAGTGTTTATACCAAGGAACAGTTATTTTTAAGTCTACATTGTACTTCATTGCTCTTACAAGTCTGTTCTTTTGAATCAGACTGAAATTTGAAATTTCAAAATTGTAAATTTAGTGTTTTATTTTACACTTCTACTATTGCTTTTGAAAATAATTTCCAATTTCTTTCTATTCACCATGACCATTTTAAAAGAATGTAAATTATCTTCTTTTTTTTAAACCCATTCCCGCATATTGATGCCTTTTGACACTTCTGTAAAAGTCACTTTGTGAAACAATTGTGATAAATAGAGCATTTGCTCCACAGGAGCAAATGCTCTATTTGTCACAATGTTTTCAAAACTACACAATTCGGAAAATTTCCTTTTCTCTAGTTAATGCTAATTTTTGGTAGATTTAATCAAAGAGGTTGGATCTAAAAATAACCTATGCAGGAATGGGTTAAGAAATAAGAGATTTTGATACATCTGTATGCCTCATATCTACAAGCCATACATCTTTTCTACAGCTCAGTAGAGTAGCATTTGACATAAAAGTAAAGTACAATACTATTGGTATGCAAGCTTGGCAAGTTGAAACCCTATCAAGAACCTACATCAGTTCTGAGAACACTCTAAATCTCATGGTTTATGAGTCATAACATGACAATTAACCAAAGCAACAGATCATTGTGCGTACTCTACCAAACCCTCTGTTGTGACCACTCTTTAGAATCGTCTCTCGAAGAGACGATTCTAAAGAGTGGTCACAACACAGGGTTTGGTGGAGAAATAAATGAGTTATTCTTGAAAATGTTTCAATTTATGCATCTTATCTGGACCTTTGAATTAACGTCTCGAAGAAATGTTAGAAAGCATTGCTAATAATGCAGCTCTTGTTCTATCATCACATTTCCAGTATGGGTACTGATCAAGATCTTAAAATTCAGATTAAATCCACCAGGACATTTTTTCAGATTATAAAATTCATTAATGTTCAAAAATATATGTCTGCTTCCAAGTGGCTACCAGAATAGTAGAAACATGAAACCCCAAAAAACTGCTTTGAGAATATTACCAAGTCTCAAACTTAAGAATGTGTTGGTATTTCAACATATGACCTCATGGTTAGAAAACTTCTTCCTCAAGTCCGAATTCATTTTCAAACACCTGATTAGTCAGATTTTGATTTCAACTCAAAAGCTGACCAATCAGATATTTAAAAATGAAATAAGACTCCAAGATTTTTTATAGCCAGAGGTGTCAGTGCTGGTTCTCTAACACAGGTCTTAGTACTGTTCTGACCCATACCATTTGAACTATGCCAGGGAAACACCTACTGTATTTCCCATATTGTTCAAAACCAATATCAATTAGGAGTTATACAACAATATATAATTTAAAGATCAACAATAAATCAGTTTTAATTCTCGTTATAAGACATAAAATCAAATATTATGAAATACCCAAGTTTTACATATACATATTTACCCTTGAACATTGTTAACCCATTACCTCATAGGCTATTTTTAGAACCAACCTCTTTGAATCAGTCTACTGAAAAGGAGCATTTACTAGAGAAAAGGAGAATTTTAGAATCATACAGTTTTGAAACCATTGTGATAAATAGAGAATTTGCTCCTCTGGAGCAAATGCTCTATTTATCACAATGGTTTTCGAAAGTGACTTTTAGAGATGTCAATATGAGGGAATGGGTTAAGGGAAATCCCATACTGAGAGACAATACTGAACTTTACTCCACTGTAGCTATGGTTAAACCTTTATTCAGGTCAGAAGTAATGATATAAATAAATTTATAATGACATCAAGAACAAGGGGATTTTACCATGGCAAAAAGTGTAGAAAATAGATCTAATGTTATTTCATAAGCAAACAGAGCAGACTCTGATCAGACAGCTCCTACTCTGTTTGAAAATGTGCCAAATGGTATTTCTATGGAGTAAAGGGTTTACTCACTGCATGCTATAGCAGTTAAGTAATGATAATCTATGAAAACAGTTTGGATCCAGATGGAATCTTCAATTCTTACTGAATGTTACCACTGTGCTACAGCCTAGTTTCATATATTGAGTAAAACAACAGCATCTCTCCCCAAGCATGATTTACCCAACAATAAGCATCTTGCATGATGAAATAATATGGCAGATGATAATCCTATCAGCTGCTCTGACAGACAAGCAAAAATAAAAACCCACTGTTAAAGTGAACGACAAAGGAATACCAGCCTTATGCAGGGGATTACTGTACCATAATTATCTTCATACAAATGCTTTTTCATGCCTTTGCAAACAGAGTAGACCCAGACCAGACCAGATGACTCCTATAGGAGCCTTCTGAACAGGGTTTGCTCTGTTTGCTAATGAAATTATAATAGATCTAACATTTCTACCAATACCAAACATTGTTCAGTGCATATATTGGAGAGTAAAGATTCTGGTTATTCATAGTGTCATTATTTCTTACATGAATATTCAACATGGGAAGAGTTGTTAAGCATTTCGATAGACAAAATCAGGCAAATAGTGCTGACCAAGATCAAATGGCTCCATCCAGGTCAACATTATTCGTTACTATGTCAGTTTAATTTAACCCATTCCCTCATTGGCTATTTTTAGATGTAACCTCTTTTAATAAATCTACCGAAAAGGAGCATTAGAGAAAAGGATTTTTTTTTAGAATTTTATGGTTCTGAAACCATTGTGAAAAATAGAGCATTTGCTCCTTAGGAGCAAATGCTCTATTTATCACAATGGTTTCAAAAAGTCACTTTTACAGAAGCGCCAAAATGCATCAATATGCGGGAATGGGTTAAAGTTATCACAATGTTGCCCAATTGACTTACTCAACTCAAGTAAGGGTAAAGGGTAGAAATAGACTAATTTTAGCATAATACGGCATTTCCAGTAGGTAATACACTTTAACAGTAAGTCTATAAATAAATTCTGGGTAGCATCACCCACATATTTGGGATTTCTATTTTTCTGCAAGGTCAATACATGTACAGACCCTGTGCACTCATCTTTATTCATGCCAATTTACAGCAACTTTGGTCACTACAGAGAGTGCTGTCTTAAAGCTGTCTTAACCCTTTACCTGTTGAATATTCATGTCAGAAATAATAACATCATGAATATTTATTAGCTGAATTTTTCAAAGGAATATTTTGCTTTAGCCATATACAGCAAAACCCCGCTAATGCGACCACCTTAAAGAGGCATAATTCTGGGTGCTAGATGCAGGTGGTAGCTTAATGCAGGACAAAAGTAATGCAGAAAGCTCCTAGAGGAGCTTTCTGCATTACTTGTGTCCTGCATTAAGCAACCACCTGCTTATAAATACACCCACATTTATTCATTAAGTGGTCGCATTAGAGGGGTTATACTGTACATAAACTAAGAGGTATACCATGTTATAAGCAAACAGAACAGACCCTTATCAGACAACTCTTAAAGGAGCCATCTGATCTGGGTCTACTGTTTGCAAATGTGTGAAGGAAAGGATTAACCCTTTACACCATAGAAATGCCTTAAAACAGCCTTGCAGAGTAGACCCAGATCAAATGGCTCCAGTAGAAGCCTTCAGATCATGGTCTGCTTTGTTTGCTGATGAAATATGTCAGATCTGATTCTACAGTTTCTGCCATGACTTAACCTTCCTGTGTTCCATTATCAAATTTCATCATATTTATATTCATGTTATTTCTTACATGAATATTCATGAAGTAAAGGGTTAACAACACAAAGCTCATCATATTTGCGGTATTTACCGGTACCCTATCTTTTACAATATCCTGTCTCCATCTTCCATTGTAAAACTGAATAACTGTAAACTATAATTTGGTATTCAGAGCTACAGATAACTGTGCGTACTCAAATACTAAAATCGTCATTTCTCCACCAAACCCTATGTTGTGACCACTCTTTAGAATCGTCTCGAAGAGACGATTCTAAAGAGTGGTCACAACATAGGGTTTGGTGGAGAAATAAAGAAGTTATACTTGAAAATATTTTCATTTACGCATCTTATCTGGAGCTCTGATATTGTTTTGAAAACTTTTTTTAAAAAGGGCAATAACTCCTATATTAGTGAAGCCAGAGTTATGGACCTTGTGCATGACACTTCCTCTCATTATGCTCTTTCCATATATGAAGTTTCAATATATAATGACATTATGAATTATTATAATGACACAATTACACAAGAGGTATTGGTATTTTCTACATACAAACTGTAGTCAGATCTATTGAAATTACATAAACAAACAGAGCAGAGTCTGATAAGATGGCTCCTGATGACATTGAATCTCGGTCTACCCTGTTTGCAATGGAAAGAGTTAAATGAAACTTATTGTGTGGTAAGATACTGTAGATCCTGGTCAAACTGTTCCTTCAGCAGCAGTTTCAGCTTGGTCTTCACTGTTTGCCTTTAACCCTTTACTCCATAAGTATGCATTTCTACGCCTTTGCAAACAGAGTAGACCAAGATCAGACGGCTCCTATAGGAGCTGTCTGATCAGGGTCTGCTCCGTTTGCTTATGACATAATATAGATTTAATTCTCCAGATTCTGTCATGCTAAAAATTCTTTTGTTCATAGTACTATTATAAATTTTCAGGTAATTAATATTCATGATGTCATTATTTCTTACCTGAATATTCATTGAGTAAAGGGTTACAACAGGGTTTACTGTATTAGATAAACCAAAGAATGTTTGCAGACAAGGCCCTATAATTGACAAAGCAAATTTCAAAACAAGTCATTTCTTTTTCAAGTTCAAATATGAGTAATTTATAGAAAATTTGTCTTAACCCTTTCCCTCATATAAACGTGTTTTCACGCATTTGCAAACAGAGTAGACCCAGATCAGACGGCTCCTATAGGAGCCGTCTGATCAGGGTCTGCTCTGTTTGCTATTGAAATTTGCTAGATCTATTTCTTTACTTTCTAAAATGGCTACAATGCTTCACCTGCCATATTTATTTATAACTATTTTGCTCGTGAATATTCAGTAGGTATTGAAATTTGGAATAAACATAGAACAGGGAAAGGGTTAACCCTTTACCTAAATGTGACATTTTCCAAGCCCTTGCAAACAGAGCAGACCTAGAGCACATGGCTCCTACATGATCCATCCAATCTGGTTCTACTCTACGCAATGGCATGAAAAGGCATTTATGTGAAGGACTGGGTTAAAAGTCATTTAGATGACAGAGTTCAATGGATTCAAAATCAGCCAGACTTTCTCAATATTCTTTTACATTGGAAGATTAAATTATAATACACAAAGGTCAAGGGTCGACAAGTTAGCTGCCTTTGTCTGACAAATCTTCAATTCAAACATTTAACAAATTGTACAAAAATGTGTATAACCAGGTCCAGATAAGGTGCGAACATTTAAACATTTTCAACAAGAGCTCCTTTATTTCTCCACCGAACCCTATACTATGACCACTCTTTAGAATCGTCTCTTTGAGACGATTCTAAAGAGTGGATCGTCTCTTTGAGACGATTCTAAAGAGTGGTCACAGTATAGGGTTTGGTGGAGAAATGACACTTTTAGTACTTGGGTACGCACCTTTATCTGTAACTCTGGTGCGCAACATTTGTCTGTATTATATTTGTTCGAAAACAAAATTGATTTAACCCTTTACCTCATAGATGTATAAACACTTTGAAACTTTATAAACAGAGTAGACCCAGATCAGATGACTCCTACAGGGTCTGCTCTGTTTGCTTATAAATTAATATAGATCTAATTTCACCATGGTGATACATTTCCTTGTTCATGATGCCATTATAAAATTTCAGCTATTCATCTAATTAATATTCATAAGTCATCATTTCTTACATGAATATGCATGAAGTAAAGGGTTAAATTTATTCACTCGACAGCACCTGCATTGTTTTGGCCTACAATGACTTTAGAACCTGACAAACTTTTGGGCACACAATTGTTTTCAACTCTTTGCATGCTAGTGTGGAATCTGGAATTTTGCAAACAGTTTGGCTCCAGATGAGATGCTTAATAACCCAGCAACTCATCAGGGTCAAAACTATTTGACACTCTTGACAGCATTTTTTTCTTCAGAATGGCAGCAGGTAACATTTTTTTTGGCAGACAGCAATTGATTAGCATGTAAAGAGTTAACCCTTTACTCCATGAATATTCATGTAAGAAATAATAATGTACCATGAATATTAATTAGATTATTTTTTATAATAGCACATGGACACAGGAAATGTTGACCATGGCACAATCTGTAGAATCATACCTATTTTATATCATTAGCAAACAGAGCAGACCCTCATCAGATCGCTCCTACAGGAGCCATCTGATCTGGGTCTTCTCTGTTTGCAAAGGTGTAGAATGGTGTATTTATGGAATAAAAGGCTACTGTGTATTTTTGTTGACGAGAAATCCTGCTTTGCACAAATATGATTTCCACCAACAAAATGTAATCAATGACCAATGATAATGATTCTTATTCTGACCAATGAAACAAATGCTTTAAAACTCTCTGCAAATGACAATACACCATAACAAAGAAAGATAACTCTTACAAATAATTATGATTGACGATTGCTTGCTGCAGCTTTGGTTTAACAAATTATCCCCCTTGCTTGGGTAACAGCAGAACATGACAGTGGCAAGTTCTGTCTGGTTTTTGTGTCTAGGATGAATGCATTATTTGGTATCAACATTATCACATGAAAAAGCACCAATCGGAACCTAGCAGTCCTTTTTCTGCCTAACCCTCTCCTGATGCGGTTATGCATTTTTTTCTTTTTCTCTCGAATTTCATTGCTTCCTGAGGGAATATTAACACACTACACAACACATTCCATCAAGGAACCCGCCATTTCGAAACAGAAAAAAAGAAACAAAAATTCTCGTTAAATCTCAGGTATAAGAATATTGCAGAGAAGAACGTCTGTACAACGTTTTGATTCACTGGCTGTGTCATACAGCGTTTACACTCGGGAGTTTGACAGGAGAGTCATAACTGTTTGTCGTAACTGTCTGTGGATTCTCCACTAACTGACCAGACTCTTGGGACGACGATATTGCCTTATTGTATTCCGCCAACTCCATAGTACCATCTGAAAAAAATAAAACAATATTTCTTCCATAAATTTCATATTAGTGAACACTTATAATAGCAAAGTCACACAATATGCCAGTTTGATAATCATCAACCCTTTCCTCCATAGGCTATTTTCAGACCCAACCTCTTTGGATGAATCTACCCAAAAGGAGCATTTACTAGAGAATAGTCAAATTTTAGAATTTTGCAGTTTGAAACCATTGTGATAAATAGAACATTTGCTCCTATAGGAGCGAATGCTCTATTTACCACAATGGTTTCAATGAGTGGTTATTACAGAGGCCTAGAAAGGTGTATTTATGGAGGAAAGGGTTAAATGTTTTAACCCTTTCTCTGTTCTATATTTATTCCAAATTTAAATACTTATTGAATATTCATGGACAAAATAGTTAAAGTGAAATATAGCAGCTGGAACATTGTAGCCATTTTAGTAAGTAAAGACACAGATCTTTCAAATTCCATTAGCAAATACAGCAGACCCTGATCAGACGGCTCCTATAAGAGCTGTCTGATCTGGGTCTACTCTTTTTGCAAATGCATGAAAACAATTCATGTTAATATGAAGGAAAGGTTTAAAGCTGTATACATGTATTTATTCAAGCTTGTGAGAACTATTGACAGGGTGTCAACCAGCTGGAATCCTGGTGAGATGCAGAGTTACTTATCTGGATCAAAGCTGTTTGCAAATGCCAGTCAGTTAACAATTAATTATCAATACTAATGCAATGCCAGTCAGTTAAAAATTATCAATACTAATGCAATGCCAGACAGCTAACAATTAATTATCAATATTAATGCAATGCCAGACAGTGAACAATTAATTATCAATATTAACGCAATGCCAGTCAGTTAACAATTAATTATCAATATTAACGCAATGCCAGTCAGTTGACAATTAATTATCAATACTAATGCAATGCCAGTCAGTTGACAATTAATTATCAATACTAATGCAATGCCAGTCAGTTGACAATTAATTATCAATATTAACGCAATGCCAGACAGTTAACAATTAATTATCAATATTAACGCAATGCCAGTCAGTTAACAATTATCAATATTAATGCAATGCCAGTCAGTTGACAATTAATTATCAATACTAATGCAATGCCAGTCAGTTGACAATTAATTATCAATACTAATGCAATGCCAGTCAGTTAACAATTAATTATCAATATTAACGCAGCTAACTCTTTGATTGCTGAAAATAATTGGAATGGTCCATCTGTGTTTATTTAACCCTGTTCTTCTGATCTGGGTCTACTCTGTTTGCAAATGCGTGAAAACGCATTTGTATGAAGGAAAGGTTTTACCCTTTCCTCCATACATACACCTTTCTACGCCTCTATAAAAGTGACTTCTTGAAACCATTGTGATAAATACAGCATTTGCTCCATAGCAAAATGTAATGCTCTATTTATCAGAATGATTTCAAAACTATACAATTCTAATTTTTTTCCTTTTCTCTAATAAATGCACCTTTTTGGTAGATTTATTCAAAGAGGTATGAGGGAAGAGCACAAATGTAATGAATAAAGATTCAAATTCAAAAACCTAAATTGTCCATTTCTTCACCAAACCGTATGTTGTGATCACACTCCAGACAAATTCTATTTCCAGACTCAACCTTTTTGAATAAATCTAGAGAAAAGGAAAATTAGTTTTGAAACCATTGTGATGAATAGAGCATTTGATCCCATGGGAGCAAATGCTCTTTTTATCACAATGGTTTCAAAAAGTGCAATTCACAGAGGCATCAATATGAGGGAATGAGTTAAAGCTGCAAAAATGGTCAAAAATTGATTTATTCAGCTGTTGAAACTTCCCTTCAGAATTTATAGAGAAGGGAGTCTGGGCATCAGAATACGTAGTGAAATTAGTTCTCACAAATAACATAGCATGCTCTCCAAAACAAGTTTTTCAACATACCATTACTACTAAGATCAGTGTTTGTAGCTTGATCTTTCATAGTTTGTTCTTTCGGCCGCCGTCTCCGTTTCCGATGACGACCACCATGTACACCACCCGTATCTTCATATGAAAGAGAACTGTCACCTGGGTCACATGACATACGGTCACATGACCTGTTTGATATCGAGCGTCTATCATGCGCATCACTACTATTATGTCCAATTGGCACAGTATTACACAATGGGGACGGAGGATTTGCTAAAGATTCCCCGCCCCCTAACACATCCCCCTCTCCAGAGTTCGGGTTGTTGCTATGATGATTAAGGTGCTGCACTGAATTTTCAAGGCTTTTTGATTGGTTAATATTATTGAAATTATTGTCACTGGCCCTGTGATGTCCTGGTAGAGAACCATTTGGATGAAATGTTGTTGGCTGAAAATAAATCAATGAAAAATGTCAGTACATTGTATCCCCAAGTATATTAAATCCTCACTTTTATAGCATTTTCACACATATGCAAATACAGCACATCTCAGATATGCTGGAGTTGTCTGATTAGGGGCTGCTGTTTGCTTATGGAATTATACAGATCTGATTTACAATTATTACAATACTATTTATATTAAATTTAGCCAATTAATCCTTTACTCCATGAATATTCATGTAAAAAAAATGAAATCATGAATATTAATTAGATTTTAACATTTATAATGGACAATGGACACAGGAATTCTTGGCCATAGCAGAAACTAGTTCATATCATTATAAGTAAAGAGGAGTAGACCCAGATCATATGCCTCTTATAGGAGCCATCTGATCTAGGTCTAAGGCATAGAAAAGCATATTTATGGAGTTAAGGGATTTAATATGTAAAGGGTTTATATTCATTAACCCTATCCTCCGTTAATATGCCTTTCTACGCCTCTGTAAAAGTCACTTTATGAAACAATTGTGATAAATAGAGCGTTTGCTCCTATAGGAGCAAACGCTCTATCTATCACAATTATTTCAAATTACAAATTTCTAAAATTTCCTTTTCTCTAGTTAGTGCTCCTTTTCGGTAGATTTATTCAAAGAGGTTGTGTCTAAAAATAGCCTATGGAGGAAAGGGTTAACTCATTGTGTGTTATATGAATATTCATGAGACAAAACAGTGAAGAAAAAGGGAAAAGAACTTACTGTATAATGGTTTGACCCGTCAGTAGAATTTAATGTATCTATCTCAGACAATGGGTTTACATTAATGTTCATTTTATGATAGTTTCGAGGTATATGTCCATTGGCTATGGTGCCATTCATGCCGTTAAGCACCACTCCTCCATTTTTCATTTTCGCCCGTAAACTGTCACTATAGATTCGCTGTGATGAGTCCTGAAACTTGTTCCTGACCACATCATTGATTGCATCTGCAAAACATAATGTGACATAAAGTTGAACATACATTTAACCCTTTGCTCCATAAATACGCCTTTCTACGCCTCTGTAAAAGCCACCTGTTGAAACCATTGTGATAAATAGAGCATTTGCTCCTATAGGAGCAAATGCTCTATTTATCACAATGGTTTCAAATTACAAAATTAAAAAAATCCTTTTCTCTAGTTAATGCTCCTTTATGGTAGATTTATTCAAAGAGGTTGGATCTAAAAATAGCCTATGAGGGAATGGTTTAAGTAAAGGGTTAAGAAGTAGAACACATTTTACTTACCCATCATTCTGCGTTGCTGTCGCTGTTTCAGCCAGCACATGAATATGAAGATGACAAGAAGCAGCATCATCACACCAATGGCTATACCCAGATACATATACAGCTTCATATTGTTGGAATCCTGTACAGTTTTCTTTGTTTTTTCATGTGTATCTGGTTTAGGTGTTCTGTTGGGCGACATTGTTTGATCAATAATGTCATCTTTTGGTTTGAATACTGTGGGTGGCGGAGGTTCTCCTGTGAATGAATTATAGACAGAAATTGTAGACAATATCTACAGTATAATCACAAGTCAAGCTTATCGCTTGAAGGTGTTACATGTATGACAATCACAGCAGAGCCAGATGAAAGGGCTCTTCTAGGAGACCTCTCATCTGAGGTTAGTTTGCAATGAGCATAAATGACTCGTTTTCCTCACTGAAAGGATTACCTCCATAGATATGCCTTTCAACATCTTTGAAAACAGAGTAGACCAGATTAAGACAGCCCCTATAAGAGACATCTGATCAGGATCTGCTGTGTTTGCCTATTGAATTATACATATCTGATTCTACAGTATCCGCCATGGTCAAAATTCCTTTGATAATATGCCATTATAAATATTAATTCATTAAGTCATTAACCCTTTCAGTGCCAAATTTCTTATTGTTGTCTGCAATCCAAGTTTGTTAAATCATTCAGTAAAATAAGGAAATGAGATAAATAAATACAAATTTCAAAGGAATAAAGCACATATATAGAAATAGAGACTGAGACAAATAGTGAAGTCCCTGATCAGATGCCGCCTTGAAAGGCGGTGTCTGATCTGGGACTGCACTATTTGTCGTCGTGCATTTATGTGACTGCGGCGGTGAAAGGGTTAATATACATGATGTTTGCTTATGAAATAATACAGATATGAATTAACAGTTTCAGTCATGGTCAATAATTCCTGTGTCCATGTGCTCTTATGACACATAAATCTATTTGATATTCATACCATTATTTCTTACATGAGGTAATGAGTTGCCTACCTTTGGTCTTTTCAACAACTTCAGTGCTGTAAGGGCTCGACCCGGCTGAATTAAAGGACTGCATTTTAATGAGGTATTCGGTTCCTGGCAGCAGGTTTTTTAATAAATGAGCCCTGACGCTGGGTTCCAATAGGGTAGCATTCTGAAATTCCTCCTCATAGTGATATGGCTTGTAGAAAATATAGAAACCCTCAATCGGAGTTGATGTAACAATGTTATTCTGAAAATACATGAGAATAAAACACAATACATTATTTAGTGTAACCATTAAAATATAAAAAAGAAGTATCATTCTTGGTCTTTAAGGCTAGCTATATTTAATAAAAGGACAAAGAAGCTTTCTGCAGAACTTTTTTCCCTGCATGAAGCAATTGTTTTAGGACACCTAGGTTAAATGTTTCATTTTCAAAAGGACAATTAAGGTATATACAAATATTGTACAGTAAAACCTCTCTAATGTCACCACCAAAAAGTCTTTTAATTCTAGGGTGTTGAGGCTGGTGGTACCTGAATGCAGGATGTAAGTTATGCAGAAAGTTCCTTCTGGAGCTTTTTGCATTTCATACTTTTTTCCTGCATTAAGCAACCACACACTTTTAATGACAGCCATGTTTATTCACTAACCCTTTCCTCCATAAATGCGCCTTTCTACACCTTTGCAAAGAGAGAAGACCCAGATCAGACGGCTCCCAAAGGAGCCGTCTGATCTGGATCTGCTCTGTTTGCTTACGATATAATATAGATATAATTGTACACTTTCTGCCATGGCCCAAACTTCCTGTCTCCATGTACTATTATAACAGTTAATCTAATCAATATCCATGATGTCATTTTTTCTTACATGAATATTCATGGAGGAAAAGGTTAAGTGATCACTTTAGAGGGGTTCTACTGCTTATCATAAAAAGAATACAAAAGTATTCCTAAAACTGAAAGAGATTAGTAGTTTTTTTCAACAGTACTTACATGCCATTTGATATTGAGCGCATGTGTATTTTCAAAGTCAATGGCTATCACTTCCACAATCTGGGGCTCTTTCTTAGGGGGCTTCAGGACAGGCTCTGGGTATGTCTTCATCTCAAACTTATCTGAGTTTGGACTCTGATTGTTATCATCATTAGAATAAACTGCAGAAATACGAAACTTATATGTGGCACCTGAAATAAAAAAAAATAACATGTACCAGAAAAAAGAGCTATAGATAAAAGTGAGCTTTCAAATGCTAATATTGTCATTTCTCCATTAAACCCTATGTTATGGCTATTCTTTAGAAACCGTCTCAGAGAGACGATCTCTGCATGGGGTTTGTTTGAGAAATAAAGGTGCTATTCTTAAAAATGTTTCATTTTTTGCGTGTTACTATTCCACTGATAAATGGTGATTGATATTTATCAGGAAAAGGACATAGCACATGTATGGTAGTTATACATTCCTTAGGAAACATTTGGTCCCGGTGATGGTAAAACAAAAGTGTTCAAAGGAACACATCAACATTTCAGTGAATCAGATCTATGTAACTGCATAAGCAAACAGAGCAGACCCTGATCAGACGGCTATTAAAGGGGCTGTCTGAAATAACCCTTTTACTCCATAAATACACCTTTCTCAGCCTTTGCAAACAGAGTTGACCCAGATCAGATGGCTCCTATAGGAGCCGTCTGATCAGGGTCTGCTCTGTTTGCTTATGATATAATATAGATATGACTCTACAGTTTCTGTCATCGCCAGCATTTCCTTTGTTAATATGCCAGTATAAAAATGATTCTAATTAATATTTATGACGTAATTATTTCTTACATGAATATTCATGGAGTAAAGGGTAAAGTCTACTCCGTTTACAAAGGAGTCAAAAGGGAAAAAGGGTTAGATTACAAACAGGACAAAACTAACGGAGCACGTGTACTTACGGGCATCTAGATCACGGACTTCATACATGTACACATCGCTGTCAATGTCTCGCTCCTCCGTGTGCCAGCGATCTTTCTTTGCAACCTTTTTGTACTGGACTTTGAAGAATACGATTTTCAAGCCATCATTTTTCTTCACAGTCCAGTTTAACATCACAGACGTATCGGATAGCTGGGTTACCTCAGGTTTTGTTGGTGGCACCATCAGCTTTGCTGTAAAAGAAATAAAAATAATAAAAAAACTGCACACTAGGCCCATTTTTCATACACTTGTTGAAAATATCAGATATTTTTTTCAGTACAGTAAAGTCTCACTAACACTACCTCTTAACCCATTACCACATAGGCTATTTTTAGATACAACCTCTTTGAATAAATCTACCGAAAAGGAGCACTAACTAGAGAAAAGGAAATTTTTTTATAACTTGGTAGTTTGAAACCATTGTGATAAATAGAGCGTTTGCTCTATTTATCACAATGGTTTCTCAAAGAGACTTTTAGAGAGTCGTCAATATGAGGGAATGGATTAAAAGCTAATTAGCGTCTATGCTGTTTGTCATTCAAAATCTTCTACAAAATTTTAAGTCTTTCATACTGAACGGATTCTATATATGGCACCGATTGGCAAGTCCACTTTCAAAACTTGGAAAAGATTAACATTTGTTAACTGCACACCAGCAGAACAATTGAAATCTAGGTTTTGAAGACGATGGAAACAGTTCCTACTTTTCATGCTGCAGTAAATGATAACTTTTTGCAGACAAAACTTGCTTAGAGTGTAAGATGTTCCTTACAGAGACCAACAGCTAATAACTGTACCAAACGTAATATCTAACCTTCTGCGCTGTATTAATGAATTGGTGAAAATATTTGCAAACATTTTGGATCCAGATGAAAGGCTGAGTAACTACAGGATCAAAACCATTTCACAATCTAATTCTGTATTTTTTTTACACAGATATCAATATTAAAACTTTGCAGATGACAATAATTGCTGAGTGCAGCATGTTAACCCATTACCTTATAGGCTATTTTTAGATGCAACCTCTTTGAATAAATCTACCGAAAAGAAGCATTAAATAGAGAAAAGGATTTTTTTCAGACTTTTGTAGTTTGAAACCATTGTGATAAATAGAGCATTTCCTCCTATAGGAGCAAATGCTCTATTTATCACAATGGTTCACCAAGTGACTTTTATAGTCATCAAAAGTCATAAATGAGGGAATGGGTTAACGAAGTAAAAAATGTATTCTGGTTGTAGCTACCATTTTTAAACTCCCGCTTTTCGGTTTGTGCAGGTCTCAACTTCTTGCTCTTTCTGCGTCCATTCTTCTTAGGTTTTCGTCTTCTTGAACCCTGACCAGCAGGTATATCATTCCGTCTACGCGCTTCACCCTCTGAGGGCACTGTTGTTACATTCTGATCCGACAAAGGTTGTGACCCTGCAAGAAAGAAACACAAATTCTTAGACAGTTGTTTTGCTGAAAGAAAACAATGAAATTACTCCTCATAAAATGTTAGTCCTTTCCGTGTTGAGTTTGCATGTAAGCAATAATGACATCATAAATATTGATTAGCTGAATTTTATAATACCGGATGTTTTGGTATTGGTAGAAACTGTAGAGTCAGAACTATTTTTATTTCATAAGCTAACAGAGCAGACGGCTCCTATACTCTGTTTGAAAAGGTGTGAAAAGAGTTTATAGGAGGGAAAGAGCTAACCCTTTACTCCATAAATACGCCTTTCTACACCTCTGTATAAGTCAATTTTTGAAACCATTGTGATAAATAGAGCATTTGCTCCTGTGGTTGCTTAATGCAGGGCATTGGTGATGCATATAGGAGCTTTCTGCATTACTTTTGACCATCATTATGCTATCACCTGCCTTACAGACCCTTACTTAAACCTCTTTTTAATGGTTGCTTAAGACAAGTTCTACTGTACTGTATTTCAATTCAAACCTATTGATAACTACCCAGCTGAGAATATACTAGATCCTGATTGGATATCATATTCCCATGAAAGAATATGATATAAGTCGAAATATAATTGCAAAATTGATATATATGTATGTTTAAGAAATCCTGCTCTTAAAGCAATAAAAATAGTACAGTAATGTATCCAGATTTAACTAACCCATTCCCGCATACTGACACTATTTGACGCCTCTATAAAAGTCACCTTTTGAAACCATTGTGATAAATAGAGCATTTGCTCCATAGGAACAAATGCTCTATTTATCACAATGGTTTCAAAACAACACAATTCTAAAAAATTTCCTTTTTTCTAGTAAACGCTCCTTTTTGGTAGATTTAATCAAAGAGGTTGGAACTAAACATAGCCTATGAGATAAAGGGTAAAACAGACTTTCTTACTTCTCAACCAAACCCTATGTTACTGGTATTCATTACACTTGTCTTCCAGAGATGATTTGAATGAGCACCACCAATATAGGCTTTGGCACAGAAATACAGAAAATACTTTCCTTATAATGTAAATACTTAATTATAGCTCTGACTAAAGACAAAAAACATGCAATCTGAAACATGCTAAGTTATTGCAAAGTTTGATCCACACCAAGAAAAAACTGCCCCCTCAGTTTTGTAAGTGACCGAGACTAATTGCATTGGTAAGGATCTACTCTGTTTGACATTCATTCATAATCCAACTTGTCAAAGAGTGTAGACACCAATTAGCAGTCATACATTTTAAGAGGTGACTGGTCTTTTTTTTCGGTGGGACTCATGTCAAGTGTAAATGAAATATAAACATGCTGATACATAATCATGAATGAAAAATTAAAATGTTCGTGAAAAATTCATTTAAAATCATAATTCATGGTTGAAAATCCTAAACTGCTACTTAACCCTTTCCCTCATATAAACGTGTTTTCACACATATGCAAACAGAGTAGACCCAGATCAGACGGCTCCTAGAGGAGCCGTCTGATCAGGGTCTACTCTGTTTGCTAATAGAATTTGACAGATCTGTTTCTGCACTTTCTAAAATGGCTACAATGTACCACCTTCCATAATTCATTATAACTGTGTTTTTCGTGAATATTCAGTAGGTACTGGGATTTGTAATAAACATAGAACAGGGAAAGGGTTAAACATTTATTTAACCCTTTCCCTGATACAAATGCTTTTTCATGCCTTTATTAAAAGAGTAGACCCAGATCAGATGGCTTATGTGGGAGCAGTCTAATCAGGGTCTGCTCTGTTTGCTTATGAATAGATCTGACCACAGTTTGTTAAAACACCAAACCATCAGTGTGAATAGATCGTTAAAAAAAAAGCATTAAATTACTACTTACATGAAAATTCAACAGGGAAAGGGTTAATACTCCCTACCCCTTTGTCCCTATATAGGAGATGTCTGACCAGAGTCTACTGATATGTAAAATATCAGATTCTCCTACAGTTGTCATCAGATCTGGGTCTACTCTGTTTGCTACAGTTGTCATCAGATCTGGGTCTACTCTGTTTGCTACAGTTGTCATCAGATCTGGGTCTACTCTGTTTGCAAAGGTGTTAACCTTTTACTCCATAAATACGCCTTTCTACGCCTTTGCAAACAGAGTAGACCCAGATCAGATGGCTGCTGTAATAGCTGTCTGATCAGGGTCTGCTCTGTTTGCTTATAAAGATCTGATTCTTCAGTTTCTGCCATGGCCAAAAGTTTCTATTTTTGTGTAACATTATAAAAAATAATCTATTTAATATTCATAACATGAATATTCATGGAATATAGGGTTAAAGACCTCCCTATCAGGTAAATGGTTAAGCAAAGGCTAAATGTACATCTACTGTCTATGGACTTTAATGGAAATTAATGATAACCTGAAGCTTACACTCTGTAATGTTTATTTTACTTGGTGGGTATGCAAATACTAAAACCATCATTTCTCCATCAAACCCTCTGCTGTGACCACTCTAGACTTTGATGGAGAATTAAACGACCATATTTTCATCACATCTTATTTGGGTTTCTGATTATCATATTGTTTTGTATTCAATCAGTCGCAGGAAGTGATTTCTAGCTTGGCAGGAAGAAAATGAGTATTCAATTGCACCAAGGGAAGAAAAGGTGAAATATTCTGGCTCCACCAAGAGAAACCATTTCCATAGCAAAGAGAAATGAAGCAAGAGAATCCTCATCAAAAGGGACTAAAAATGTACGGGTTACAAAGTTGAATAAGTCAGTTCTGCCCCCTTTTGATGACTTTTAATGAAACTACATGAGTAGCAAATCCCTGATGACAGATCAAATTACTCCTCCTGGAGAACTTTGATCTGGGTTTGTACTGTTTGACAAAATTTTAACCCTTTCCTCCATAATTACGCCATTCTAAACCTCTGTAATAAGAAGTAAATGCTCTATTTATCACAATGGTTTCAAAACTACATAATTTCAAAATTTCCATTTTTGCTAGTAAATGTTCCTTTTCGGTAGATTTATTCAAAGAGGTTAGGTCTAAAAATAGACTATGAGGTAAAGGGTTAAGGGAAATAACAGAATTGTAATCATTCTCTACTGATAAATTTGTGCAAACATTTACAAACAGTTAATACAAAGATAGCATCTTGTCTGTATTAAAACCGTTGAAAAGAATTTGAAGAAAAATTAAAGACAGTCAGAGCTACAGAAAACTGTGCGTACCCAAATACTAAAATCGTCATTTCTCCATCAAACCCTATACTGTGACCACTCTTTAGAATCGTCTCATGGTTTGGTGGAGAAATAAAGGAGTTATTCTTTGAAAATGGTTAAATTTATGCATCTTATCTGTAGCTCTGGACAGTACAACAACTTTGGCCTAAACCCCAGACATGCTCGTACTCCTATAACCTTTTGAATGCTGAATTTTTAAAGTGGAATGATCCATCATTATTTAACAGGAAAGTCCATTCAGAGTCAAAAGGTATAATTGGCATGAAATTTTGAATGACAGTACACTCTGATCCATGGACTCTAGAAGCCCTATGATCTGGGTCTATACTGCATGTTTCCAACATTCAAAGGGTTAGATTTCAGCATTACAATACAGAAGAAAGTTTGTCTTATAAATCTGACTAGGAGAGATGAAAATGATGCTATTTAGAAATCAAGAGTGAAAAAATAGAAGTCACCATATAAGAAAATACAGGTCTATATATCAACTGTACTAAGTACCTGTGTCTCTGGCTTGTGTCCTGTGTAAGGAAGAATTGTTAGTAGCAATGTGTTAGTAGTTAATAAAATATTAGATGTCAGTAAAACATCAATCTTTTAAACACTGGATTTCCGAAGTAGAATGGTCCTTTGAGTGTCTGCTTTGTTTGCTTATGTCCTTTGAGTGTCTGCTTTGTTTTCTTATGTCCTTTTGAGTGTCTGCTTTGTTTTCTTATGTCCTTTGAGTGTCTGCTGTTTTCTTATGTCCTTTGAGTGTCTACTGTATTTGCTTATGTCCTTTGAGTGTCTGCTTTGTTTTCTTATGTCCTTTGAGTGTCTGCTTTGTTTTCTTATGTCCTTTGAGTGTCTACTGTGTTTGCTTATGTTCTTTGAGTGTCTGCTTTGTTTGCTTATGAATTAACCCATTCCCTCCTAGACTATTTTAGACTCAACCTCTTTGAGTTAATCTACCAAAAAGGAGCATTAACTATAGAAAAGGAGAAGTTTAGAAGTGTGTAGTTTTGAAACCATTGTGATAAATAGAGCATTTGCTCCTATGGAGCAAATGCTCTATTTATCACAATGGTTTCAATAAATGATGTGCAAAAAGGCGTCAGTAGGAGAGTAAGGGTTTCTATAGATTCTACTATAGAGGATTTTTAATGACAAAATCACAAGGATCTATACTGTTCACAAATGACAGTTCACTTATTTCATGCATTGGATTAGTTAACTATCTGTGTCTGAGCAGTGTCAGTAATTATCCCATTCCCTGTTGAATATTCATGTAAGAAACAATGACATCATGAATATTTATTAGCTTAATTTTAACGATGACATATGTACACAGAATCTTTCTTGGTATTGGAAAAAATTGTAGTCAGATCTATTATAATTTTATAAGCAAACAGAGGAGACCCTGATCAGGAGTCATCTGGTCTTGATCTACTATGTTTGCAAAGGTGTTAAAAGACCACGCTATCAGGCCAGGTTAATATTCTAAAAAATATCAAATATGTTTAACTCTTTCCCTCATGTAAACGTGTTTTCAAGCATTTGCAAACAGAGTAGATCCAGATCAGACAGCTCCTAGAGGAGCCGTCTGATCAGGGTCTGCTCTGTAGCTAATAAAACTTGATAGCTCTGTTTCTTTACTTTCTAAAATGTCTACAATGTTCCACCTTCAAGAAATCTTTATAACTATTTTGTTAATGAATATTCAGCAGGTACTGAAAATTGGCCTAAATATAGAACAGGGAAAGGGTTAAATGGAAGAAACATAGGAAAGATTCAAATGGGTTTTACCACTGGCAAGGACAATTTTCCAACTTCACAAAAATATGTTGCTTTGACTTCTAAACTATTGCATAAAGTTACTTTTCAAAAGCTTGGAGATTTATACTGTACGGACAACCTGTTAGTAAAATAAATCAAACATACCACATCTACAGTATGAAATTATCTACAAGCCAAGTGAGATTAAACAGCAAAGGGAGATAATCAGCTTACCTGACTCTCTTTTAGTGACGTCTACGTTCACTACCATGCTGGCATAATTTACACCAGCCTCATTTTCAGCAAAACATTGGTACAGACCATGGCTACCAGCTACGGCATTTCGTATCACCATCCTGTCATCTGAATAAAACAGAACAAAACAGGTTAACACCATTTGCTAATGCATTGGTTGCATTAACCCATTCCCTCATAGGCTATTTTAGATCCAACCACTTTGAATAAATCTACCGAAAAGGAGCATTAACTAGAAAAAAGGATTTTTTTTTAGAATTTTGTAGTTTGAAACCATTGTGATAAATAGAGCATTTGCTCCTATAGGAGCAAATGCTCCATTTATCACAATGGTTTCAATAGGAGATTTTTAGAGGCGTAGAAAGGCGTATTTATGGAGGAAAGGGTTAACCCCATAATCCATAAATACTCCTTTCTACGCCTTTGCAAACAGAGTAGACCCAGATCAGATGGCTCCTATAGGAGCCGTCTGATCAGGGTCTACTCTGTTTGCTTATGATATAATATAGATATGTTTCTACAGTTGATTTCATGGTAAAACAATCCTGTGTCCATGTGCTAATATAACAAACTAATCTAATTAATATTGATGACTTCATTATTTCTTACATATTCATGGAGGAAAGGGTTAAAAAATCACAAACAGTGTCAAACTGACATATTTAGTGTTAACCTCATATGCAACTTCTGAATATATGTCGATTGAATTTTCTTATGGCATATGGGATATTTAACCCTTTCCTCCATAAATATGCCTTTCTACGCCTCTGTAAAAGTCACTTTATGAAACCATTGTGATAAACAGAGCATTTGCTCCTATAGGAGCAAATGCTCTATTTATCACAATGGTTTCAACCTACAAAATTCTAAAAAAAATTCCTTTTCTCTATGTATGCTCCTTCTCGGTAGATTTATTCAAAGTGGCTGGATCTAAAAATAGCCTATGAGGGAATGGGTTAAGCCAAACTGTATAATCAGATCTACACAATTCCATATGCACACAGAGCAGTCCCTGATCAGCCAGTTTCTACAGTACTTACTGGGTCTACTCTGTTTGCAAAGGTGTGAAAAGGAATTTCTATGCAATGTATAAGGTTGATTATTAAAAGGTTGGGTGGCCTGACATTTATGGTAACTAAAAGTTAAAACAAGATCTAATTCTGTGATTTTAAGACAGGTGGTAGCTTAATGCAAGACTAAAGTTTTGCAGAAAGCTCCTTCTGCATTACTTTCATCCTGTATTAAACCTTTCCCTCATATAAACGTGTTTTCACGCATGTGCAAACAGAGTAGACCCAGATCAGACGGCTCCTAGAGGAGCCGTCTGATCAGGGTCTACTCTGTTTGCTAATAGAAATTAAGCGACCCTCTGCTATTAGACCTCCATTGTTAATTCATCATTGTACAATTGATGATCTTACCTCCATTGAAAGCCTTCAGGATATTGCCATTGTGTAGCCATGTGATCTGTGGATCTGGTTTACCCGTAATAATACACTCTAGTTCAATATGGCCGCCAAGACTGACATTCACTGCCTCCCGCACTGGATGAACCGTTGGCGGCTCTGCAAGTAGAAATTATTTATATACATGTAATTCATACCATGCAATGAGAAGCATGCAAACAGTGTGATCCATATTAACTCTGTCGTTCATGAATATTCATGAGGAAATAATGACTGTATGAATATTAACCCATTCCCTCCTAGGCTATTTCTAGACCCAACCTCTTTGAATAAATCTACCGAAAAGGAGCATTAACTAGAGAAAAGGAAAAGTTTAGAATTGTGTAGTTTTGAAACCATTATGATAAATAGAGCATTTGCTCCTATAGGAGAAAATGCTCTATTTATCACAATGGTTTGATAGTGATTTTTACAGAGGCGTAGAAAGGCGTATTTATGGAAGAAAGGGTTAATCAAATGTTTTATAATGGTATGTAAACACAGGAGGAAGTTTTGACCTATGCCAAAACTGTAGAATCAGATCTATGTTACTCCATAAACAAACAGACATATCCTGATCAGACAGCTCCCACAGGAACTGTCTGATCTGGGTCTACCCTGTTTGAAATGGCATTGAAAAGCATATCTACGTAGTCAGGGTTGATATGTAAAGTAACTCAGTATCTCATTAGAAATACCCCCGATATCCTCACAACTGACATTCTTCCCATTCTTCTAAGAAATATAATCGAAGTGTCATATACTATGGCTCCTCATGGGCCGCTCGCTTATTCTGCATCTGATCTGGATCAGACTAAAGACCATAAACATACTACAGCCCTATGAATGGAGCTTGCATAACCCTTTCCCTGTTCTATGCCTATTCCCAATTTCAATACCTACTGCATATTCATGGGAAAAACAGTTACAAGGAAATATGGAAAATGTAACATTGTAGCCATTTTAGAAACAAAGAAACAGATATTTCAAAGTCCATTAGCAAACAGAGCAGACCCTGATCAGACAGCTCCTGTAGGAGCTGTCTGATCTGGGTCTACTCTGTTTACAGATGCGTGAAAACAGGTTTATATATGAGAGAAAGGGATAAAATATAACCTGAGTCTTATCTCCTATTCTGCTATTCATGACCTGATTCACATTTACAAACAGTTTGGATCCAAATGAGACGATGAGTAACTCCGCATCTCATCACGATCCACGTTATTTGACACTTGGTCAATTGTTTTTCATAGGTATGTTCGAATAGGAAGTAGTGGAAATGCACGAGATTCAAATGTGAGCAGACATTAATTTCCACCATGCAGTAAGGTTTAACCCTTACTGTGTGGGACACGAGTCATTAATGTCCTTTGCAAACAGTGTAGACCCAGATGAGAGGGCTCCTAGAGGAGCCCTCTCATCAGGGCCTGCACTGTTTGTCACGTTACACTTGACTTTAGGAAAATCCCTAAATATTCAACATAAGCTTGGCCTGTTCGAATTTTGGAAGAGTCCATTTGAAAACTCAGCGTAGTAAGGTTTGAAACAAATCTTTACAAGAGAGCTAATAATTTTTAAACTTTGTGCCCTATCTAACAAAATCTGGCAGCAGTAAAACAGCACGTTCTTTCCATTATGATACAAAGAAACTCTATCAGCCTGCAGCTATCCCATTACCTGATAGAGATGCCTTTGCAAACAGAATAAACTCAGATCAGAATGGCTCTTATAGAAGCCGGTATCAGCTCTTTTTGCTTTGAAATAAAATAGATCTGATTCTACAGTTTCTTCCATGGTAAAAATTTAATATTCTTGTGTTTATTTGCAATTTTCAGCCAATAACTATTCAGGATGCCATTATTTCTTACATGATTATCCATTTGGTTAACCCTTTATAAACACTTTTTCACATCTTTGCAAAAAGAGTAGACCCTGCACTTTGAGAGGGGGGGGTGTATTGTTTCTGCTCTGTCTGTCTTCAAATTTGGCATGCATGTGCAATTTATGGAGACAAATATATTGGGGTGACTTATTACTGTCAAGATCATACATCAAGGTTAAAGGTCATATTTTTTTTTTGGGGGGGGGGGGGGGGGGGGGGGGGGGGGGGGGTCCGGACTCTACTAATAACAATTTATAATGTGTACATGTCATAAATTTAGCAAATAAATATTCATGATGCCATTACTTCTTACATAAATATTCAACAGGGAAAGAGCAGTATTCAATTATCCCCCTTACTCATCTCAGAAAATCACACCAGCAGTGAAGACATATTAACCCATTCCCGCATATTGAATATCGAATAACCTATCTTAACAAATTCTCTCATACTTTCTCCTTTTGATGCTTCTGTAAAAGTCACTTTGTGAAACCAGTGTGATAAATAGAGCATTAAATTTTCAATTTTGCTCCATAGGAGCAAATGCTCTATTTAACACAATGGTTTCAACCCTACACTAATCTTAAATTTACCTTTTCTCTAGTAAATGCTCCTTTTCGGTAAATCTATTCAAAGAGGTTGGGTCTAAAAATAGCCTATGAGGTTATGGGTTAAACAGTTTGGATTTAGATCAGACACTTGCAGAGATCACTGTATCTCAACAGGATCCAAACTGTTTGACCTCCGACTGTATGTTTCAATGAGTCAAGAGGCTAGTGCAGTATGATTCTGATGTGACGATGTGTCACTTTGTGTCTCATCTGGATCCACACTGTTTGCCATTTTAACCCTTTCCCTCATAGGCTATTTTTAGATCCTATAGGAGCAAATGCTCTATTTATCACCATGGTTTCAAGAAGTGGTTATTACAAAGGCGTAAAAAGGCGTATTTATGGAGGAAAGGGTTAAGACCAAACTATTTTGCAGAAGCCTTTTTAATTTCTTGAAATGCTTTTTGACTTATTATTGGACATAAGTTTGTAAAGACAATTATAAAGAGTGGTCCCAATATAGGGTTTGGTGGAGAAATAAAGGAGTTATTCTCGAAAATACTTGAACTTACGCATCTTATCTTGAGCTCTGTACATGAGATGTCATCATTTCTTACATGAATATTCACCAAATAATAGGGTTTTGCAACAGTTTATTCGTAAACATGTTAAGTGTTGCATCAGAATTTCTTCATCTGAATTCCATCAAATTGGATGCTATATTATGCAAGCAATGCGCTCAAATATGAAGCCTCAATTTCATTGGTAACTACATAATTGTTCTGTAGCTAATTCCCTGCCAAGATAAAAGCGATCTTATGATTTGATATGAAACTTTATCAGCGTTATCACGGATACCCTGCCACATCAAGTTTCGATCTTGATGTTTAAGACTCCCATTACAAGATGGAAGATTATGAGATAAATTCCCCAAAACATGCTTTTAGCTGCAATCATGAAATTTATGCATATTAACTCTCAAAACACTGAGTAAATCATTGTTAACCCATTCCCTCATAGGCTATTTTTAGAACCGACTTCTTCAAATAAATCTACCGAAAAGGAGCATTTACTAGAGAAAAGAAAACAAATCAGAATTGTGTAGTTATGAAAACCATTTTGATAAATAGAGCATTTGCTCCACAGGAGCAAATGCTCTATTTATCACAATGGTTTAAAAAGGTGACTTTTACAGAGGCGTCACTATGAGGGAATGGGTTAAAAACTGTTTTGCTTCACTAATTAATGAACTCAGTATTCTGGAGTTCTTTTAAGGCCTTCCCTTCATATGAACACATTTTCACAGCTTTGGAAATAGAGTAGATCCAGTTAAGATGGTTCCTACAGGACTGAGAAGTCATCTGATCTAGGTCTACTTTGTTTGCTTATAGTATTAATATAAGTTTTGAGTCTAATAGGTAAATAACTGTGTCATTATTTCTTACATGAATATTCAACAGGGAAAGGGTTAAAAAAAACCCAACCTACTCCAAATCATGGTGTCAAATAGATAGGATCCTGATCAGACAGCAGCTAGTTATCATATGGATCCAAACTGTTTGCAAAGTTTATCACAAAACAGACTCCTAGCCTGCCTAGACTTAACCCTTTCCTTGTTGAATATTCATGTTAGAAATAATGTCGTCATGAGTATTAGCTGAATTTTTATAATGTAAAGGATTTTTTTTGCTTTGAAAAAAAACTGTAGAATTATATCTATATAATGACAAAAGCAAACAGAGCAGACCCTGATCAGACGGCTCCTACAGGAGCCGTCTGATCTGGGTCTACTCTGTTTGCAGAGGCATGAAAAGGTGTTTATATGAAGGAAAGGGTTAATTATAGAAACAATAGAAACAGTAAAGATAACGGAGCTATGCAGCAGCAGGCGTCTACCTGTCAGGAATATCCTTCTGCGTCATACCAAATAATCTAACCAGGTGCTACAGTAACAGCTCAAGGGAAATTCTTCCTTTTTCAACTCTTTGCATACTAAGCAATTGTCATCTGCAAGACTTTGTCGTCTGCCTCAATTCTCAAAATTGCTTAGTTTTCTCTTTAGTTTCTCTTTAAAACTATAATCAGAGTGATAAATAGTTTGGATCCTTGTAATACATCAAGATACTAACCATCTCCTCTGAATACAAACTGTGTGCATAGATTATCAAAAGATTATGCCCCTTGCATGCAAAAAGTCTAGTATATGTTATGTAAGCATCATTAATACATAATCTCAAACCTTGAGCCCATAATGCTCTAAATCAATTAAGATTTCCTTATCGCTATGATCATAGTCTTCATCTCTTTCGAAAAGTCTTTATTACAGACCACTTTAAAAGTTTATCTGTAATTGTGTTCCTACAATTTATTACATGGAAAGAAAATAGGTATTAACCCTTCTCTTGCTGAATTTTAAAATACATTTCTCCCTCTTTACCCATGCCCTGTTATATAATTACATAATTATATCTTTACTGTGTACAAGTATTTCGCTGTGCAATCACTGCTAAGGAGTGCAATGGTTGCACAATCAACTTGTAAATAGTGCAGACCCTGATGAGACAGCTCCTGCAGGAGCTGTCTCATCTGGGTCTTCACTATTTACAGGTAGGTATATTGACATGATTAGCAAGCGAAGGGTTAACCCTTTACTCCATGAACAATCATGTAACAATTAATGACATCATGCATATTAATTAGCTGTCTTTTTATAATAACATATGAAGACAGAATATTTCACTAAAGCAGAAAGTGTAGAGAATCATACCTCTATTATGTCATAAGCAAACAGAGCCGACCCTGATGAGATGGCTCCTATAGGAGCTGCCTGGTCTGGGTCTACTCTGTTTGCAAAGGTGTAGAAAGGTGTATTTATGAAGTAAAGGGTTAAACCCTTCACCTTAAAGGGACACTTTTGCAAACAAAGAAGACCCAGATCAGATAGCTCTTGTAGGAGCTGTCTGATCAGGATCTGCTGTTTGCTTATTATAATATATTGATTCTATTTCTGCCATGGTAAAACTTCCTTCACTGTAAAATACAATTATAAAAATTACGCTAATTCTTATTTCTCGTTAGGCAGTATTCCATTTAATCCAACCTTACAACAAGTATGCTGACCATATGCTGCAAAAAACCAATCTGGTTCTACACTGCCTGCAACACATACGATCAACTTTTCAATTTCATATAGTTCTCATGTAGTCTTCGCCAAAAAGATTTAGATGTGAAAATGTAGAAGATTAAAAATATTCCGTGAAGTGTAATTTCAAGATACTAATAATTGCTATGCTTACCTGCTATATTCAACACCACTGCTTTGACCCCATTCTGCATAAGGGCATTGAGCCAATTGAAGGCCTTACACAGATATGTCCCCTCATCCTCTGGCCCTACATTCTCCAGATATAAGTTACCTACAATGAACAATCAAGTTTAAAGCAATTACTTAGATACAACTAGAAATATCACTGAAGAGGATTAATACTCTACCTTGTCTGGATTTTTCCAATTTCAAGGACAGAGGTCAAGGTCACAGAGACCTGAAATTTGCATCTTGCACATCTACTTCTATTGACTAACATTTATGCCAAGTATCAAG
Organism: Azorinus chamasolen; assembly: GCA_963576725.1. NCBI lineage: Eukaryota > Metazoa > Mollusca > Bivalvia > Cardiida > Solecurtidae > Azorinus > Azorinus chamasolen. The sequence goes on from OY755248.1 coordinate 26,756,938, forward strand.
TGAATCAGGTCACACTGAAGGAGGAGTACGCCATACAAGATTTTGCAGACCGACAAACCGACCAACAGGCAGATTCCAGTATACACTGCCCCCCCCCCCCTTCAAACTTACTTTGTGGGAATATGATTAATATTACACATATCTACACTTAATTATAAATGTATATGCAAAATTTGAGCTTGATTGGTGAAGAAATGTAGTAGTTCTCGTCTCAATAATTTTTTTAAGTCCCACTTTCAAGGCCAGACGTCAAGATCAGTCACAGAGACCTGAAATTTGCATCTTGCACATCTACTTCTGATTAACATTCATGCCAAGTATGTGTGTATCATATGAATCAGGTTGAAGCTGAAGGAGTACGCCATACAAAAATTTGCAGACAGACTGACCACCAATTTCAAGGCCAGAGGTCAAGGTCACAGAGACCTGAAATTTGTGTTTTGCACAGTCATCTACTACTTCTAATTAACATTAATACCAAGTATCAAGTGAATCAGGTTGAAACTGAAGGTACAAGATTTTGCAGACAGACTGCCAATTTCAAGGCCAGATGTCAAGGTAAAAGATACCTGAAACTTGTATCTTGCACATCTACTACTCCTGATTAACGTTTATGCCAAGTATCATCCCAACCCCATCCAAAATAAGACTTGATTCCATTTAAGCCACAAGCTATTTTTCACAATATTTTTTTATTCTTTCATTCTTTTCTCATTATTGGTGACAGGAGGTAATTGGCCCTAGCCAGACTCTAGACTTTGTTTGACCCTTCAACTGATACAGACATGTTTGACATCTTGTCAAACATTAGGAACCAAGTATACAAAACCTTTGCAAACAGCGAAGACCCAGATCAAAGGGCCCAATTAATCAGGGTCTGTACTGTTTGTCATAATAATTTTCTTCGGTGATATAACTTGATACAATATTTTGTTTAGTGTATACTCCGAAAAGCTGAATAATTTTGATAACCTTGCTTTAGACTGACACAGTAACAAATAGAGCAGACCCTGGAACAGTCATGATGTCTGATCTTTGTCTACATGATTTGCTCCAATAATTAGCGTAATTCGGGTAATTCAGAATTTATAAATTCACCACTTACCAAATTGTTTCTTGTATCTGCCAGGCAGAAGTTTGCCTCCATATTTTTCCCAAGTGATGTCAGGCTGAGGATTCCCCACTGCTGAACACTCCAACACCACATCTTCTCCAACTTTTGCATTCAGTGTGTGTTCCGGCATTATGACAGCTGGTTCCTGGATAGGCACTGAAAATAGATAGAAAAATGTTTTCATTTTTTCTGACAGTTAACCCTTTCCTTCATATAAATGCATTAGACGCATTTGCAGACAGAGTAGACCATATACTCCTATAGGAGCCGTTTAATCATGGTCTGCTCTGTCTGCCAATGGAATTTGATAGATCTGTTTCTTTACCATCTAAAATGGCTACAATGTCTCACCATATCTAATTACAACTACGTTGTCCATGAATATTCAGTAGGTATTGAAATTTGGAATAAACATAGAACTGGGAAAGAGTAAGAAACTGTAGTCTAAAATTTGTTTTATCAAAGTGCTTTTTTCATAACTTTCATGAATAAGTGTATTCAGAGGAACAGGAGAGTCACATGTTGCTATGTAATTTTCCCCTGGGAGCTTTCTGCATGACTTTCACCCTGCATTAAACTGCCACCTGTCACCAGGACCGATGTTTCTACTAAATTTAATGTCCAGTTTAGAGGGGTTTACTGTACATATGACTGATGTGTGCAAGGAAGCGATCTGAAACCCTTTCAATGCTGAATTTACAGAGTGGACTAGTCCATCAGTGATCAAAGATACACTCCACTCTGTACGAAATGGTCAAACTTGATACAGGATTCTGAATGGCAAACAGTGCAGATCCTGATCAGAGGGCTCCTCTAAGTGTACTCTGATCTGGGTCTGCACTGTTTGCAAATGATACTGGATGCATGTCTGACATTCAATGAGTCAAAGGTATGTAAAAATTAAGCTGATGTATCTTTAGTTCTATTTGATAAATAGTTTTGCCCTTGCAAAATGCGAATAACTGCAGGTTTTTTGACACATGGTCTTACCCCATGCAAACTTTTCTTGCTTCACAGCTTGTAATTAAAAACTTGATAAATCTTCATACTTTCTAATGAATTAATTTCTACCTGACAACCCAGAATGAATGAAAACTTTATCCGATGCAGGAAAAAAATGTAAAAATCATAAAATTAAACTAAATTGCCACCTGTCAAACAGCGAATGTAAATACTCTCACGTGATTGCTGGTTTTGAAAGGACGATATATGCTTGTACCGCATTAACAACTTGAAAATTACAGAGCAAGTACACTGATTGGGCAATTAACTATTTGCAAGACGAAATAATTGTCAGCAAAAAAACTGTTATCTGCTGCAATCCTGTAACTTAACCCTCTACTCCATAAATACACCTTTCTACACCTTTGCAAACAGGGTAGACCCAGATCAGACGGCTCCTATAGGAGTCGTCTGATCAGGGTCTGCTCTGTTTGCTTATGATACAATATAGATAACAGGTATGATTAAAGTTTCTGTCTTGGCTAAATAACCATGACCATTTGCTAATATAACAATTAATCTATTAATAAACATGATGTCATTACTTCTCTCATGAATATTCAAGGAGAAAAGGGTTAAGATAGGTTCTATTGTATTCTATTATCATGCAGCCGAGTCTAAAGATTTAGTGGGCATGCAAAAAGCTTGAATCCAAATTGAAACTCACGACTGTTGTTTTTTTAACACTCTGCTCATGTTTTTGAAAAGCAATTTATGAAATTCAAATTTAGGATGGTAATGTAGATAATGGAAATGGTTTATTTCTGCCCAACAAATTTGCTCAGCATGTTAAAATCAATCAATGTTGTCTTTTCAAAAGCGGTGATACATGTAATAATTAATTATTTTTCCATTTTTTATTCAGTATCAATATAATTATCACATGTAATGAGTCTTTTTAATATCTGATAATCAACCCTTTATCTGATAAAGACACTTTTGCAAGCACAGTAGACCCAGATTAGATGTTTTTATGGGAGCCATCTGATCAGGTTCTGCCCAATTTCCTTATGGAATAATATAGATATGATTTCATGTGATAATAATATGCCATTTTAAAAGTCAATCTCATCAATATTCATGATGTCATAATTTCTTACATGAATATTCATGTAGGAAATAATGACATCTTGAATATTATTTAGATTATTTTCTATAATGGTATATATGGACAGGACAATTTGGCTCAGGCAAAAACTGCAGTCAATCAGATGCGTCAAAATGCGCTTACATAAGGGAGAGGATTAATCAGGTACAGGGTTAAGATCAAAGGGAATACTATAACATCTTGATAACTTCATTGAAACTTCAGTCATATCCTAACAGGAGACATGCAAGCTAATAGCAATAAATAACTGTCAATGCATTCCCTCATAGGCTATTTTTTAGACACAACCTCTTTGAATAAATCTGCAGAAAAGGGAGCATTTACTAGAGGAAAGGAACATTTTAGAATTGTGTAGTTTTGAAATCATTGTGTGCTCCAATTATCACAATTGTTTCAAAAAGCGACTTTAACAGAGGCATCAAAAGGCATCAATATAAGGGAATTAAGTTTTCAAAGGGACATTACTCTGTCACAATTTATTACAATACAAAATATGGTTATGACCCTTTGTCAGATTATGGTTCAGGCATATGTGAATATGATGATGTCATGAGCACAGAACTGTAACACCTCTTCACAATGGCCAACGTAAAGAAGTCTGAACCTGGGTCTTTATGATAGGTGGTTTGCTAAATGGTTTGGTAAATCCATTAATTGATGAATATTTAGTAAATGATAATAAATGTATGAATATTTACAAGTCAGAATCTCTATATCGTTTCAAGAGCAAATGGAGCAGACCATGATTACTGAACTAACCCCTTATAATACTACTAAACTACAAACTAACCTCTGCCCTGTTTTATATTTATACCAAATTCCAATACCTACTGAATATTCATGGACAAAATAGACATTCCGTTAGCAAACAGAGCAGACCCTGATCAGACAGCTCCTATAGGAGCCAGACAAGGAGCTGTCTGATTGGGGGAGCTGTTTGCTCAAGGGATTATTCACCCGATTCTAGTTTCTGCCAATTTGAAAATTCCTGTGTTCATATACCATTATAAAATATAATGTAATAAATGAGATCATAATTTGTTCATAATTATTCATCAAGTAAAGTGTTAAAAAAGTAAATAGCTACCCCATTACACTACAAATCCAACAGTAATACTCGATAAATTGTATAATTTACTACAAATGTTGTCAAAGGGCAATCGATATATTAATTAATCTTTTCAAATGGACTATTCCCAAATAGGCCAAGCTTACCATGAATACTCAGGAATGTTTTTAAAGAAGAGTGTAAGATCGATGATAAACAGTGAAGACCCTGATGAGAGGGCTCCTCTAGGAGCCCTCTCATCTGGGTCTGCACTGTTTGCAAAGGACATGAGGGACTGGTTTCCCACACTTAGAAAATCAATCCAATATGGACAACTGTACCCTTATTACCCTAAGTATTCAAACTGATAAACTTAAGCAAATTGTGCAGACCCAGATTAAACAGCTCCTTCTGCAGCGCTTTGATCTGGGTCTACACTATTTGCTACTGTCGGTCTAATTTAAAGTTATCAAAACGGTGCCAAATAATGACTAGTTCAGCTTTACAAATCTGGAGAGGGAAGATTGATTGTCTGTATATTTAAGATAAATGTGGTGTGTCTGAACTATAGGATATTATCTGCGATATATTCATATCACTAACATATTTCGCACTTAGAGACCATTAAGAGGCGACATTTAATGTTACCGCAACTCATTAAGTTCGGCAACAACAAAAGACTAACCCCTCCTGTTATGACCTAAACAAAATTATTAGAAAACATGACAATTTACATTAACGTAACCTTGATCGTACTAAAGTCTTAACCCTTTCCCTGTTCTATGTTTATTTAAAATTTTAATACCTACTGAATATTCATAGACAAAATAGTTACAACGAAATATGGAAAGTTTGTAGCCATTTTAAAAAGTAAAAAAAATAGATATATCAAATTCTACCAGTAAACAGAGCAGGCTCTGATGAGACGGCTCTTATAGCAGCCATCTGATCTGGGTTTACTCTGTTTGCAGATGCGTTTATATGAAGGAAATTATTAATATGAGCGGAATGGTATATGTAAACAGTCTAGATCTATATGAGATGTACAGTCATTTTGCGCCCACATCAGGATACAAGCTGTTTGACACTCGGTAATTAACCCTTTCCTTCATATACATGCCTTTTCACGCATCTGCAAACAGAGTAAGACCAGATCATATGGTTCCTAGAGAGCCATCTGATCAGGGTCTGTTCTGTTTACTGGTGGAACTTGTTATATCTGTCTTAGGTTTGATAGATATGTTTCTTTACTTTCCAAAATGGCTATAATGTTCCAACCAAACTACTTTTAGATACAAGTGTTAAACAATTTGAATGTGGGGGAAATAAATGCACTGGCATTTACAGTGTCGACCTAGATCAGGACTCCTAAGGTGTCTGCACAGATTGTCATTCGAAAGTCTCTCATAAAGAATACACTATCATACTCAGCAGACTCTTGTCATTAAATATTAATTAACCATTCCACTTTGAAAAAAAATGAAGCATTCAAAGGGTTAACCCTTTACTCCACAAATACGCTTTTTTACACCCAGATCAGATGGCTTCCATATGCATCATGGCCTGTTCTGTTCACCTATGACATAATTTGATTCTTCAGTTTCTATCAGGATAAAAAATCGCTTGTTTATACTACCATTATAAAAATTCAATTAACCGATGTTAACGATGTCATTATATCTTACATGAATATTCATGGTGTAAAGGGTTAAACGGGTGATGCTGGTTTCGCGGCAATACCTTGTGATAACATCAAACTGTCTTGTTTGTTTTCACAAAACACTGTTTTACGTAACCCGAGAAGGGAGGAAATTGTGTAAGGACAGTAAAATGTATTACACTGTGTATCAAGTTTCATGGTAATAGGATGAAAGGCTTAGTTTCAAAATGAAAGGTGAGAAAGGTTACGAGAAGCTACTTCAAGGCCTTATTGACACAACGTATTAACCCTTAATATTCTGCCGTTAAAAAACTATACCCGCTCAAATTTGATTGCAGTGGCCCAGACAAGATGTGTAGATTTAAACATTTTCAAGAACAACTCCTTTATTTCTCCACAAAACCCTATACTGTGACCTCCTCTCTTTAGAATTGTCTTTTCACGACAATTCTAAAGAGTGGTCAGAGTATAGGGTTTGGTGGTGAAATGACATTTTTAGCATTTGGCAAAGCACCTCTATCTGTAGTTGTGGATTGCTTCCAATTGGATGAAGACTTTGAGTGTCGAACACTTTGAATCCTGATGAGACTCTGAGCTACTCCCAGTCTCATCTGGATCTACACTGTTTACAAATGTTACACAGGTTGTGAATAGTAGGAAAGAATTAACTCTTTGAATGTTGAATCATCAAAGTGAAATGGCCAATTATAGTTTAACCCTATACTACATAACTATGCCTTTCTACGCCTACACAAACAGAGTAGATCCAAATGGAGTAAAGGCTTAACCTTTCCAGTGTGGGAAACAAGTCACTAATGTCCTTTGCACACTGTGTAGTTAGCCAGGGTCTGCACTGTTTGTCATAAAAACAAAAGTGTATACCAAGATGAGAGAGCCCCTAAAGGAGCCCTCTCATCATTGTCTACACAGTTTGTCATTTTACACTTTTCTTAGAAAATATCCCTGAATATTTACAGTAAGCTTGACATTGTTTTAATTTTGGAACAGTCCATTTAAAAATTAGCATTGAAAGGGTTAAAGACCTATAATTATACTTTCTTGTTTTGCGTTGTCCCTTTATCGCATTACCTCATAGGCCATTTTTAGATCCTATAGGAGCAAATGCTCTATTTATCACAATGGTTTCATAAATTGACTTTTACAGAGGTGTAGAAAGATGTATTAAATAAATCTACCGAAAAGGAGCATTAACTAGAGAAAAGGAAACTTTTAGAATTTTGTAGTTTGAAACCATTGTGATAAAAAGAGCATTTGCTCCTATAGGAGCAAATGCTCTATTTATCACAATGGTTTCATAAATTGACTTTTACAGAGGTGTAGAAAGATGTATTTATGGAGGAAAGGGTTAAAGCAGTTTACAGTGTGCATATATATTATTATGCATTGTTCAATGTATTTAATGGACCAAAATGGTAATACGCTTGCAGGAAACCGGTGATAAAATTTGCACCAATAACATCTCCATCTTAACTGAAATATTCCCTTGCTGCTATATCCATTTCTACAAGGTCATAAATCATTTTTGAAAGTAAATGGTCCGTTGATGTCTGCTTAAAAGTTTGCACTTGACTGAAAGGAACTTAACCATTATAAAACAAAAGGGAATCTAAAGCAGCTTAGCCCATTACTCCATAAATACACCTTTTTAAGCCTTTGTAAACAGAGTAGGCCAAGATCAGACGGCTCCTGCAGGGTCTGCTCGGTTTGCCTATGGTATAATATAGATATGATTCTACAATTGCTGTTTGCCCAAACCCCCCTGTGCTCATGTGTCATTATTATAACTAATCTAATTAATATTCATGATATCATAATTTCTTGCACAAATATTCATGGAGTAAAGGGTTATAGTCTCAGTCACAAATGTAATTACAACTCCGTCTTGTTGCATATTCAGAGGCAAATCTGTGCTAACTTTGGCAAACAGTTTGGATCCAGATAAGACAAGAAATAAGTCGTGTTCTCATCAGGATCTAATTTGCTTGACATTCTGACTTTTTGTCAAAGAGACGATTCTATAGAGTGGTCACAGTATAGGGTTTGATGGAGAAATGATGGGAGTTATTCATGAAAATGTTTACATCTACACATCTTATCTGAACCTGTGCTATTGACCGAGTGACATGCAGCTTGGATCCTGATGATACCATTAAGTTTACTCAGCATCTCATCTGGATCTAAGCTGTTTCACAGAAGTGAGTTAGGTAGCTGTTAGTGGGATAAGGGTTAACCCATTACTCCATAAATACGCCGTTCTATGCCTTTGCAAACAGAGTAGACCCAGATCAGATGGCTCCTGTAGGAGCCCTCTGATCAGGGTCTGCTCTGTTTGCTAATAATGATCTTATATAGATATGATTCTACAGTTTCTGCCATGGTCAAATATTCTTGTGTTACTATAACAATTAATCTAATTAATATTCATAATGTCACTAGTTCTTACATGAATACCCATAGAGTAAAGGGTTAATTCCAGTAAATATGTCTTCCATTTTTTCGTCCAATATCACAACCCCCCAGAGTGTTTCAAACGTTAGATCCTGATGAGATGTCATGCCATAATAAATGATTATACAGAGCTTGGGCTGATATTAGCCCTTTACTCCATGAACATTCATGTAAGAATACTAAGCATTTGCCCTTAACCCATTACCTTATAGGCTATTTTTAGATACAACCTCTTTGAATAAATCTACCGAAAAGGAGCATTAACTAGAGAAAAGGAAAATTTTAGAATTTTGTAGTTTGAAACCATTGTGATAAATAGAGCATTTGCTCCTATAGGAGCAAATGCTCTATTTATCATCATGGTTTCACAAAGTGACTTTTACAGAGTCGTCAAAAGTCGTCAATATCAGGGAATGGGTTAATATGAAACCATTATGTTAAGTACTGTTTGAGTTATCGTGTCACATCAAAAGTGTTGACAGACGACGGACAGACAGAAAATGTGATTACTATAGGGCTCCTGCATTTTCATTGCAGAGCCTTAATTAATTATTACAATAGCACATGGACATGACATCTTGGCCTTAAGTAGAAACTGTTGAATCAGATCCATATATTATGTTCTTAAGCAAACAGAGCAGACCCTGATCAGGCAGCTCCAACAGGAGCCATCTGATCTGGGTATATTCTGTTTGCAAATGAGTATAAAGACATCTTATAATGGAGTAAAGGGTTAAACTAGAACTGTCTCAACACCACACCAAGGCTCCTGCTGTGACCTTGACCTAGCACCATCAGGTCATTCAAGCCACACCTATGGTGATCATTTGTACCAAATTATTTTCAACTCCTACCAGGCATGACTAAGTTTTGGCCCAAAAACAAAATTGAACTTTTGGAAAATACATGCCTAATACCTGTATGTACAAACATTCATACGTACATAAATACAAATGGACAGAAGTAACACTGAAAATGACTATACCCTTTTCTTCATGAATATTGTGTAAGAAATAATGACATTAAGAATATCAATTATGTGATTTTCAGAGTGACATGTAAACACAAGAATGTTAAGCTTAGCCATGGCAGAAAATGTAATATTAGATCTATATCATTCCATAAGAAATAAGAGCAGGCTCAGCCTCATAAGACAACTCCTACAGAAACTGTCTGATCTGGGTCTACTCTATTTGCAAAATCGTTACAGGGTGTATCAAAAGAGTAAAGGTTTAACTGTTTTCTAAATAAATCTATAGATCTTCACTAGAATTTGCCTATTTTTCCCAAATTTCCCCTACTGTGAACCTCGCTTGTAACCTCAAACCCTTCAGTACTTCCCCATTCAAGCATATTTTCCACGTTTACCAGCCTTATGTTTGCCATAAATCATAGTCCCCGCTGGAAGCTTGAGTGAAGAAAACCGCTTTTTCAAATCAATGCTTCATTTAACATACCATATGAATAGAAGTGTGGAGCCCCTTCGCCAGCCTATACATGTGTCAAAATATGATTAATATCCACCCCAAGACCACAATGATATTGTACTGCTCACCAGCAGGGACTGGATGCAGATTTAGATCATGCCCATGTAAAGTTAAAAAAACAACAACCTTATACTGTGAGGAAAAAATTCAACCCATCTGTTCATCTTTATTTTATTTATTTACACCATATAATTAACCCTTTCCTTCAAATCAACACCTTTTCACACCTTCGCAAACAGGATAGACTCAGATCAGATGACTGCTACTGGAGCCATCTGATCTAGGCCTGCTGTTTGCTTATTGAATAATATAGATCTTATTCTACAGTTTTTGCCAGAGCCAAAAATGTCCTGTGTTCATATGCAATTATAAACATTAATATAATTAATATTAATGAAGTTATTTATTATGACATGAATATACAACAGGTAAAGGGTTAATAGAATGGTTTATTAACCCTTTCCCAGTTCTATGTTTATTCCAAACTTCAGTACCTACTGAATATTAATGGACAAAATAGTTATATTGAAACATGGAAGGTGAAATACTGTAACCATTTTAGAAAGTAAAGAAACAGATATATATCAAATTCCATTAGCAAACAGAGCAGAGCTCCATAGGAGCAAATGCTCTATTTATCACAATGGTTTCAATACTACACAATTCTAACATTTTCCTTTTCTGTAGTAAATGCTCCTTTTGGGTAGATTTATTAAAAGAGGTTGGGTCTAAAAATAGCCTATGGATGAAAGGGTTAAGACTTATTTTGGACAGTTGTTGTGGACAGGTTTTACTGTACTGTTCTGTATGTCAACAATGTTATTGTTACATCCCCAACTGTAACATTAATGGAGTTATGTCCCTTTATCTATGTGGCAAAAACTTCATTTCTTGCAATCTAAATTGTTACCACTTTTGCGAACACTACTGCTTCAATCCTCAAAAATTTGATTACAAAAACATAAATAAAATGTTAAACAGTTTAAATTATGATGAGATAAAATTGAAACTTTGTTTGCCAAAGTGTGTCATGAATTCTTCCATAAAGTACTACAGGAGCCGTCTGATCAGGATTTGCTCTGTTTGCTTATGGAACAGTATAAATCTGCCATAGAAAAAAATTCCCTTGTTCATAATTAATATTCATACTGTCATTATTAGCTATTGCAGTTTCATTCTTTAAAGTTCGAATATCACATAATCCTGATTAACTGATTCCCTCTTAACCCATTCTATCATATTGACGCCTTTTGACGCCTCTGTAAATGTCACTTTTTGAAACCATTGTGATAAATAGAGCATTTGCTCCTATGGAGCAAAATGCTCTATTTATCACAATGGTTTCAGAACTACACAATTCTTAAACTTTCCTTTTCTCTAGTCAATGCTCCTATTCGGTAGATGTGTTCAAATAGGTTGGGTTTAAAAATAGCCTATATATGGAGGAATGGGTTAAACACTGTTCCATGCCTTTGCGAACAGCATAGAGTGCCCTGTTTGCTTATGAAATTTTACTAGATCTGTTTGACAGTTTCTATCAATACCAAACAATTCTGTCCATGTTTCTTATCTGAATATTCAACAGGAAAAGTAGACTCTTTCCAAAATAAATCTAGGGAAAGAAACTTTCTTTGAAAACAGCAGTCCCATGGGTCTAACACTTTAACCGATAGATATGCCTTTTAATGGCTGTGTAAACAGAAAAGATCCAGATCAATTGCAAATGGCCCCAGGATGAGCCATCTAATCAGAGTCTGCTCTGTTTATGAAATAATATAGAGCTGATTCTACAGTTTCTGCCAAGGCTAATTAATATTCATGATGTCAGCAATTCTTACAGCAATATTCCAGAGGTAAAGAATTAACCCTTTCCTTCATATAAACACCTTTTCATGTATTTGCAAACAGAGTAGACCCAGATCAGATGGCTCCTTAAGGAGTCATCTGATCAGGGTCTGTTCATTTTGCTAATGCAATTTGAAAGATCTGTTTCTTTAGTTTCTAAAATGGCTGCAATAGTTTACCTTTCATATTTCATTAATAAACAATTTTGGATATTCAGTAGGTATTGAAACTTGGAATAAATATTGAACAGGTACAGGATAAAGGGGGTAGAGAAATACCAGTTACTAACGGCTCAGGTTTTTATGCAGTAAAACATGCGATAAGTGATAGAATCGACTGTACAGAAATGCTTCTCAAGTTTGGGTGGAAGAAGCAGACACACTAATGCATGTTGCCGTTTGGAAAACTCATTGGTAGATATAAGTTTTCAAGGAGACGCCACGATGGTGGTCCCGGAGTAGTAATTTCATAATTGATATTTATTAGCGCACCTGTACATAGAATAGACTGTCAATACAGAAGGCTTCCAAACGAGAAGAGTGCTGTGCCGTATGGGGAACAGTACGAGTGCAAAATGATAGAATCTGAGTGTTCACAACAAATATTCTTGATCGTGGTTTCGAAATAAAGACCTGGATACAAGATTTGTTTGCCAAATACTTAATTTTCTACCCCATCATTTATATATGTCATCTGGTGCTGATCACTTGCGATCGCTTGCTTTAATCTTTCTGAATTGCTGAGAAAAACATTACACCTATGCCATGCTTCCTGCAAGTGCTGCATTAAAATAACAAAAAACATTCATTCAAAGAAACTTCAATACTGCTAATCATCACTTTTTTTGTCACGGCTTTCTACATTGTGCAATAAAATTGGGACTTTCGGCTTTTGAATGCTGCTTTTTAACCCTTTACTACATAAATACGCCTTTCTACGCTTTTGCAAACAGAGAAGACCCAGATCAGATGGCTCCTATAGGAGCTGTCTGATCAGGGTCTGCTCTGTTTGCTTATGAAATAGTATAGATATGATTCTACAGTTTCTACTTTGGTAAAAAAAAAGCTTACAAGCGTCAATGTGCCATTATAAAAATACTCTAATTTGTATTCATGATGTCATTATTTCTTACATGAATATTCATGAAGTAAAGTGTTATCCCTTTCAGTGCAGGAAATGAGTATCAATGTCATTTGCAAACAATGTAGACCAAGATGAGAGGGCTCTTAGAGGAGCCCTCTCATCAGGGTCTACACTACATTGTATTTGTCATGTTACATTTTTCTTTGAAAAATCCCTGAATATTCATGGTAAGCTTGACCTGTTTGAATTTTGGAATAGTCCATTTGAAAATGCAGCATTGAAAGGTTTAAAATTGGAATGTTCAACATTGTTTAACAGTAAAACCTGTATATTTATGGTAAACATATAAAGCAGGTGTATATTCTTATATTATTATTTTGTCCCTATGTTGTGACCATTTTTTACAACTGTCTCTTCACTTGTTCTCTGGGTTTCTGACAGGCTGATTTAAGGCTCCTCCGGGAGCCCTCACACCTAGGTCTACATTGTTTGCAAGGGTCTATAACTTTTTTCCTACACAAAAAGGATAATCATTCAGTAAGACTGCAATAAATAATGTTTTGAAATTGTTTGTAATTAAATAAGATGAATGAGCAGAAAAGGAGCATTTTGGTTGAATACTTTAACCCATTCCTGCATAGGCTATTTTTTAGATCTGTCCTCTTTGATTAAATCTATCAAAAAGAAGCATTTACTAGAGGAAAGAAATTTTCAGAATTGTATAGTTTTGAAACCATTGTGATAAATAGAGAATTTTGCTCCTGTGCAAAATGCTCTATTTATCACAATGGTTTCACAAAGTGACTTTTACAGAAGCGTCAGAAGACATCAATATGCGGGAATGGGTTAATATGGTTAAACTAATTCCATAAATAGATTTTATCTCATGGCCTATGGCACAGCAGACCATAAGGTTTGGAGACTGTGGCTGTGCACCATAATATGTTTCCAGTATGTAGGAGTCTAGATCATTAGTCTGTCTGCTAACATATTAACAGCTATTGTTTTGCCAAAAATAATCCTCCTAAAAGAGGTAACCACTTAATCACTGAAGAGCCAAAAATATGTTTCTCTGCTTTGTCTACTAAATTTCTGAAATTATGTAGATTGATTTATCCCTTTCCTTCATGTAAACGCCATTTCAATCCTTTGCAAACAGTGTAGACCCAAATCAGACAGCTCCTGTAGGAGTCGTCTGATCAGTCTGCTCTGTTAACCCATTCCCCCATATTGACAACTCTGTAAAATTCACTTTGTGAAACCATTGTGATAAATAGAGCATTTGCTCCTATTTATCACAATGGTTTCAAACTACAAAATTCTAAAAAAAAATCCTTTTCTCTAGTTAATGCTCCTTTTCAGTAAATTTTTTCAAAGAGGCTGTATCTAAAAATAGCATATGAGGTAATGGGTGAACTTATGGAATTATATAGATATGATTCTACAGTTTATCCAAATACAAAAATATCCTGTGTACATAATTATGCCAGTATAAAAATTCACCGAATACATATTCATGTAGAATCATATCTATATTGTATTAGAATCATATCTATATTGTATCATAAGCAAACAGAGCAGACTCAGATTAGACCACTCCTACAGGAGCCATCTGATCTGGGTCTACTCTGTTTGCAAAGGCGTATTTATGGAGTTAAAAAATCCTTTTGTCAAATTCAAAGCTATGATGAGAGCTCTGAGCTAGGCAGATCTCATTTTCTGAACAGGGATAAGAATGAAGTGTATGTTCTGTACAATAAAACAACGATTCTGTTTGATATCCCGCAGTGGTTTCCAACAACCACTTGGAAACAACCGTTCAGTATGATTTGGAAGAAAAGCGCCCCAGGCTCAAAAGATCTGCCTAGGTTACTGCAAATACCCTACGTATTCGGACAGACAAACTTAGGCAAATAGTGCAGACCCAGATCAAACTGCTCCTGAAGGAGCAGTTTGATCAGGGTCTACACTATTTGCTACAAAGCCAACCTCATTGAAAATATATCAAAATGATGCCAAAATGACTTATACAGCTTTACAAACCGGTGGAGAGATCTGGTTACTGATGAATACTTAGTGTAATTAGTGTACAATCTGTAATCACCAACTCTTAGCATCACATGTAACAGTTGCATGGGGAAAAAAGTTCATCTTGTCCAAGTCTTAACAGAAAAATTACCTGCTAATTCATGTCAAAAAATACAACGAGAGTTTCAAACAGTTTGGATCCTGATCAGACGCCAAACTATTTCTGTACCTCCTCAGGATCTACATTATTTGCAGTTACTGCAAATTCATCATCGGCATTCAAAGAACTAATCACCAAGATGTTGATTCATGTTGCGAAAATATTCCTACTAATTTACAGAACTTCAAATTCAGATTCCGAGCCAAAGGACACATGGATTTGAATTGAATTCAACTACCATCTGGCTAATTCTTTAGCAGTCTAGGTCTCCTTTTATAACCATTTCCCAGTTCAATATTCATTAAAAGAAATAATGACATCATGAATATTTATTAGCTGAATTTTTGTGTATGTACACAGCAGTTTTTGGCTTTGGTAGAAACTGTAGAATCAGATCTATATTACTTCATACGCAAAACAGAGCAGACCCTGATCAGATGGCTCCTACAGGAGCCGTCTGATCTGTGTCTTCTCTGTTTGCAAATGTGTGAAAAGGCATTTACATGAAGAAATAATGACATCATGAATATTTATTAGCTGAATTTTTTATTTGCATGTCGGATCATTGCATCATCACAGAAAAAGTTTACTCCAGAAAAGGAATAAAATATCTGAACCGTCTGATCTGGGTCTACTCTGTTTGCAAATGTGCGAAAAGGCGTTTAAATGAGAGAGGGTTAAGAAACATTTACTGTATTTAGATTTGAACCGGAAATTGACAAAATATTTTTTTTTACAGACAACAATTAAAAAGGTTAGATGACATGCAGATAAAGTACATGTATAACAAACAAGACAGGTGATTTACGGAGTTTGAAAATTCATTTATCATACAATACGGGAGTACATAACATTTTGTTGGTGTACAACCATTACCTCCATGCACTGTTGACATGATCTAGTGACAGCGGATAGTTTAGTCGTCAGACTGTCTGTCTGCTTCTAGTATGACAAGTGCTATAACAGCTGTACAGGATTCTGTCAAAATGTTTTTTATTTCCTTGACCCAATGTATGCATTAGACTGTTTAAATTTTTAAACAACTTGCAACATTAAATCAGATACTTTAATGACATTTGTACCCTATAAGGACCAATTAAGTCTTAGCTTCTCTTAACCCTTTCCTTCATATAAACACATTGTCACACATATGAAAACAGTGTAAACCGAAGAGCCATCTGATCAGGGTCTGCTCTCATAGATCTCATTCTACAGTGTCTGCTATAGTCAAACATTCCTGAGACCATTTAGCTGATTTATATTCACGGTTGTCATTATTTCTTACATCAGGTAATGGGTTAAAGTCCTTCATTTCTACTACTATCCCATTACCTCAAGGCTATTTTTAGATCCAACCTCTTTGAATTAATCTACCAAAAAGGAGCATTAACTAGAGAAAAGGAAGTTTGGTATTTTGTAGTTTGAAACCATTGTGATAAATAGAGCATTTGCTGCTATAGGAGCAAATGCTCTATTTATCACAATGGTTTCAACAGGTGACTTTTGCAGAGGCATCAAAAGGCGTCAATATGGGGGAATCCGTTATATAGCTATCATTAGTATAATTCTAAAGAGACTTACCTTCCATATTTAAGACCCGTAGATGGACCTTGTGTTTGGCTGTCCGTGTCTGGTTGCGGAGCGTGTTTACCGCCATACACTGGTACTGTCCCTGGTCCTTGGGTGTCACCCCAAGGATCTGCAACCTTCCAGATGGTAAAATCTTATAGTGATCTGAAAATAGAACACAAACTCAGTTAAGCAAACATTATTATTGAAATAAATTCCCTTGAATTTCTGACCAAGATAAAAATAAAAATTTCTGACCAAGATAAAAATAAAAATTAAACAGCCAAATACCGATAATTTTTATGTAAATAATTATTTTGTCACATATTTTATAATCAAGTTGACCCTCGCTTTCTACGGCCCCTGAAAAAATCACCTATTGAAACCATTGTGATAAATAGTTCCTATAGGAGCAAATGCTCTATTTATCACATTATGGTTTCAAACTACAAAATTCTAAAAAAAATTCCTTTTCTCTAGTTAATGCTCCTTTTCAGTAGATTTATTCAAAATGGTTGGATCTAGAAATAGCCTATGAGGGAATGGTTAAGGTCAAAATGGTAGTGTTTTAGCATGCTTATGCATTTCGTGAATATGATTCATTGACTAATTTTGCAACATCAAACTAAAATATCTGCCTTTAAAATGCACACTGCATTTTGTATACACTGTTTGGGTATAAAAGAAACACATTAACCATTACAAGCAGTTTAGCTCCAAATAAGATGATAAATTTGCCTAACTTTGCCTGGATATTGGAATTTAGGGAAAAAAATACTTTTTTCCATTTTTTATTAACCTTTTCCCTGTTCAATATGCATGTAAGAAATAATGACATCATGAATATTCATTAGCTGTATTTTCATAATGTAAGAATTTCAAGGAAACATTTTGCCTCTCCAAAAACTGTAGAATCTGATGTATATCATGTCAAAAGAAAACAGAACAGAGCCTGATCAGATGGCTCCGACAGGAGACATCTGATCTGGGTCTACTCTGTTTGCAAATGTGTGAAAGGTATTTATATGAAGGAAAACAACTGTGTCAGAGGCATACAGTTTGGATCCTGATTAAAATCCCAGTGACTCAGCTTCTTCTCTGTATACCAACTGTTAGTAAGGATTATTACAAAATCATCCAGTGTTGAAACGGATAAATTGGCTCGCAAATCTCAATTTCATAATTCCCCTGCCATGGCATTGTTTTCAATTAGGATATATTAGACGGTACACCAGTAATTGAGTCAATTACCTTGAAAGCATGTGTATTACATCAGGAAATACTCTAGTTACCCAAAGTATTCCCACAAACTTAGGCAAATAGTGCAGACCCAGATCAAACAGCTCCTAAAGGAGAGGTTTGATCAGGGTCTTCACTATTTGCTACTATGTCAGACTAACGTAATGTTGCAAAAATGGGTCCAAAACTTATTCTGCCGTACAAGATGGTAGAGAGAGGAGACAGGGTGTCCGAATACTTGGGCAAATTATGGTAACCTTTACAGCTTCAACATTATCTAATATTCACCAGTCCTTTCACTCACCATAATCTGGTATGTTTCCTATATACCTGATCTAGATCAAAACTGTTGAACAACTGGATTATATTTTCTTGAATAAAACAAAAAAAGAGGGACTTTTGACAGTTCAATCAACAAAAATAATGAAGTAGACATCTTATCTGTGGAAGGGGAATTGTAATTTGGCATAATAGAAAAAAACTTTAAAGTTACTGTAGTACCGAACAGACAGATAGCTCTAATTAACAGCTATTGTATATCTAAATGGTACCATGATAAGCTGATTGTAACCTTTTGGCCCAAATGGGTGCTTTTCAATTAATTAATATCCTTGTTACTCTGATAGGCAGGAAGTGGTACTTTATTACCTCCAGGGAGTCTGAATATTGCTATTATTACATTTTCACTCTTTGCTTTTTAAATGTCAATTATGACTGATTCAAAAAATGTGGCTCTTATGATTAGCAAATGATAATCCATTGTGTCTGGTATTTAGCCTTTGCATTTAATCCAATTTTATTTTGGAACAAACAAAATCCTCTGCCAAGAGTTGTCTCCCTTTGCATTATTATATATTATTATGTACAACCTTATTCCTTGCAGTACTTCCATTACAAATGCATATTGCAAAATATAAGGACAAAAAATACCTCTAATCTGGGTTTTACCAACCACATTTTCTTCAACCCGTTTACTCATACAAACTCTTTTTTCATGCCTCTGCAGAGTTGACCAAGATCAGACAACTCCCATTGGAGCCACTTGATCAGGGTCTGCTCTGTTTGCATATGGAATTATATAAATCTGATTCTGCAGTTTCTGCCAAAGCAAAAAGATCTTATCTGTATATACTATTATTAAAATTCTGCCAATTAACCCTTTACTCCATAAATATTTATGCAAGACATAATGATGTCATGAATATTAATTAGATTCATTTTTATAATGGCATAATTATGAACACAGGATATTTTGGCCTTGGCAGAAACTGTAGAATTCAAACCTGTATTATTAATGATATGCAATCAGAGAAGACCCTGATCAGAAGGCTCCTTTTGGAGCTGTCTGATCTGGGTCTACTCTGTTTGCAAAGGTGTAGAAAGGCGTATTAAAAAGGTTCCAGATAGGGCAGTCTTGGGGACAGGTGGCAGCTTAATGCAGGGTGAAAGTCATGCAGAAAGCTCCTCTAGGAGCTTTCTGCATGACTTTCACCCTGCATTAAGCTGCCACCTGCCTAAAAGTATTTTTCTTTACTGCTAGTCTAGAATTCCAGTTTAGAGGGGTTTTACTATATTTGTAATAAAGTTTTGCATTTTCATACCGAGGGCTTGATGCAGAACAATTGTAACTCCTTCAAAAAGTGACGGAGTTACAATAGTTTTGCAACAAGCCCTCAATATACAGCAGAGTAAATCTGGGCTTTTAAAAGTGGGACAGTGATTCCATGGTCTGTGGTGCTGCTGTGGCCATTTAAATCATATTAAATTAGATATACACATAAATTGATTAGTATAATAACCCCCAGGACTGGGTTAATAGATTAACAGATAACATGAGACAGTGCCAAGTAATCAAATAGAAGAAAGTCTTATAAGATATTTCATAATATGCAAGTATATTTAATTTATTTAATTTATAAATAGTAGCAAATTCACAATTACCAAGGCAAACAGTCTGGATCCAGATGACATGCCAATTTACTACTTTTTGACACCTTTGTAAACAGAGTAGACCCAGATTAGATAGATCCAGTAGGAGCCATCTAATCAGGGTCTGATCTGTTGGTTTAACACTTTCCCTCATATAAACGTGTTTGCAAACATTTGCAAACAGAGTAGACACAGATCAGATGGCTCCTAGAGGAGACTGTCTAATCAGGGTCTGCTCTGTTTGCTTATAGAATTTTAGAGATGTTTCTTTGCTTTCTAAAATGTCTCAAATGTTTCCCCTTCCATATTTCTTTACAACTATTTTAATGAATATTCAGTAGGTATTAAAATTTGGAATTAACATCGAACGGAAAGAGTCAAGAATTAATAGATCCTTAGGAGCAAAATGCTCTAGTTATCATAATGGTTTCAAAACTACAAAATTAAAAAAAAATCCTTTTCTCTAGTTAATGCCCCTTTTTGGTAGATTTATTCAAAGAAGTTGGATCTAAAAATAGCCTATGAGGGAATGGGTTAAAGAATATGGGTGTGTAGCTTAAGTTTAGTGACCTGAACCCTTTTCCTCATAATAAATGTCTTTTCACGCCCTGTTTGCTTGTGGAAATTAATAGATCTATTAATGCAGTTTCCACACCAGTGTAAAAATTCCATTTTCCATTTTATTGATAATGGCCATGAATAAATATTAACCCATTCCCACTTAGGCTATTTTCAGACCTAACCTCTTTGATTGAATATACCGAAAAGGAGCATTAACTAGAGAAAAGGAAATTTTCAGAATTGTATAGTTTTGAAACCATTGTGATAAATAGAGCATTTGCTCCTGTGGAGCAAATGCTCTATTTATCACAATGGTTTCATAAAGTGATATGCGGGAATGGGTTAAACAGGGAAAGGGTTAATGAATATGGGTGTGGAGCTTGCATGTCATGCCTCCAAAAAAAATATATCAATAAATTTTAGTGAATTAAACCGAATTTGGAATGCAAGCACCAAAAAGAATAATCATAGAAGTTTGAATGGATCAAGTAACCAAGGCATAACATAGAGCAGCTTTATAGGAAAACTCTAAAAAAGAAAAAAAAATACCTGTTACATAATTAAAACAGACAAAACTTGTGAAGCAAGCAGTATATTTTTTTCTAGCAGACCAGGGACTTGGCAATTTGGTTCTTACCCAGTAAAACACATGGTAAAATCTGGTGAGACTGATAAGCCCTGAGATCACTGACAATGCGGATAAATCATAATTAATATTATCACACCAGATTCAGTTTAAATGCAGGATATGCCAGTTTAAATTAGCCAGAAATATTCACTGGGGACTGAAAACATTCACGAATAATTATGAAATATTTGCCCCTTGATAATGAACCATATAATATATCCCTCCCTAAACTACGGTAAACTCAAACAAGACCGGCATCAACCCTTTCCTCCATAGGCTATTTTTTTATCCAACCACTTTGAATCAATCTACCAAAAAGGAGCATTAACTAAGAAAAGGAAAAATTTAGAATTTTAAAGTTGGAAACCATTATGATAAATAGAGCATTTGCTCCTATAGGAGCAAATGCTCTATTTATCACAATGGTTTCAACAGGAGATTTTTACAGAGGCATAGAAAGGCGTATTTATGGAGGAAAGGGTTAAAAGAACTTGTTATGATCTAAATCAGACCATAGCTTGCCAATGTCCCAAGTATTGTTTTAAAATGTCAATCGTTGTCCTGAGATTTGAATATTTGCAGATGGCTAGATCTGGGCACCTGGAACTTTTCTCAATAAAGGATACATGCTCTATTTCCACAAACAAAGTTCGGCAAAAAGTGAAGACCCAAATCTAACTGCAAGAGTATTTTTCACGCATTTGCAAACAGAGAAGACCCTGATCAGATGGCTCCTAGAGGAGCCGTCTGATCAGGGTCTGCTCTGTTTGCTAATAAAATTTGATCTATCTGTTTCTTTACTTTCTAAAATGTCTACAATGGTCCATCTTTCATATTTATTTATAACTATTTTGCTAATGAATATTCAGTAGGTATTGAAATTTGGCCTAAATACAGAACAGGGAAAGGGCTAACCGTTTACTCCATGAATATTCATGTAACAAATAATGTATGAATATTAATTAGTTTTTATAATGGCATATATGAACAGGGAAACTTTTGGTCATGGCAGATACTGTAAAATCAGATCTACTGGTATATGATACAGTTTTTTTATATCGCCAAAACTTAACAGCACTTTTTTGGTAATTAATTCTGTTCCCTGGTAATCCAGGCAACTGGCAGATAGCTAGGGATATGTGGATCCAATTAGCGATGGTGAAACAACACATATTTCTCTCCATTATTTTTTATCTGACCATTATATAAAATTGCTTTTCATCTACCATTTAAGATTCTACACCAGACTTCAAGACAAATTTTCCTAATATCTTGTACACGTCTCTTCTTTTGTTATTCCCTCATGAAGGTGGAAGGATAATATAGTTTTGGCACTGTCTGTCCATCTGTACATCAGTGAGTCATATCTTAGAAAAAGTTTGGAGATTTTCTTTGTAACTTTGTGTACTTGGAACACCAGAGTTATGGACCTTTGTTTGCAAAACAAACTTAATTAACCTTTCTGTCCATCTTATCAATAGCTCAAATACTGAGGCCAGCACTTGCTTGGCGGGGGATAAAAATACCGTGAATTTGCTTGTTTAATCTGTTGAATTTGGGGAAAAAAGCGTAATTGCATTTGCAAACAATTTAGAGCCAGAGGAGCCCTCTGATCAAGATCTGCACTTTTTTTGTCATCCTCTAGCAAATTTAACCCTTTCCCTGTTCTATGTTTATTCTAAATTTCAATACCTACTGAATTTCATAAAAAAATAATTATAACGAAATATGGAGGAGAAACATTGTAGCCATTTTAGAAAGTAAAGAAGCATCTCTTTCAAATTCCATTAGCAAACAGAGCAGACCCTGATCAGACCGCTCCTATAGGAGCCGTCTGATCTGGGTCTACTCTGTTTGCAAATGCGTGAAAACACGTTTATATAAGGGAAAGGGTTAAGCCTGTCATACTGAATGGATTCTATATCTACCCAAACTACATAGCTAGGCCAATAGGGCAGAAGGAGCTGTTTGATCAGGTTCTTCACTATTCAACACTATGTCAGTCTAATGTATAGTTATCTAACTTATGCCAGATTGCCTTATTCAGCTTTATAAATTGTTGGAGAAGAAAGATTGTGTGTACGAATATTTGAGTAATTAGGATATATACGTATATACCAACACTGATCGGTCATTCCCCTTTGAATATTCAGCATTTATTTTAACCCATTCCCACATATGCTATTTTTAGACCTAACCTCTTTGATTAAATCTACCAAAAAGGAGCATTAACTGGAGAAAAGGAAACTTTCAGAATTGTGTAGTTTTGAAACCATTGTGATAAATAGAGCATTTGCTCCTGTGGAGCAAATGCTCTATTTATCACAATGGTTTCATAAAAAGACTTTTACAGAGGCGTCAAAAGGCGTCAATATGTGGGAATGGGCTAAAGGACAAATAGTGCAGACCCAGATCAGAGGGTTCCTCCGGAAGTCCTCTGATCTGGATGTGCCCTGTTTGCAAATGCTCGTACACATGTTTACCACATTGACTGGGATTGAAACTACAGACTTAAATATATCATAAAATTTGCCAATCATTCAAAAAAAAAAAAAAGCATCAACTGCTGTTGTGTTTTTTTCAACAAAAGTAGTATAGTAATTTAAACCTTCCAAATTTGCTATCTTCCTTTTTAAACTCCAACTTAATGACCCGTGGAAAATTGCCTCTAGCCTTGGTAGAAACTTTTGTCGACAACGAAATTATTCATAAACATACCCGATTACAGAAAACTACTGAAATCATCTTTCAGAACACTTAAATGAAATTTGATATTTTACCGGTTGTTAACAAAGGACAGCCCAACTTGGATAAAAAATGGGGCATGTTTTCCTTTCAAGAATACACTTTTGTCGTTTTACGAGGTAGACAATTTGTAGATTAAGTTGGTAAAACTGTGTATTTTTTTTTAATTAATCCTTTGAATGTGGCAAATGAGTTAAATGACTTTGGCAAAACAGTGTAGACCTATATCAGAGTAATGATACAGGAGCCTTCTGCACTGTTTGCCATTCAAAATAGTTTTCAGAACAGGTCACCTTTTCAAATTAAAAGTTTACTTTTTCATATTATCTGATCAGGGTCTGCTCTGTTTGCGTATAGAATAATATAAATTTGATTCTACAGTTTCTGCCTTGGGTAAATTTTCCTGCATTCATATACCATTATAAAAATATCATCTTATAAATAATCATAATATCAATATTTTTTACATAAACAGAGCTACCGATAAAGATGTGTACCCAAATTTCACCACTAAACCCTATACTGTGACCACTCTTTAGAAGTCTCTTTGAGACGATTCTAAAGAGTGGTCACAGTATATAGGGTTAAGTGGAGAAATAAAGGAGTACTCAGCGTCTAGTCAGGATCTAAACTCTCTTAAACCATTACCTCATAGGCTATTTTTAGATACAACCTCTTTAAATAAATCTACAGAAAAGGAGCATTAACTAGAGAAAAGGAAAATTTAAGAACTTAGGAGCAAATGCTCTATTTATCACAATGGTATCATAAAGTGACTTTTACAGTGGCGTCAAAATGAGGGAATGGGTTAAACTCTGATCTGAGTTTCTAAAAACAGTGTAGACCCAGATCAGAATGGCTCCTGCAGGAGCTATCTGATCAAGATCTGCTCTGTTTGCTTCTTCAGAAATGATAAATATCTGACTCTTAACTTCTACCAATACCAAAATATCCTGTGTACATAATGCTATTATAAATAATCATCTAATAAATATTAATGATGTTATTATTTCTTACATGAATATTCAACAAGGAAAGGGTTAAGAATTTGTAGCAAACAACAAAATGTGTATAGAACCATTTCTCCGCCTGCAAGTATTAATGGGTCCAAGATGTAAAACTTTTGAGTCTGAGATCATTCTCAAGTATCTGATTGGTCAGATTCTGAGCAAGCTAAGAACCTGACCAATCAGATGCTTGAGAACGATCTCAGCAAAAAGTCAGGAATCTCCTTATCAACCTCCTGGATGCTAAATATTCAAAGTTGAATGCCTTTTCAGCTATAGTGTCCATACATTATGAAAGACTTTAATTTGCTGGAGGATATAGACTGAGCACTCTGGGTCTGCACTGTTGGTAAAAGCTTATATACTCCCCTCTATCCCACTCACATTCAAAGGTTAATCTGGGTTAATTACAAGCCCTGAGTTTCCCAACAAAGCTTCTCTGTTCAGAGTTTAACCTGATAAACCATTTGAAAACTAAGTAATGAATTTGACCTGGATTAAATTCATCTGTGTGTGGGTTTGTGTTTTGTTTCTTAAAAACAATCCAAAACATAGTACATGTATCTGCTTAATTTTTCAAAACAAAAATGAAAAGATAATATCAGAATGTCAAACAGTTTAGATCCAAATAAAACACCAAGTTTCTCAATAATCCAGTCAGATGCAAACTGTTGGAAAAGATCATCATAAAATCTACACATTCTGAACAAAGAGTTAAATAATTTGAAGTAGTCGACATGTTCAATCATCGTAAACCGAGAAATTGCCAACAATGTTAAAAAGTAATATCTCGTAAATCGACATGTTTTCAGGGAATTTGATCTAATTGGTGTTGTCGTTAGTGTCGGGTTCACAGGTATATTTGAAACAAGTTTTCAAACATAGACATGCCTATAACACACCTAGGCTTGTATAATCACTTAAAAACTGTCAATTTAAAAACTATTTAGATTTATCTGGAGATGAAATAAACCGTTTTCTCATGGTTTCGAAAACACCCAATTGCATTTGTGGATACAATTGCACAGTGTGCCTTTGTTATTTGATATGTGTAACCACGACTGTTGCCTCTTAGCCTGCTCTTTTATTGTAATGAGCAAAATATTTTATCTGTTTAACCATTTACTCCATGAATATTTATGTAAGAAATAAAGAAATCATGAATAATTATTAGCTGATTTTTTTTACAATAGCATAATTATGTACACACAGAGAGGAAATTTTGGTTCTGGTAGAAACCGTTGAGTCAGTATCCATGCTTATAAAACCTTTTAGTTGAGTCTGAGTTCATTCTCAAGTTTTTAATTGGTCAGTTTTGAGCCTTTGGCTCAAATCTGACCAATCAAAAGCTTAAGAACAAACTCAGACTCAACTAAAAAGCTTTATAAGCAAGGACCCAGATCTATTATATTTTCACCCGAGCTGTAGAAGCTGTCTGATCAGGGTCTGCTCTGTTTGCTTATGACATGATACAGATCTGATTCTACAGTGTTTATATCAACAAAAACAATCCCCTGTTCATGTGCCATTAAAAATTTCTAATTCATATTCATTATATCATTATTTCTTATATGAATGTTGATGCAGTAGAGGGTTAAACACTTTCCCTGTTTATGCAGTAAAGGGTTAAACACTTTCCCTGTTCTATGTTTATTCCAAATAAAAGTTCAATACCTAATTAATATTTATAAACAAAACAGTTATTAAAGAAATATGGAAGGTGCAACATAGTAGACATTTTAGAAAGCAAAGAAACAGATCTATCAAATTCTATTCGCAAACAGAGCAGACCCTGATCAGACGGCTCCTCTAGGAGCCGTCTGATTTGGGTCTACTCTGTTTGCAAGTGTATGAAAACACGTTTAAATAAGGGAAAGGGTTAAAGGGTGTTTCTTTCGCCATAGTGACCTGTGGTAAATAATGTACAGTCAAGCAACCAATGAAGGCTCTGGTCAGAAGGGAGTCCTTCAAGAGCCCACTGATCTGAGTCTACACTGTTTCATAGTGTCCTTTGTTTAGAGGCACTCAGTACAAAAAATATTTACCCTTATTTACCCAAGTATTCAAATTTAGATAAATTGTGCAGATCCAGAACAAAATCCATCCAAATGTTCTGTTTAGTCAACACTATTTGCTACCATGTCAGCCTATTTGAAGGTTATCAGAAAATTTGAAATACATTAAAGTCTTGTCAATGTGACAACATTATTTATTAACATATGGGTCCATAACAGCAGGTGATTGCTTAATGCCAGGCAAAAGTACTGCAGAAACTGCAGAAAGCTCATATGGGAGCTTTCTGCATAACTTTTGTCCTGCATTAAGCTTCCAACCCTTTCAGAAATCCAGAATTATACCTCGTACTTATAATCCACTGCTTCAACTCTAAAGCATACGTATACAGTATTGAACCTAAATATCTGGATACCTATTCTCTCCTCTCCATCTGTTTGTAGAGTTGAACACGTCTATGATGTGTTTCTATCATTACAGATGAATCATTTACTCTATAACCCTGCCTTTTAATGCCTTTGCAAACAGCGTAGACCCAACTCTGTCCCGTTTGCTTACATTTTACTGATGCTCTTCTTCATGACAGTTAAATCCTTTGTTTTATATTTTTAATATAAATCTAACATTCATAACTAAGGTTTGGTGGAGAAATAATAGAACTATTGTTAACCCTTTACTCCATGGATATTCATAGGAAATGATGACATCATGAATATTAATTAGGTTAATACTTATAATGGTACATGGACTGGGAATGTTTAGCTATAGCAGAAACTGTAGAATCATATCTATATTATATCATTATCAAACAGAACTGTCTGATCTGGGTCTTCTCTGTTTGCAAAGACTTAGAAAGGTGTTGTTTTGGAGCAAAGGTTAAAAACGTTTTTGTTTTACACATGTTATCTGGGCCTCTAATATTCTGAAACAATTTCATTGAAAACGGCAACTATAATTGCATACATCCGATCAAAACTGACATATTTTCGCCAATCAAAAATAAGACACAAGGATGAAATCCTTTCATGTCGCCACAGCCGTCTGGTATGAACTTGTGCCCACCCCGTTTGATGGCTAGTTTGCATGACACAGGACCATTATGGATATATGCTATCCTTGGAAACTAGGACACAGCTATATACAGTCGGAGCCCCATCAAATTTGATCAGGTTGAAAAATTGAAATTATATCTTTTAATGTATATTTGAAATGAAAGATAATCCAGGAAATATTAACTCTTTCCCTCATGAATATTCATGTACGAAATAATCACATCATGAATTATAACAACTCTTATTTTACTATACAAGACATGCCAAGTAACTCAGTATCTCATCAGGTTTCAAACTGTTTGACACTCAGAAAAGTTTCTCAAAGTTTGAGCCAATCAGAACAAAGTAAAAACTGCAGCAAATCGGAGTTCGTGCATTTTTTCAAATTAACAACACATGGCAATTTGCATTTTCAAATGACAAATTCCGAAAATATTGTAACCATAAAATACAATTTTGAAAATACATTTTTTGTCCATTAGGACTGAACAGGACCAAATGTACACACAATAATGTCTTTAGTATGCTAAGGGTGAACCTGTCATTAATTAATTGCATGATACATTACCAATTAGTAAAACCTATGTTGCCATGTTTTTTAAATCCATTAAGTGAATCACAGGTATTCAATTTTAGCCATTTTAATTCTGTTGCACATTCAAAAATACTGCCAGTGTCAGTGTCACCAATAAACCCTTCTCCCGCTAACCGCAATCTGACACGCATATGCAAACAGCTTGGATCCTGATGAGATGCCAAGATGTGGAAATTTTATATAAAAAAGTACACTTTAACCCTTCTCTTGCTGAATTTTAAAATACATTTCTCCTTCTTTACCCATGCCCTGTTGTATAATTACACATATCTTCACTGTGTACACGTATTTCGCTCGCTGTGCAATCACTGCTGCGGAATGCACTGGTTGCACAATCAACTTGTAAATAGTGCAGACCCTGATGAGACAGCTCCTGCAGGAGCTGTCTCATCTGGGTCTTCACTATTTACAGGTAGGTATATTGACGTGAACAGCAAGCGAAGGGTTAACCCTTTCCCTGTTCTATATCTATTCCAAATTTCAATACCTACTGAATATTCATGGCAAAATAGTTTATATGGAAGGTGGAACATTATAGCCATCTTAGAAAGTAAAGAAACAGAATCATCAAATTCCATTAGCAAACAGAGCAGACCCTGATCAGACATCTTCTATAGGAGCTGTCTGATCTAGGTCTACTCTGTTTGCAAATGTGTGAAAATGCTCATCTAGGAGCCCTCTGTTTGCAAATGATTGTTAGTTTGTGTAACACATTCAAACCCTTAAATGTCAGCTATTGTTTAAGACCTTATCCTGTAGCTATATAACATTGACTGATTAGTTACAATGGAAATGAGAAAACATCATCAGGTTCAAAATGTTACCTTCAAATATTCTCAATGTGTTTACCTTAGATTTATCTGACTCTTCAACCCTTTAATCATAAATACGCCTTTCTATGCCTTTGCAAACAGAGCAGACCCAGATCAGATGGCTCCTTACCTATAGGAGCCATCTGATCAGGGTCTGCTCTGTCTGTTTATGGAATTTGATCTATCTGTTTCTTTACTTTCTAAAATGGCTACAGTTTTCCACCTTCCATAAATCATTATAAATATTCTGTTCATGAATATTCAGTAGGTACTGAAATTTGAAATAAACATAGAACTGGGAAGGGTTAATTTAGTCGGAGACAAAAACTCAGGGGCGGGAAAATCTGGCAAAATAATGACACCAAGAATGTTAATGAAGGTTTATAAAGGCAAAATGAAGAAAGGAATTGTTGGCCATGGCAGGAACAGTTGAATCAGACCTACATAATTCCATGAACCAAAGTCAGCCGATCCTGATCAAATAACCCCTACAGGAGCCATCTGATCTAGGTCTACTCTGTTTGCAATGGCATAAAAATGTGTATTTATGGAGTAAAGGGTTATAGAGATTCTCCAGTAGCATGAGGTGTTGACTGATGGAGGGGGAGGGGGAGTGGGAGGGAGAGGAGAGACTGGGGTTTCACACATTAAACCTGTTGCTTACCTGTATCTTTATCTATGATGATGCTGTTGTTGAACTTGTACATGACATGGGCTTTTGGGCGACTGTAGGGTGGCTCGCACTGTAGTATCAAGTTGGAGCCCTCAGTAACATTCAAGTAGAGGTCCCCACGATCTTCAAACCGCCGCAATACTGTGAACATACAAAATCAAATAAAACTTAACCCTTTAACTTATAGAGACATCTTTTGAATCCTTTGCAAACAGATTATAACCAGCTCCTGCAGGACTGCTCTTGTTTGCTTACGCAATAATATGATTCTGCTTCTGATCTGGGTCTACTCTGTTTGCAAAGGCATAGAAAGGTGTATTTATGGAGCAAAGGGTTAATACATTTCATTCATGAACATGCCTCAACATGCTTAATTACAAGATGTAAGGTTTTATAATAATATACATATCAGTGGTTGACTGCTTAACCCTATACTCCATAAATGCACCTTTCTACACCTTTTCAAGCAGAGTAGACCCAGATCAGATGGCTCCTACAGGGTCTGCACTGTTTGCTTATGATATAATATAGTGTGATTCTATAGTTTCTGCCTTAGCTAAGCTGTCAATGTGTTATTATAACAAACCTGGCTGGAATCTTGCAGCTGACCATATAATTTTTTAAGGCCATCAGTTTCCTACCAGATATTTTGGACCATAAAGGCATTTCAAAAATTGACAGTGGTCATTGTATTGTTGCTTACAAGTGCATTTTGTGAATATAACATCTAACTCTGATATCAGTCATAAACAGCCATTTTATAAAGCCTTCAAATTAAAAACATCTACAACAGGTTTATTCTTCTTTTTCAAAATATTTGAAAAACAAAAAAAAGTTAAATTTCTATGCCATTAGCAAAAGATGGATTAGGGGACATGCAATAAGAATTTAACGCTTTGCATGCTAGCGGCAAACTGTGATTACCTCGGCAACCAGTTAGGATCCAGATGTGACTCCACATAACACAGTGCCTCATCAGGATCCAAACTGCTTGACACTATCACCATATTTTTGCACAGAAGTAAGAAATGTTTTAAAACAGATGACAATTGTTGTAGACAGAAAATTACTTAGCATGCGAAGAGTTAATTGGGAGTGTTAACGTCAAAGAAATAAAACATTTTCGCAATTACTATGTGCTTGCCACTACTGTATCAAGTCCACCAAATATCCTTCATGACAATCAAACTCATCTCCTATTTGAAAACATGCTACAATACCAAAAAGCCTTTGCTAATAAAAAAAATCAGATTCAGATCATAAGTAAATAACAGTCCGATGTTTCTTAGCCTTAAAGATTTGGTTCTCTAAATTGAAGCTGTTCAGAGAAAGTTCTGTTTTTAACAGACCAGTCCCACAAAGGTAAGCAAGTGACACATTGTTTTTGCATCAGTAATTTTACAATAAATGACAATACTAGTACAGGTATATCATATACTACTTACATACTGAGCCAGGTGACAGAAAAATTTAATTTCTTTTACAAACCTTCATCGTGCTGATGGAAGTCTTCACTAAAACTTCTATCTGCTGTAATTTTCATTTATCCCTTTCCCTAATGAACATTTATGCATAGATTGAACACTTCATAGATATTCCATAACCAATTCCCTCATAGACTATTTTTAGATCCAACCTCTTTGAATAAATCTACCGAAAAGGAGCATTAACTAGAGAAAATAATTTTTTTTAGAATTTTGTAGTTCTGAAACCATTGTGATAAATACAGCATTTGCTCCTATAGGAGCAAATGCTCTATTTATCACAATGGTTTCAACAGGTGACTTTTACAGAGGCATGGAAAGGCGTATTTATGGAGGAAAGGGTTAAATTCATTTTCATATGGTAAAAATTTGAAGGGAATCTTGACTTAGAAAAAAACTGCAGGATCAGATCTATTTTTATGAATGTAGGTTCAGATTTATTATCAGTTCATAAGCAAAAAGAGCAGATCCTGATCAGATGGCTCCTGTAGGAGTGACCTTATCAGGGTCTGATCTGTTTGATCTGATCTATTGCTACAGTTTCTGCCATAGTAAAAGTTCCGTTGTTCATGCATGCCATTATAAGCAAATTAGCTAATAAATATTCATGTCACTATTTCTTATATAAATATTCATGAGGTGAAGGGTAAAATAATGATAAAAGTATCAAACAGTTCAGATCAGTAACTTTAACCCTTTACTCCATTTGCAAACAGAGTAGACCCAGATCAGATGGCTCCTATAGGAGCCGTCTGATCAGGGTCTGCTCCATTTGCTTATAAAATAGATATGATTCTACAGTTTTTGCCATGACCAAAACTTCCTGTGCCCATGACTATTATAATCATTAATCTAATTAGAGTTCATGATATCAAATATCTTGCCTGAATATTAAAGGAGTAAAGGTCTAATCTGGATCCTATTTGTTTGCAAAGGTTACTACAAAATTTGCATGCAAAACTATAATAATCTGCAAAGGTTTTTACGAAAGAAAGAGCCAGAGCAACACATAGTCAAATACCCATACAATCATTTCTCCGACAAACCCTACATTGTGACCACTCTCTTCAAGACAATTCTAAAGAGTGGTCATAACATAGGATTTGGTGGAAAAATAAAGGAGTCGTTTTAAAATGTTGTATTTACGCATCTTATCTGAGTCTCTAAAAAGTGTAAAGTTTTTGTCTTCAAGAACACAATGTCATAGAGTCTGGACTGTCACTAAACCTTACCAGCTTTCGATATTTTTGCAGGTCTGCTAGCAATAATGCCAACAGAAGACTGTGCCAAACACTGAAATTTAGCCGTATCGCCGTTGTCCGTCCAGGATGGGGGTAGATACAGGTTACTGCCAATCCGTTTAAAACCGTATGAATTATTCATTTCCAACACTTCATCGTTGAATTTCCAAAACAACTCAACACCTGGTGGATGAACTTGGCATTTGAGAGTTACCGCGGAGCCTTGTGTCACCACAGAGGAGGAAGGCTCGATAGAGAAGTAGGGGATCATATCTGAAAAATATAAAACACAGTCTCAATATATGTTTTCAAAACACTTTGAAAATATCATTGCAATATAAATACAACAGAAACTGTATAATCATATCTATATTATATTATAATTCCATAAGCAAACTGAGAATACCCGGATCAAACAGCTCCAAAGGGAGCCATCCAATCTGGATGTAATCTATTTGCAAAAGAATTAACCCTTTCCCTCTTCTATGTTTATTTCAAATTCAAATACCTATGAATATTCATTAACAAAATAGTTATAAAGAAATATGCAAGATGGACCATAGTAGACATTTTAGAAAGCAAAGAAACAGATTTATCAAATTATATTAGCAAACAGAATAGACCCTGATCAGACGGCTCCTCTAGGAGCCGTCTGATCTGGGTCTACTCTGTTTGCAAATGCGTGAAAACATGTTTATATGAGGGAAAGGAGTTAAATGGTATATCTATGGAGTAAAGGGATAATGTATAAATGTTACAGTAACACCCCTCTATACCAGATGTTGTTGTCTATTGGCTGGTCTGTCTTGTCTAATCAAAGCTCAAAAGAAGAGATGTATCTGGGACATCTAGAACAAAACGGTTTTTAACCCTTACAATGCTGAATTTTCAAATGGACTATTCCAAACTTCAAACAGGTCAAGCCTATGAAGAATATTTAGGGATTTTTCCTACAGAAAAATGTAACATGACAAACAGTGCAGAGTATGATGAGAGGATTCCTCTAGGAGCCCTCTCATCTGGGTCTACACTGTTTGCAGAGGACATTAGTGACTTGTGTCCCACACTGTAAGGGTTGATATTTTCTCAACATCATCCTATCTTGCTGGCTCTCAATATAAATCTAGGGTTTGGTTGAAGATACAAGATTTGAATAGAACAACAGGCCGCTTTGCTTATCTTGAGCTTGGTGCATAAAATTTTCATACTCTGAAATAAAGTTTTCCAGAATTATCTTTCGATTAAATAATATGACAATTGTTACCTCGACAGATATTTAGAATTTTCGCTAAATTTTACACGAGTCAAAACTTAACAGATCATTTAAAACAAAAAGTATGCCATTGTATTTT
Source organism: Azorinus chamasolen (assembly GCA_963576725.1). Taxonomy (NCBI): domain Eukaryota; kingdom Metazoa; phylum Mollusca; class Bivalvia; order Cardiida; family Solecurtidae; genus Azorinus; species Azorinus chamasolen. The sequence goes on from OY755248.1 coordinate 26,790,842, forward strand.
CTGAAAACTAGACCACTTGCTTCATTCAGCTTCAAGATAAACAGGACTGTATGTTTTGTCCCCAGGTATAATTATCAAAGAAAAGTCATTTATCTTGGTCCAAAGGCCATAAACATACGATATACAGTCATTTGAAGTTCAGTGCTAATGATTTTTATATGCTAATAGCAAAAACATCAATAGCATGTACTGCCATTTTATACGCCATTGGGAGCAATTTTGCGTGCTGAAATTATTTTAGCATCAATCTGTCTGAATAGGTAGCGAAAATTAACGCATTTCCTATGGAAATATAACACATATGATTTATTACTGAAAGGTGTTTTTTTCTGAAACATTTTCTAAACTATGACGAAACTATATCCTATCAGGACATAAGATACAAAGCATCAGATAAAGATGCATATTCAAATACTAAAATCAGCATTTTTACACCAAACTCTATGTTGTGACCACCTGAGCTACAGATAAGGGTGTGTACCCAAGTACTAAAATCATCATTTCTCCAGCTAACCCTATGGCCTATACCATGACCGCTCTTTAGAATCGTCTCTTCGAAACGATTCTAAAGAGTGGTCATGGTATAGGATTTGCTGGAGAAATAAAGGAGTTATATTTGAAAATGTTATAACCTATTACCTCATAGGCTATTTTAAGACCCAACCTCTTTGAATTTATCTACCAAAAAGGAGCATTTACTAGGGAAAAGGAAAATTTTAGAATTGTGTAGTGTTGAAACCACTGTGATAAATAGAGCATTTGCTCCTAAGGAGAAAATACTCTATTTATCACAATGGTTTCAAAAAATGACATTTATAGATGCGTCAAAAGGCGTCAATATGCGGGAATGGGTTAATTTATGCGTCAATATGCGGGAATGGGTTAATTTATGCATCTTATCTGGAGCTCTGGACAACTCTATAGAATCGTCTCATAAGAGAGACAATTCTAAAGAGTGGTAGCAACACAGGGTTTGGTGGAGAGATAAAGGAGTTATTCTTGAAAAATTTATCTTATTTTATCAAATCTCAAGGAACCCAAATAACAACCATTCTGATAGAGTATAACCCTTTACTTCATATAAACACATTTATATACATTTGCAAACAGAGCAGACCCAGATCAGACATCTCCCATATAGTAACTGTCTGATTAGGGTCTGCTCTGATGGCTTATGGGATAATACAGACTTGATTCTGCAGTTTCTGGTAAACTTTCTGCCATTGCCAGACATTCCTGTGTTCATGATATGCCATTATAGAAATTTAGATAATTAATATTCATTATGTGATTTTTTCTTACATAAATATTCATCGAGTAAACAGATAATTTCAGCCTGTATATATATATAGCAATTAAGCTCAATTTCAAAATCTGTAAATTTACATTTTTTGGAGTCATAAATATCTTTCGTCATCAAAAGGATATTAAATCAACACATTCATAGATGAAAAGATGGTTTTTCAGTCAGAAAAACAGTCAGAAAAAAATGATTGAAATCATTTTGTCCATATAAACAGTTTGACAAAAATATCAAAGGGATCATCACAGCAGGAATTTAGCAAATTCATCGAAGGAAGCGATACTATGAATAGGAAATATTACACAGATGTAATATTATACAGTTAAAGGATTAACCCATTACTCCATATATACTCCTTTCAACGCCCTTGCAAACAGCGAAAACCCAGATCAGACAGATCCTGTAGGAGCCATCTGATCAGGGTCTATTCCATTAGCTTAACCCTTTACTCCACAAATACGCCTTTCTACACCTTTGCAAACAGAGTAGACCCAGATCAGATGGCTCCTGTAGGAGCCGTCCAATCAGGGTCTGCTCTGTTTGCTTATGGAATAATATAGGTCTGATTCTTTAGTTTCTGTTTTGGCAAAAAAAAATCATGTGTTAATATTGCATTTTAACAAAATAAACTAATTGATATTCATGATGTAATTATTTCTTACATGAATATTCATCGCATAAAGGTTTAATGAATAGTGACACCTTCTGATGCCATTGCATACAGAATTATATTAACCCATTACCTCAAAGGCTATATTTAGATACAACCTCTTTGAATAAATCTACCAAAAAGGAGCATTGACTAGAGAAAAGGAAAGCATTAGAATTTTGTAGTTTGAAACCATTGTGATAAATAGAGCATTTACTCCTATAGGAGCAAATGCTCTATTTATCACAATGGTTTCACAAAGTGACTTCTACAGAGTCGTCAATATGAGGGAATAGGTTAATCTGGTTCTACAGATTCTGCCATGGCCAAACTTTCCTGTGTTCATATGCCATTGTAAAAATTAAGTTAATAATAAATATTCATTAATTTTTTATATGAATATTCATGGAGTAAAGGGCTAAGGCAGAGAATAAGATATTAACTTGAAGAATGAAGTAAGGAGATTTTACTGTACAGTATAATCGGACATTAACCCATTCACATATAGGCAACCTCTTTGAATAAATCTGCAAAAAAAGGAGCATTTAATTAGAGAAAAAGAGAAAAATAGGGTAGTTTTGAAACCATTGTGATAAACAGAGATTTGCTCCTATAGGAGCAAATGCTCTATTTATCACAATGGTTTCAGAAAATGACTTTTAAGAGGTATCAATATGAGGGAAATAGTTAACATAAGTATCGGCTCAGTTCTTTCAGATAGGTGACAGCTTAACCCTTTAACTACGCTGACTTTTCAAAATGGACTATTCCAAAATTTAAACACTGGTCAAGCTTACAATCAAATGTTTAGGGATTTCTCTTAAGAAAAGTGTAACTTGACAAGCAGTGCAGACCCAGATGAGAGATCTCCTCTAAAAGCCCTCTCATCTGGGTCTATACTGTTTGCAAAGGACATGAGTGATTTGTGTCTTGCACTGTAAGGGTTGATACAGGTTGAGAGTGTACAAACAGTGCAGACCCTGATGAGAGGGCTCCCCTAGGAGCCCTCTCATCTGGGTCTACACTATTTGCAAAGGACATTAGTGACTCGGGTCCGGCACTGTAAGGGTTAAAAAAGGAGCTTTTTGCATGACTTTCAACCTGTATTAAGCAGCCACCTGTGTAAAAAGACCTTAACTGTTCATGATTAAAATTTGGTTTAGACGGGTTTTATTTTACCTGCTCCAAATGTTCCCATTCCACCCATTTTGATAATGCTCAAATTAACCTTAAATGAATATTCATGTAAGTAATTATGACATTGTGAATATATTGTGAATATTAACTGCATGTTGTTGTTTTTTTTTAAAATGATATTCGAATATACGAATTGTTGGCCATGGCAGATACTGTAGAATCAGATCTTTATAATTCAATAAGCAAACAGAGCAGACCCTGATTAGATAGCCCCAAATAATAGATTTCTGATCACGGTCTACTGTCTGCAAAGGTGTGAAAAGGCATCTGTATCAGGTAAAGGGATAAAAACATTAACTTTTCCAGATAATCTTAACCCATTACCTCATAGGCAAATCTTTAGATAAACCTCTTCGAATTAATCTACTGAAAAGGAGTATTAATTAGAGAAAAGGAATTTTTTAGAATTTTGTAGTTTGAAACCATTGTGATATACAGAGCATTTGCTCCTATAGGAGCAAATGCTCTATTTATCACAATGGTTTCACAAAGTGACTTTTACAGAGTCGTCAAAAGTCTTCAATATGAGGGAAAGGGTTTATCTGCTTGAGTTGATTTGGGTTTTTTTCCTGTTACACATAAAATATATTTCTGTAAACATTTTTCTTTCGAACTTTAGCCAAATTCTGTAACTCATATTTGGAGAAAAAAAAATCATTTTGCATTGACATTTACATGCTTCGTTAGAGAGGAATCAGTTCTGAACAGAATGTGCCATCTGAATACATATCACTGGCAGACTTTGTTAAATACATAATATTAGCATATTTAGTCTCTGTATTATCCATAACCCAGTGAAAAATGCAGTATGGCATTCTGGGAAACTGTTGCAGGAACTGCCAATCAGCTTCTGACAAACAACAATCCTGGCTGATTGATTGGAGCCTTTGTTTGTTAATCTAAAAATAGACATCCTAACATCAAGACTTAAGGTTCCTCAGTACAGGCCAAGAGCAGAAAATAGCAAAAGAATTACCTCCCTTTGATCATAAAATTCCACAGAAATTATCTCAAATGGTTGTAAGCTTTGAAAACAAGTTTTGAGTATGCATTTGTTCTGTTCTTTATAGCTTAAGATTTTTGTTAAACAGTGACATGAAAATCAACAGACAAAAGTCTGGCATTGTTGTGATGGAACATTGACTCCCAATGCATTATTGGTAACCCTAAAAAAACGTTTTGGCTGGTTCTCGAGTTTCTTTTTTATTCTCCACCACTAGGTACCGGTCTACGATATCTCTTTCCTGGGGAAACATTTTTCAATGTCAGGCTGCACAACTGTTGTTTTATTCATCTTCCTAGACCTGTGTTTGACACTTCACAACGAATCTGGCTCCCAAAAAACACATTATACGCTGTAATAATATAATGATAAATATCTTCAGAAAATGCACCAGTAACTGAACAAAATTTTCATCTGTTTTACTGATTTTGTTCCTTGGTTTTTTTAGGCAACGTGGCAACCAGATCATATATATCTGTCACGCTCTACCATTAGATCTGTGTGATTAATGCTTAATAAATGACTTCGGCTCTCTCTTCTGCATACCAACCATAGCTGGTGAGGGTTTAGTCACATAACCAACCCATTCTGCCAATAGAAAACACATCGCTTATGAAAAGATACTACAGTAAAATCCCTCTTAACCGGACATGGAAGTTACTATAAATATCGGTCTTGGAGAAAGGTGACAGCTTAATCCAGGGTGAATGTCATGCAGAAATCTCCTAGAGGAGCTTTCTGCATGACTTTCACCCTGCATTAAGCAGCCACCTGCCTAAAAGTTTTTAAATTCTTCTCTACTAGAATTCCGGTTTAGAGGAGTTATAATGGATTTCTAGTGTAGTTTGCCGACGCTCAACACTAAGCCACAAGGGGGATGCTCCCTAATATTCTTTATAACGCCATGGAAACCAGCGACACATCACTTAAGATGTCTTGTCCTTATTACAACTGTCATTTGCTGTAACATATATGTAACGCATTTGACACGCATTACCTTTTAAAGCAATTAAGCAAACATACGCATTTATGTGTTTTTTTGTGTGACTTTAGTGACAGTAGGAGATGAACCTTTTAAGAGTTGCCACATTACAAACATATCCTTGATGACCACTGCTACTTGAAACAGAGCTCCAGATAAAGTTAACCCTTTCCTCCATAAATACGCCTTTCTACGCCTCTGTAACAACCACTTCTTGAAAACATTGTAATAAATAGAGCATTTGATCCTATAGGAGCAAAATTTTAATGCTCTATTTATCACAATGGTTTCAAACTACTAATTTCTAAAATTTTACTTTTGTCTAGTAAATGCTCCTTTCGGGTAGATTCATTCAAAGAGGATGGGTCTAAAATAGGCTATGGAGGAAAGGGTTAAACATTTCATGCATAGCGCCTTTATTTCTCCACCAAACTATTTGGCACTTCCACTCATAACTAGTTTCTTAAAAACAATGCAAGAGACTGGAGTTTAACCCTTTACTCCGTGAATATTCATGTACGAAATAATGAAATCATGAATATTAATTAGATTAATATGTTATAATAACACATGGACACAGGAATATTTAGCTAATGGTAGAACCTGTAGAATCATATCAGTTCAGTTCAGTTTATTTCGCATCATAGGCCACCGGCCCATACACATATAAGTACATACAAACAAAACTAATCATGTATCAGGTGTAGTTGTGAACACAATGTTACAATATTATAATAGTCTGGTGGCCAGAGTAATACAATATATAATACATAATAGTTCCTGTGGTATCAATATTATATCATAATCAAACAGAGCAGATCCTGATCAAACGGCTCCTACAGGAGCCGTCTGATCTGGGTCTACTGTTTGCAAAGGCGTATGTACTTAAATGGTTAAGCAGATGGTATATTTGACAGCAGGAGATCGTGTATAACACAGTTTGGATCACAATATATCAGTTTTTTGGCCTCTTTCAAAATCCAACCTGTTTGACAATCATTAGTGGATTGAAGAATATTTCATAATGAATGGGAAATTAGTCACAAGATGAGACAAATACAAAAACATATACAAAAGCATTCTTTTTCCATTAGCGTCAAACAAAATGGCAGGGTTTTATACCCTTAAAAAATGTACATAATTATAAACACATTTTAATGCCGTTGCAAAACAGAACAGACCCGGATCAGATGATGGATTCTGTCCGATCAGGATCTGCTCTGTTTGATTACAGAATAATACAGATCTGTTTCTGCCATGACCAAAAATTCCTGTGTTCATTTGCCATGATAAAAATTAATACAATTAATATTTATGGTGTCATTTTATTTTTTTAATTCTATAATACATATTTTTATTTTATTTTTCATTTTGTGTGTTAACCCATTCCCTCATATTGACGCCTTTTGAAGCCTCTGCAAAAGTCATCGGTTGAAACCATTGTGATAAATAGAGCATTTGCTCCTATAGGAGCAAATGTTCTATTTATCACAATGGTTTCAAACTACAGAATTCTAAAATTTGTCCTTTTCTCTAGTTAATGCTCCTTTTCGGTAGATTTATTCAAAGTGGCTGGATCTTAAAAATAGCCTATGAGGTAATGGGTTAACAGGATATACCCAGATCAGATGACTTTTAGATCTAATCTTACTGTTTTTGTCAAAGCAAAAATTTATTACATGTACATTATAAAAGTTTAGCTAATAAATATTCACAATGCCACTATTTCTTACATACATATTGAACATGTAAAGGGTTAGTCCTTTCCTTCATATAAACGCAATTTCATGAACTTGCAAACAGAATAGACCCAGATCAGACCTCTCCTTGTGAAATTTAAAATATTTTGTTTATTTACTTTCTAGAATGACTACAATGTTCCACCTTCCATATATTATTTTAACTATTTAGTCCATGAATATTCAGTAGTTATTGAAATAAGGAATACACATAGAACAGGGAACCCTTTACTCCTTGCATACATGTAATTAATAATGACACAAGTGTTTTTTAAATGGCCTGTGAACCTGAAGTCTTCTGATCTAGATCTACTTTGTTTGCAGCCCTGTTAACCCTTTCCCTGATACAAACGTGTTTTCACGCATTTGCAAACAGAGTAGACCCAGATCAGACGGCTCCTAGAGGAGCCGTCTGATCAGGGTCTACTCTGTTTGCTAATGGAATTTGATAGAACTGTTTCTTTACTTTCCAAAATGGCTACAATGCTCCACCTTTCATATTTCATGATAACTACTTTGTCCATGAATATTCAGTAGGTATTGAAATTTGGTATAAATGTAGAACAGGGAAACAAAAGGTGTTTCTATAAATAAAGGGTTAAGTCTTTCATTCTATATCCATTCATCTTCAAAAAAATTACTTTTGTAGAAAATGTAATCTCCAGGGAGACAAAAAGCCAATGACTACGGTTGTCTGAATACAGAGATGAAAGATTTCCTCCTCAGCTGTCTATAGCAATAAATCAAATCCCCCTCTCTGGTAACAAAAATAACCTTCAGGTGCAGGTAACTCTGCTTGCCTAAGTCAAGAACCTTCTTCCTTATCCAGTTACCTCCCTTGTCTATCTGAGATACAGTATCTACAGAGTAATTCATTATTTTCCAGTTCGAAACTTTTGAAGATATTTTTTGTTATAAAGCTATCTATAACACATGGTACCGATCTCCCCTCGCTGGAGCTTGTATATACTGTATTATATGTCGATATCAGCTGATTTGTGAACCAGCTTGCCTGCGATTCCAAGTTCAGTAAGAATGAGATGGTGGGGAAACTAGACATGGAGTTGATATGCGGCAGACCTGGGCCTGAGGTTATAAAACAAAACTGTCTACTTGAGAGTGAACTTGACTCAAACTTGGAAGTTTTATAATCTGTTGACCTGCTGTTGGTTGCAGTATCACAGACTATTCTGGGAAAACTTGATCATAGGTGTTTTCTTGGTTAGAGACTGCTAAGCTGGATTCTGATCGGTCAAGCAAAATGTACTGGGAACTCATGACTAATATTTACATATTGAGCATCCTTGATTGGTTATCAATGGAAATAAGAGAAAACTTTCAGTTGAAATTATAAGCAAAATATTAGATAATGGAACAGTAGGTGATTATAATATTATGCAACAATACTGTTTTCGAAGAAATGCATGAAATACCTGCTGGCGGAGCTGTTAAGAAAGAAGTGTGACACAAAATGCATAACAAATAGACAGATGGACAGACAGACAGCAGACGTGATCCTTAACCTTTTCCTCCATAAATATGCCTTTCTATGCCTATGTAAAGGTCACTTTGTGAAACCATTGTGATAAATAGAGCATTTTCTCCTATAGGAGCAAATGCTCTAGTTATCACAATGGTTTCAAACTACAAAATTCTAAAATTTTCCTTTTCTCTAGTAAATGCTCCTTTTTGGTAGATTTATTCAAAGTGGCTGGATCTAAAAATAGTCAATGGAGGAAAGGGTTAATCTGTAACCTCATGGAGATGCCTTTTGACCCTTTTGCAAACAGGGCAGACCAAGATCAGATGGCTTCTGTAGTTTCTAGAAAAGCTAAAGAATCCTGAGATCATATAACATTAACCCTTTCCTCCTTTAGACCTAATCTCGTTGAATAAATCTACCCAAAAGGAGCATTTAGTAGAGAAAAGGAAAATCTGTTAGAATCGTGTAGTTTTGAAATCATTGTGATAAATAGAGCATTAATTTGCTCCTATGGAGCAAATGCTATATTTATCACAATGGTTTCAAGAAGTGACTTTTACAGAGGCATAGAAAGACGTATTTATGGTGGAAAGGGTTAAGGAATTTAAAATCATAATTTTAAAAACTCAAGATGTAATAATTTCTTGCATGAATATTCATCAAGTAACGTGGTTATACCTTTCCCTGTTCTATATTTATTCCAAATATTTCAATACCTACTGAATATTCATGGACAAAATAGTTATAATGAAATATGTAAGGTTGAAAACTGTAGCCATTTTAGAAAGTAAAGAAACATCTATTAAATTCCATTAGGAAACAGAGCAGACCCTGATCAAAAGGCTCCTATAGGAGCTGTCTGATCTGGGTCTACTCTATTTGCAAAGGCGTGAAAAGGCATTTATATGAGGGAAAGGATTAATGTTCAGAACTCGAATGACAATTAACTGTGTGAGTAACTCATCAGAATTGAAACTGGGTTTTTTTTAAAGGAATTTGGAAGGAAATGTAACTTTAGAATAGAAGCAAAGGACAATATCTGTAGACAAGAGTTCAGAAGAATAAATAGAAGACAATTTCTGGTCATTATTCAGCAAGCTAACAGTTAACGGAGGAGGCATCGTGTGTCCTGGCATGCAGAGTGCAATGAGAGAATGTACTGCAGATAATGGTACGGCTTTTGCTGCCATGTATTGTCGTCTGCAAAATTTGTCGTCTGCTTCATTTCTCATTCTTTAAATTTTCTTCATATTTTGTTTACAGAACATAATCACAGTATCAAACAGTTTGGATCTAGATTAGTTGTTGTGTTACTCAACGTCAAATTGGATCCAAACTCTTCGCATTGGTGATTACTGATTTGCCCATAGCAGCGAAAGAGTTAACCGCACCTGAAAAAAATGTATTCTGTGTACTAACGAGAATTTAATGGGGCTCTTTCCTTATGACTCCAGCACAGGGCTTACAGCACAAATTTTCCCAGTTTAACCCCTAACCTGCTGAATAATTAAATTTGGCTCCTCCCTTTCTGAATAGTAATTACAAAACAAAAACTGTATCAAAAAGTTTCAGATTTCAATGCAATGATATTTATGACAAACAGTGCAGACCCTAAGGGGCTCCATTAGGAGTCCTTTAATCTGGGTCTACGCTGCTGGCAATGGTCTTAAATACTCTGTTCCCCCATTAGAAGGTTTAACATTTCAACAACAAAATAAAAATAGTTGAGTTATAAAAAAGAATTGTCAGCCATTTTTGTTAAATAATACTAAAATGCTTCAAAGACAAAAACATGGATAAAAAATATTAGCCTAAGATGTAACTTTCAAAACTTTACTTAACTTATACTGTATGATAAATAAACAGGGCACAAACTGTTCAAATGCTATTTTTATAATTCTAAGAACGTGTTAAAGGCCATCACAAAACTGACAAAGATTAAGCTAGCTTCTCAAGTAGTCTTTCGGCTGTTTGCCGCTGATGGTTTTGTCTTGGCAAAAAGCAAGATAGCTCAAAACATTAACATTCATGTCCTGAACGTAAAAAAAAAATCAATGGTGTGAAAAAAATCTTAACATTTCCCGTCAGGCCAAGACACATGTCATTGTAATATTCACTTCCAATCCAAAATATTTCTAAATCCTTATTTAAACGAAAACTTCGATTGCCATTTTTCATATAAAAAATATTTTCTCATCCCTTTGAATGTAAGAAATAAGTAAACCCATTACCTTTACACAAAAGTTTTTTCAAGTCTTTGAAAACAGCGTAGACCCAGATAAGACAGCTCCAGTAGAAGCAATCTATTCAGGATGATCTGTTCTGTAAATGCTTTTAACCCTTTCCTCCATAAATACGCCTTTAAACGCCTCTGTAAAAGTCACTTCTTGAAACCATTGTGATAAATAGAGCATAAATTTTGCTCCATAGGATTCACACAATTCTATCATTTTCCTTTTCTCTAGTAAATGCTCCTTTCGGTAGATTTATTCAAAGAGGTTGGGTCTAAAAATAGCCTATGAGGGAATAGGTTAAAAGAATATAGATCGGATTTTACAGTTTTTGCCATGGTCGAAAAATTCCATTGTTCAGTCAATGTCATTATAAAAAATAATCTGATTACTATTTATACTGTCATTTATTTATTTCATGAATATTTCCATGGTAAAAGGTTAATACCAATACCCTATTAACCCATTCCCTCATATTGATGCCTTTTGACCCATTCCCTCAATTTGACGCCTTTTGACCCATTCCCTCAATTTGACGCCTTTTGACCCATTCCCTCATATTGACGCCTTTTAACCCATTCCCTCATAGTGAAGACTTTTGATGCCTCCTCATAATGCCATCTTTTGACGCTTCTGTAAAAGTTGCTTTTTGGAACCATTGTGTCCATAGGAGCAAATGTTCTATTTATCACAATGGTTTCAACAGGTGACTTAAATACAAAACTACACGATTCTAAAATTTTCCTTTTTTTTCTAGTAAATGCTCCTTTTCATTAGATTCATTCAAAGAAGTTCATTCTAAAAATAGGCTATGAGGCAATGGGTTAAAAACTGTGAGGGTAGATACAAGGAAACTGTAACATTTTATTATATTTCCAAATTTCTTTACTAATTGTTTGTATTCTTATCAGTGACACAGATAAGAGGCAGATCTAGAAAATCTGATTAAAAACATTTTTGATATATCTGCCAAACCTGGGCATCTTGCTGCAACTCGTTAGAATCGCATCTCTAAGGCAGCAAGATAGGCTTTGGCTAAGAAATAAGAGATTTTAATTCTTACAGTGCGAGACACGAGTCACAAATATCCTCTGCAAACAGCGTAGACTCAAATGAGAGGGCTCCTAGAGGAGCCCTCTCATTAGGATCTGCACTGATTGTCATGCTATACTTTTCTTTAGAAAAATCCCTAAATCTTCACTATAAGCTTGACCTGTTTGAATTTTGGAATAGTTCATTTGAAAATTCAGCGTTGTAAGGGTTAATAAATCAGTAGCATCTTATCTACAGCCTTACTCAATTTTTCGACAATTTACTCAGAACTACAGATAAAGGTGCATACCAAAATACTAAAATCGTCATTTCTCCACCAAACCCTATACTGTGACCACTCTTTAGAATCGTCTCAAAGAGACGATTCTAAAGAGTGGTCACAGTATTGGGTTTGGTGGAGAAATAAAGGAGCTTTTCTTGAAAATGTTTAAGTTTACATATCTTATCTGGACCTCTGTCTACTAATGACAAAAATGCAGTTTGGATCCAGATCAAATATTGAGTAAGAATTCAGCAAAAAATTTCATCTACTAGTCAGGCATTTAGGTATATCAGCTGAATAAACTCAAACAATTTGTGTAATCTTCAGAGGTTCTCTATTGCCAGTCGACAAAGAGACCGATTAACTTGGAACAGAGATCTTCAACTGGCTTTGAAGTGCGGAAACATTAGGAAGAGTATATCAGCAAGTGTGTTAAATTTCTGTGGCTGCCGAAAATACATTTAAGCACCAGTATGGGGTAACATGAGATATATTAACACTTATTCTGCAGAAACACACCTTGAATCAAACCTGCCATCCTTCTGTATCTCATCTAAAAACCACCTCATACTAATTCTAAATGAAATCAAAATCGCTCTTAACTTTGACTTAAAGTTTTACTACTATATTTGAACTGAACAAGCGATGGGAAGTACTGAAAATTCAAAATTATGAAAGCAGACCATGTTTACAAGAGGAGAAGCATTAAAACATTAGACAACAGATGTGTATGCCGCAGCTCAGGTAGGCCAAAGATTACAGCAACTTGAAGTACTCTGCCTCTATCACAGCATCCTATACTGTCTTTGTTTCCATCCATTTCAGAAATAAAACATCAAAGTACAGTAACAAAAGGTACCCTAATTGCCCTGCATATTTGGACAGATAGATTAAGGCAAATAGTGCAGACCCAGATCAATCAGCTTCTGAAGGAATCATTTGATCAGTGTCTACACTATTCTCTACTATGTCAGTTTTATTTAAAGTTACCAGAATAGTGCCAAATTATGATGACATCACGAGCCATCTAATCTGGGTCTACTCTGTTTGTAAAGGCATACAAAAGGTGTTTTTATGGAGTAAAGTGTTAAATGAATATTCCTAGAGTAATGGTTTAATCCTTTAGTTCATGAATATTAATTAGAGTAATTGTTATAATAGCAAAATTAATGGACACAATTACACTTGACCATGGCAGAAACTGTAGAATCGTATCTGTAACATATCATAAGCAAACAGAGCAGACCCTGATCAGATGGCTCCTACAGGAGCCATCTGATCTGGGTCTACTCCGTTTGCAAAGGCCTGAAAGGTATATTTATGGAGTAAAGGGTTAATACTTAGGGTATCAGAGTGGAGCATTCTCCGATGACAAGATACAATTAGAAATAAAATGTCTGAATATCAAGCTCAAATTTTAGTTCAAATTTTATCCCCTTGAATGCTGCAGGTTCATCATTTGTATGGCACTTTACTCTATGGATATATATGTAAGCAATAATAACATTATGAACATTAATTAAATATGCTTCATAATAGCACATGGACATTGGAATTTTGGACATGGCAGAACCTGTAGAGTCATATCTATATCATGCACAGATAAGACGCGTAAATTAACATATTTTCAAGAATAACTTCTTTATTTCTCCACCAAACCTTGTGTTGTGACCACTCTTTAGAATCGTCTCTTTGAGACGATTCTAAAGAGTAGTCACACCATAGGGTTTGGTGGAGAAATTACTATTTTATGTTTTCTAATTAATGTTTTGTATTTCAAAAACGAAACTTTGGGCTGTTGCTAATGAATGGACTGGTTAGCCAATGCTTCTGATAAAACCCGTAATGACATAAGAGGTGCCAGAATTTCCAAACACACACAGGTAAATGTTCTAACAGATCACAGGAAAACTTACACTGCTAATTAACCCTTTACATGTTCATCATTCATGTAAGAAGATAATGACAACATGAATATTCATTAGCCGAACGTTTGTAATATAAAATTTTCAAGTAAATTTTTTGCTTTGACAAAAACCATAAAATTACATCTATAACATGTCACAAGCAACCAGAGCAGACCCTGATCAGACAGCTCCTACATGAGCAATCTGATCTGAGTCTACTCTGTTTGCAAATGTGTGAAAGATTATACCTGGGAAAGGGTTAACCCTTTCCTCCATAAATATGCCTTTCTAGGCCTCTGTAAAAATCAACTATTGAAATCATTGTGATAAATAGAGCATTTGCTCCTATAGGAGCAAAATACTCTATTTATAACAATGGTTTCAAACTACAAAATTCTAAAATTTTCCTTTTCTCTAGTTAATGCTCCTTTTCGGTAGATTTATTCAAAGTGGTTGGATATAAAAAATAGCCTATGAGGGAATGGGTTAATAATCTCTCCCAAGATGAGCCAAACTAATGGAAATTCTTTTCCCCACCCCCCTCCTCCTGAAGCTTGCACTGTTCCAGGCCTTCTCAACAGTAATAGATTGTATTCCATACTGTAAGATAAACAGTTAAAACTGTCTAAACTGGAATTCTAGTAGAGAAGAATTAGATACTTTTAAGCAGGTGGCTGCATAATGCAGGGTGAAAGTCATGCAGAAAGCTCCTCTAGGAGCTTTCTGCATGACTTTCACCCTGCATTAAGCTGCCACCTGCCTCCAAGACTGATATTTATACTAAATTTAATGTCCGGCTTAAAGAGGTTTTACTATACTATGATGTTAGGCTAATTATGACAAGAATTTACAGACATATTGTTTGTATTTAACCCTTTCCCTGTTGAATATTCATGTAAGAAATAAGGAAACCATGCATATGTAGTAGCTGATCCATAATGGTATATGTATAGTTGAGTTTTGGTCTTGGTTAAAATTGTAGAGTCAGATCTATTGTAATTTCATAAGCAAACAGAGCAGACCATGATCAGATGGCTCCTACAGGATATATAGATTTGATTTCAGTGTCTACCATGGACAAACAATCATGTGTTCATGTGCCATTATAACAATTCAGCTAATAAATATTCATGATGTCATTATTTCTTGCATGAATATTCATCAGTTGAAGGGTCAACTTTTTGAATGAAAAATAAGGTTGTCTAAAGCAATCCTGAGGGTTGATTTGTTTCCCTTCATTTCTCTTCAACATGTACAGTAAAACCTCTCTATAACGACCACTAAATTGTGTTAATTAGTTGTATTTTGGGCAGGTGGTTGCTTAAAACAAGGTGAAAGTAAAACAGAACGCTCCTATAGGAGCGTTCTGTTTTACTTTCACCTTGCTTTAAGCATCCACCTGCCTTTAACACAAAAAACTTGATGTAATTTAGTGGTCGTTATTGAGAGGTTTTACTGTATTGATAATGACAATCTGGATCCAGGTGAGATGCAGACTTATTCAGTGTTTTATCTGAATCCAAACTAAAACGGCATTTATATGAAGGAAAGGGTTAACGCTTTCCCTTTTCTATGTTTAATACAAATTTCAGTACCTACTGAATATTCATGGGCAAAATAGTTATAATGAAATATGGAAGGAGGAATATTGTAGCCATTTTAGAATATATAGAAACAGGTCTATAGAATTCCACTAGCAAACAGAGCAGACCCTGATCAGACAGCTCCTATAGGAGCCATCTGATCTGGGTCTTCTCTGTTTGCAGATGCATGAAATCACATTTATATGAGGGAAAGGGTTAACTCCAGAGGGAGGTATAATTCATGTGTAAAATAATTTTGAACCTGATGAGACAAGTTATTCAACATCTATCTTATACCAAATAGCTAGCAAACGTTATGATCATTGGGCCACATTTTAGTGGGCAAAGAGTTAATTTCCCCATCGTCAAAGAAATCGTTTCAGGATAGTTAGCTAGGATGGTGCTATCGAAAGAAAATATCATAACCAGAATGTAAAAATATATACAGCCGAATGTTAGTTTTTTTCCGATAAGGTTAGCGTAAATATTGGAGGGAAAAAACCATGGCATGGTGTACTAAAGAGTGCTCAGAATAGAAGTTTCTTTCGAAATGAGTATGATGAGATGTATGTGGAATGCACAACCGAAGCTCAAAACTGATCTCAAGTCATCAAGTGCAGGGTACAGCTACAATTACTCTGGATTTTCTGGGAAGGCTCCTTTGAAATCCAAGTACATACTACTAAGTTGTTCTCAATTCTATAACCCTTTCCCTGTTCAATATTCATGAAAGAAATAATGACATCATGAATAATTATGAGCTGAATTTTTATAACGTAAACTTTTCAAGGAAATGTTTTGCTTTGACAAAAAACTGTAGAATCAGATCTTTATCATGCAAAAAGCAAACAGAGCAGACCCTGATCGAAAAATTGTGTGAACCAAACAAAATCCTTGAAAAGTTTACATTATAAAAATTCAGCTAATAAATATTCATGATGTCATTATTTTTTGAAAGAATATTTAACAGGTAAAGGGTTAAATGTTGATCATTAACCAGGTAAATGTATGAACAGAGGACACCCAGATTAGACACCTGTTACATGAAATCATTCTCTAGTATCCCATGACAATGCATTTCCTTATTTCATGTTAAAATAAAATAATTAAATTAATTCATATTCATAATGGGTGGAGCTTATATGAATATTCATCAAAGTTAATGTTTTTGTATGCTCCCCCCCCCCCCCCCCCCCCCCCCCCAATATATTATAATGCCTTTTCACACCTTTGAAAACAGAGAAGATTGCTGAATATTCATGTAAGAAATAATGACATCATGAAAAGTTATTGGCTGAAATATCTATAATGGCATATACAAACAGAATGGTTTTTTGTATCGTAGAAATTGTGGAATCAAAATTAATCTACTAGTAACAATTTCATAAGCAAACAGCAGACAGGAGCTGTTTGGTCTGGGCCTACTCTGTTTGCAAAGGCATCAAAAAGTGTTTGTAAATAAGGGAAGAGTTGACAAACCTGACTTAGACTTCAATGCTTAACCCTTTCCTAAATAGGCTATTTTTTTAGACCCAACCTCTTTGAATGAATCGACCCATAAGGAGCATTTACTAGAGAAAAGGAAATGTTTTAGAATTTTGTAATTTAAAACCATTGTGATAAATAGAGCATTTGCTCCTATAGGAGCAAATGCTCTATTTATCACAATGGTTTCAACAGGTGACTTATACAGAGGCGTAGAAAGGCTTATTTATGGAGGAAAGGGTTAAGTAGATTTCACTTTCAGACAAGCTCATAGTGTCAAATACTCATGTGTATCAATGTTAGACGCTGGGTTACTTGTAAATAATGCAAGCATTTGAAAAGTTAAAATATTTGATAATTAGGCCATTAAATTTATGGCAGAATTTGAGAGTACTACTTACATGGTGAACTTTCTAAAATTGTTTACAAAAGAACCTTACGCTGTTCCCATACAGAATAAAAAATCGTTACACAAATACAAGGTAAAAAGGGTTCTATCTTGGTAATCTTGTATAAATATTTGATATATGCCGAAGCTGTAACCGAAGTCTCTCAACAACGGCCAATCTAAACAGAGTCGAGGATTCTTCCCTTCACATCTTGCCATATTGTAACAGTCAGAGAAAATTTCTGTCTTTCACTTCTATTTTCAGTGAAGCACCTATTTTCAATTCAATCTTTGTAATAGACCGTTCCCGCCACTGTATTTCGACTTTTTTTTTAAAATTAAAGTATTTGTATGAGTACATTAACTCCTTAACCCTTTCAACGCTGAATTTTCATAGGAGAATAGTCCATCATTGTTTATTGGGGGAGTCCATACTGTATTAAAGGGTAAAATTTGCAAGAGGATTTTGAATGACAATCAAAGCTCCTCCAGGAGCCCTCTGATCTAGATCTACACTGTTCGCAACTGACAGAGCACTTACTTTCCAGATACAAAGGATTAACTCCATGAGAACGAATGTAAGAAATAATGACATCCCGAGTATTAGCTGAAGTTTTATGACATGAGCACTGGAATATTTGGCAATCAGGTAGAAAGTGTAGAATCAGCTCTACATTATTCTATAAGCAAGCAGAGCAGATCCTGATCAGACAGCCCCTATAGGAGCCAACTGATCAAGTAAAATTTTGATTACAGTTGGACCTTTCTAATACAAATATTTAATAAATAAACATGGGTGATTTTAAAAGCATGTGGTTGCACAAGTGTATGACAATTGCTCCCTTAGGATAACTGCCCCTTAGGACATCTGAGCCCCTTGATATATAAATAATATATAGCAGTATAATGTTGTAGAAAAGTAACATACTAATTATATAATGTAAATAAAGGGGCAGAAAGCTATAGGAGCTGTCTGATCAGGGTCTACTGTTTGCTTGTGATATGATCTGATTCTACAGATTCTGTCATGATAGAAAATTCTTTTGTCCATAAGTGCCATTATAAAGATTCAGTTAATTAATATTCATGATGACATTATTGCTTTCCTGAATATTCATGAAGTAAAGGGTTAACCCTTTCCTCCATAAATACGCCTCTGTAAATGTCACCTGTTGAAACCATTGTGATAAATAAAGCATTTACTCCATAGGAGCAAATGCTCTATTTATCACATTGGTTTCGAAACTACACAATACTAAAATGTTCCTTTTCTCTAGTAAATGCTCCTTTTCGGTAGATTTATTCAAAGAGGTTGGGTCTAAAAATAGCCATGAGGGAATGGGTTAAGGTAACATTAGCATACATGTACATCATTGTATAAAAAATAAGTAAAGATTGTATTACCTCTGCAAAACCTCTCACTAGATTAACCTTTACTACGCTGACATTTCAAAATGGACTATTCCGTAATTCAAACAGGTCAAGCTTGTGGTGAATATTTAGGGATTTTTAATGCAGACCCTGAGGAGAGGGCTCCTGTAGGAGCCCTCTCATCTGGGTCTACACTGTTTACAAAGGACAGTAGTGACACGTGCCCCGCACAGTGAGGGTTAAAGTAATTCAGGCAATGAAAGTGTACCTTTGATGTACATATATATTGGCAAAGAAAGTGTGATAATTATACGTTTGATAGTTTAAGTTTATGTAAGTTAAATTGGATATTATATGATTGATCAAAAATGCATGTTAAAAGGTCTTTTTTATATATTTTTATCTGCTTTGGCAATATTGGCAAGAAGTAATTATTGTCCAAAGAACAATTGTCAGAGTGACAATTATCCATACCCCAGTTGCACAATGCAGGACGAATGCAATGCAGAAAGCTCCTCCGTAAACATCCATCCTCAGAGATCCAGATAAGATGCGTAAATTAAAATATTTTCAAGAATAACTCCTTTATTTCTTCACCAAACCCTATACTGTGGCCACTCTTAAGAATCGTCTCTTCGAGACGATTCTTAATAGTGGTCACAGTAAGGGTTTGATGGAGAAATGACGATTTTAGTATTTGGGTATGCAGCTCTGCATCGATACCTGCATTAACATCTTTTCATGCCTTTGCAAACAGAGTAGACAAAGATCAGATGGCTCCAGGAGGAGCCATCTGATCTGGGTCTACTCTGTTTGCAAAGGTTTTAACATGTATTAACAGTGGTATTAATGAAGTACAGGGTTACACATTTTAATTTATAAGCTTGTGTTTACATTCTCTTTTCAAAACTTTTAACCCTTTCCTTCATATAAACGCATTTTCACGCAAACAGTGTAAACCTAGATCAGACGACTCCTACAGGAGCCATCTGACTCCTACAGGAGCCATCTGATCAGGGTCTGGTCTGCTCTGTCTACCTACTTGAATTTGATAGTTCTGTTTCTTTACTTTCTAAAATGGCTATAATGTTCCCCACCTTCTATATTTCATTATAGCTATTTAGTCCATGATTCAATTATTCAGTAGGTATTTAAATTTGGAATAAATATAGAACAGGGAAAGGGTTAAATAATCCTCGAGCTGATGGCTGATACAGTACATCTATTTCCAGCGCAAACCTTAGGTGACAAAAATCCACACCCTCCAACACCTTTAGCAGCGATAACTCTGAGTGTATCACAATTTCGGATGACATTTATTGCAGCTACAGGCAACCTATCATAGTCTATAGATGTTCTCATTGATACCATCCCTTGATACACGTGGTATACAAATTTACTGCAAACAGTGTAGACCCAGATCAGAGGGCTCCTGATAAGAATCTGCACAGTTTGCCGTTCTTAACTATTGTTTGGATATATCAAATACCTTTTGAAATAAATGAACCTGATCATTAAATCACTGATGGACCAGTCCATATTGAAAATTATGCATTGAAAAGGTAAGAGAGCCCAAAATAAACCATCCATTGTTTTCATAAAGTGAATTTGTGGTATGTCTGTCCTGATTTGTAATTTGTCTTTTATCTGGATCAGGATAAGAACTGGCGTTAAAGCAAAACCATGATTCTGGTAAAAAAAAACATACAATGAACTTCAAAACTTTAAGCAGGCAAAGAAATTCAAGTTGACAAGTTTTTCTGTCGACAAAAGGGTGTGAGGTAAATAGATCTTTGTAGATATACCAGTTAACTCTTAAAGTGGGGGAATAGAGCACACAAGTCCTTTGCAAACAGTGTAGACCCAGATCAAAGGGCTCCTGATGGAGCCCTTTGATCTGGGTCTGCACTGTTTGTTATAAAAAACATTTTCTTCAGTGATAAATTTCGACAAAATTTTTTGTTTAATTAATATTCAGAAAGGAAGGAGCCAGTTTTAATTATTCAGCAGATTGAGGATTAATACCTAAGAAAGTAATTCATTGTGTCGGTACACTGTTACAACCATTGATGATTTGAATCGGTCATAAATTGTAAAGTAACTTTTTTATATGCATAGTGCATACATAAATCACAAACCTAATAAGCACAATTTAACATTTAAAATCAGACATAGAGCATGTATTCTGCCTTCCTAACTCTGTATTTGACACTTTTGATAACATGATATAATTATAGACTCGTAGACCCACTGATCAATGTTAACCCTTTCCCCCATATGCTATTTTTAGATACCTCTTTGAATAAATCTACTGAAAAGGAGCATTAACTAGAGAAAAGGATTTTTTTTTAGAATTTTGTAGTTCAGAAACCATTGTGATAAATACAGCATTTGCTCATATAGGAGCAAAATGCTCTATTTATCACAATGGTTTCAAAAAGTGACTTTTACAGGTGCATAGAAAGGCGTATTTATGGACGAAAGGGTTAACACTGTTTGTCATTCAAAATCTACTTGCCAATTTTACCCTTTCACAGGGTATGGATTCTACCAATAAACCACTCTGCTAAATCAGCATTGAAAGCAGGTTAACCCATTACTCCATGAATATTTATATAAGAAATAATGACATCATCAATATTAATTAAGATTTATTGTTATAATAGCACATGGACACAGGAATTTTAGGCCATGACAGAAACTGTAGATTCATATCTATATCATAAGCAAACAGAGCAGACCCTGATCAGAAGGCTCCTATAGAGGCCTATGCTGTTTGCAGTTGCATGAACAGGCTTTTATATGAGGGAAAGGGTTAATGAGGTTTTCTGAATATAAGCCATACTCTGATCCTTCAGACTCAATAATATATTATCAGGATTGACGATTCATTTGTGTTTCTCAGAGAAAAACCTGGATCAACATATGGTAGGATTACTGTCATACACCCAAATCTGAGGGTTTAAACCTCCTTGAATATTCAAAGAGGAATGGCCTATAAGTATTAGATTATAGAGCCCATTCTGTATAAAAGGTCTGAATTTGCTACAGGATGGCAAACAGTGAAGATTCTGATCACAGGGTTCCTCTGATCAGGGTCTACACTGTTTGCAAAATTAATGCACTCATTCCCTGTAATCAAAGGGTTATGTGGATTTAGGAAACAACCTGGCATATTTTAACGATTCCAACAGGTGATGTGATTTAGATGTATATCACTAGAAATACATAGCAACATGGACATTACCAAAGTCAAGTTAATGATATTTAGATGAAATGAGCTTGACCTTGGCCAAATTTAACACAGTTTTGCCATGTGTTTTCAAACACAATGATCAGTGTCAAACAATCTGGATCCTAATGAGCAAGTATCTTGTAGTCTTCTCTGACTCTAAACATTTGTTTGTATATCGTTCACAATACCAGGTCCAGATAAGATGCGTAAATTTAACAACATTTTCAAGAATAGCTCCTTTAGTGCTGCACCAAACCCTATACTGTGACCACTCATTAGAATCGTCTCTTCAGTCACAGTATGGGTTTGATGGAGAAATGACGATTTTAGAATTTGGGTACGCACCTTTATCTGTAGCTTTGCAGCACATAATTTTTCAATAGTAACATATAGAATGTGACTTACCATCGGCCCATGATGTGAGAATTATCGTCATAAATACTGCAAGCTCGATGAGCGTACTCCGTTGTGTAGAGAAAATGCTCATGTTTCATCCGCGATGTTCATAAAAGAACAGACTGACGCACAAATCCCTTTCATTAGACTAGCTTGTAGAGGCACTACATTCTTCAAAGATCTGAAAAACACAAGAGATACATAAATTAACATCACTGTTTAAGCCTTATATCATGAATATTCATGTAAGAAATAATTACATCATGAATAGTAATTAGATAAAATTTATAATGGCATATGAACACAGAAAGTTTTTGAGGCATTGGAGAAACTGTAGGATCATATCTGTATTATTTCATTTATGCAAACAGAGAAGATTAGCCCAGTCTCTGT
Organism: Azorinus chamasolen; assembly: GCA_963576725.1. Taxonomy (NCBI): domain Eukaryota; kingdom Metazoa; phylum Mollusca; class Bivalvia; order Cardiida; family Solecurtidae; genus Azorinus; species Azorinus chamasolen. The sequence goes on from OY755248.1 coordinate 26,813,502, forward strand.
ATGCAAGGCGTTCAAAGTCATCTCTATGGAGTAAAAGGTAAAACACTTGTCACCCATAAAAACAATGTGGATGCTGACATAACTTTGAATGTTCAGACAACCTCTGTTTAACCCATTACCCCATAGGCTATTTTTAGATCCAACCACTTTTAATAAATCTACTGAAAAGGAGCATTAACTAGAGTTTAATGAAAATTTTACAATTTTGTAGTTTGAAACCATTGAGATAAATAGAGCATTTGCTTCTATAGGAGCAAATGCTCTATTTATCACAATGGTTTCAACAGGTGATTTTTACTGAGGGGTAGAAAGGCGTATTTATGGAGGAAAGGGTTAACATATTCAAGTCAGAAATAATGACATCATTAGTATATTTACATTATAATTCCATACACAAACAGAGTGAACCCTGATCAGACGGCTCCTACAGGAGCCGTCTGATCTGAGTCTATTCTGTTTGCAAAGGCATGAAAAAAAAGCATTTATATGAGGGAAAAGGTTAAGTCAATAATGGTCTTAGTTTAATAACTTGAACGCTTTACCAGATATGACTTTCATACATTAGTGCTATGGATGAAACAAACAAGAAAACAAACTAGAACCAAGGAAACAGTACACACTTAGATCATATGGCTCCAATAGAAACAATCTGATCTAGAGCTACATTGTTTGTCATCCATTCCACATACTAGCATTAAAATCAGTTCAGAACGAAATATATACTCGCTGCAACTGCTGATCAGGGCGAATTTAAATATGGACAAAAAATGGGATACATCATAGGAGTAACAATGCAGGCCGTAAAAAACGTGTAAGACCTCTTTACAGCTTCTCTCTTACACGCAAACTCGTAAACCGGCCATAATCTCCGCTGCTCCTTCCTTTACGACATAAAGCAACTGTATACTATAGACATCTGAGTTTTCACTGGTAAACAAACTTTACGACTTGCTAAAACATAACATGAGTTGCTTAAACATAACATATGCGGGCCAATAAGGTTACAGACTTGCTGAGATATAATAAAGGCACCAGTGCATATAATATAGTAGAACTTGTATTAACCCCTTCTTTCGTAGAAATACCTTTTCACACACTTGCAAACAGAGCAGACCCAGATCAGATGGCTCCTGTAGGAGCCATCTGATCAGGGTCTGCTCTGTTTGCTTATTAAATTATAATAGATTTTACTCTATAGTTTCTGACTACGACTATAAGAAAGTTTCTATCAATACCAAGAAATCTTGTGTACATAATTATGCCATTATAAAATTTCTGCCAATAAATAATTAAAAAGATCATTATTCCTTACATGAATATTCAACAGGAAAAAAGTTAAGCTACTATTGATTGATGGAACATAGCCTTTTGCCCTTAACCCTTTCCCTCATAGGCTAATTTTTAGATCCAACCACTTTGAATAAATCTACCGTAAAGGAGCATTAACTAGAGAAAAGGAAATTTTTAGAATTTTTGCAATTTGAAACCATTGTGAAAAATAGAACATTTGCTCTACAATTTTGCTCTATTTATCACAATGGTTTCAATAGGTTATTTTTACAGAGGCGTAGAAAGGCGTATTTATGGAGGAAAGGTTAAGCAACCACATGCTTTTAAAGACACCTATGTTAATAAAATTATGTAGTTGCTTCAGTGAGACTCTCAAAAATGGGTCAACTCTTTACATGATAAAGACATATTTATTATTCATAATTATGCTTTTATAAAAATTCAGTTAATTAATATCCACCAAGTAATGTGTTACATAAATAATTCCTTGCATAATGGGTTGAGAAAACATAAAGGATTTTTTCTGTTTTATTTTTCAATCAAAACTATGGAAATTTGGCTTTCATTTAATTCTAATGCAAACAGAGTAGACCTAGATCAGAATCTGCTCTGTTTGCTTGGAGAATAACACAGATCTGATTCTGACAGTTTCTGCCATGGTCAAAATTTACTACAGTAGAACCTCTCTATAACGGCCACTAAATTGTGTTAATTAGTTGGTATTCTGGGCAGGTGGATGCTTAAAGCAAGGTGAAAGTAAAACAGAACGCTCCTATAGGAGCGTTCTGTTTTACTTTCACCTTGCTTTAAGCAACCACCTGCCTTATACACAAAATACTTGATGTAATTTATTGGCCGTTATAGAGAGGTTTTACTGTATGTTCATATAACATTTTAAACATCCATTTTTATACGTTATGTTTTTATTCCCAGCATGAATATTCATCAGGTAAAGGAGTTAATATGGAAAACTGAAGTAAATGAAGCTTGAATTTAGAATTACCTCCCCTGATATGTATGGCAATCTCTTCCTGCAGAGCCTCAGAGCAAGAGAACACGTAACATTTTCTCAATTAACCACTACCCTGCTATGAAAATCATCGTCCACTGAAACATTTATCTGTTTCAGTTTTAGACCTGTCCACTTCAGTTGTTTGATTTGTCTAACTATTGACAGTTTTAAACAGATTGAGTCCTAATTATATACTGAGTTACTTAGCATCTGATCTGGATCCAAGTCTATTACAAATGCCGGTCCTGTCGTGATTAGCAAGTTACAGGCTAATGAAACAAATTTGTTGTAATTTGCATCAGGGGTACAGTGTTTCAGTGGGCCTGTTTTTACTACCAGTGCTTCAACAAGTTGTGAATTACAAGATACTCGATAGATAGATGAATCCGCCTGATACAAGCCAAACAGCGACATGAGAAGTTGAGTAATCCGACAAATTGACTTGAACCAGTGTTTTTCCTCAAATGTCTCAGAAAAGTGGAAATGAGGATGAAAAAATCTCAAGAACTTGAAAATAATTAAGCTGGAGTAAAAATAAATGTAGTGAAGTGAATTGGTGAGAGTGTTTTATAACCAAAGAGTAGGCTGTAATGTCATGTTCAATGTCAGTTACTGAAAGTTTACATAGAAGTTGAATAAGAAAGACGTCTTTCGCAAGTTTAGATCAGGTCCAAATGCATGCAGTCTGGATCTAGATGAGACAAAGAATAGCTCTTTATCTTATTTCATGACATCATGAATATTAATTAGATTATATTTTATATTATAATAGTATAATTATGAACACATGACATTTTGGCTCAGACAGAAACTGTAGAATTAGATCTATATTATACCACAAGCAAAAAGAGCAGATCTTGGTCAGACGGCTCCTGATAGGAGCTGTCTGATCTGGCTCTACTCTGTTTGCTAAGGTGTAGAAAGGGATATTTATGGAGTAAAGGGTTAACCCTTTTCCTCATGAATATTTATACAAAAAATCATTACTTCATGAATATTCATTAACTGAATTTTTCTAATTGTCAATAAACAAATATTTTGGCAATGGTAGAAATTGTAGAATCAGAACTATATTAACGTATTTCATAACCAAAAAGAGCAGACCCTGATCAGACAGATTCTACATGAGCCATCTGATCTGGGTCTCTCAAATAGAGATCTAGATCCTTCGGAGCAAAATTTATGCTCTATTTATCACAATGGTTTCAAAAAGTGACTTTTACAGAGGCATAGAAAGGCGTCAATATGGAGGAAAGGGTTAAGTGCTGCAAGATTCTATTATCAAAACAACAACCACGAGCCAAGTAAATCATTGTGATTGATGTGTTATCCTTAATGGTTCATCACTAATTAATACAGGAGTTCATTCAGTACAAAAGTTTAAATAACAAACTGTGCAGACTACTTCTCTAGGAGCCCCCTGATCTACATCTACACAAGTTGTCCCCTAGTTCAAAACCCTTTAACCCTTTCCCTCATAGGCTATTTTAGACCCAACCTCTTTGAATAAATCTACCCAAAAAGGAGCATTTACTAGAGAAAAGGAAAATTTGAGAATTTTGTAGTTTGAAGCCATTGTGATAAATAGAGCATTTGCTCCTATAGGAGCAAATGCTCTATTTATCACAATGGTTTCAAAAGTGGTTATTACAGGTGTAGAAAGGCGTATTTATGGAGGAAAGGGTTAACGCTGAATGTTCAAAGTAGAATCCATCATTGTATACCAGAAGAATCATAAAGTATGAAATAGAAAACATGGCAGAAAAGACTTCTGCATGTCAAACAGTGCAGACCCTGATCAAAAGGCTACTCTGGCAACCTTCTAATCTGGGCCTACACTATTTTCAAATGCCAGTCAACTGGTATTTAATGCTCTGCCTGCTAGATAATTGTGAACTGTAAACTTGCATTAGTATTGTTAAATTTGCTTCAGATCCACAGACAGACATCTAATAAGAGTGTCAAACAGTTCGGACCCTGATTAGATGTCAAACAGCTTAGCCACTGATTAGTAGTCAAACAGCTTGGTAACTGATGAAATGCCAGTTTACCAGATCCAATCTGCTTACACTTCATCCCACAGTTTGTTAAGGCTTTATACAGATATACATTGAGATGGGTTGCTGCACATGTGTTGGAGAGCAGTAGGGTACCCTAGGGCAGTTCTGAAGTGGTACATGAAAATACCATAGAGATGCACTGATTTGCCTGGAAATCCATACCACTGGTAGTTTTACATTACATACTTTCATCTTTTTTTAACCCATTACCTCATAGGCTATTTTTACATCCAACTTCTTTAAATAAATCTACCGAAAAGGAGAATTTACTAGAGAAAAGGAAATGGTTTCAAAAACTGACTTTTACAGAGGCGTAGAAAGGTGTATTTATGAAGGAAAGGGTTAAAGCAGTTAACCCATTCCCTCATATTGACGCCCTTTGACGCCTCTGTAAAAGTCACTTTATGAAACCATTGTGATAAATAGAGCATTTGCTCCTATAGGAACAAATGCTCTATTTATCACAATGGTTTCAAACTACAAAATTCTAAAATATTCCTTTTCTCTAGTTAATGTTCCTTTTTCGGTAGATTCATTCAAAGTGGTTGAATCTAAAAATAGCCTAGGTGGGAATGGGTTAAATGAGTAGCCATGGTGAACAGGATACATATTACATTATGATTAGTCCTTGCAAAACAGTGAGAGGCTTGACAGAATCATCTTCTTCACCCTTCACTCCATGAATATTCACGCAAGAAATAATGATATTATGATTACTAACTAGATTGTTATAATAGTACATGGACACAGGAATGTTTTGGCCATGGCAGAAACTGTAGAATCATATCTACATTATATTATATTAAACAGAGCAGACCCTGATCAGACGGCTCCTATATTATGATCTGGCATAAAAATATTTGATTACCGAGTTAAACAAAAGATTTAAACAAAATATGACACAACTAGAAAGCCTATAGATAAAAGCACAAATTCCTTGTAACATGAAAATGTTAAAGTACCAAAAAAATTACATCCAAATTCTCTCAAACACTACGACAGGGTCAGCAACCGTCAATGGTTTCTAATATCAGCCTCCTACTTTTGATCTAAACGAAATGATAGAAAAAGTATACACAGATAGAGGGAAAAAACCAACCTCCAAGGAATTGTGCACACGTTATCAGGTATTTCAGAAGATATAGTTACCAAGGAAATGGGAAGTATTCTATAGCTTATGGTAGATACATGTACTTTGAAGCACCAAAAAATATGTATAGAAAAACATATTGGCAAACATCGCTTCTGCCAAGTGAGAAAACTTGCATGGGAATTTCTAAGAAAATAACAACAATATTGGTTGATTTGGGGTTTAAAAAATTTACCATCAAAATACCCCAATAACCCCAAGTATTCAGACACCCAAGGTCCCATCTCCATGAGTTTGTAAAGCAGAAGAGATCAATTTGGCATCATATTGATAACTTTAAATTAGACTGACATTATAGCAAATAGTGTAAATGCTGAGCATTACATATGGAGGAAGACAACCCCCTTCCCCACACTCAATCCCCATCACTGTCTCTGATGTTCCTTTGCATACCTTATGGAACAATTAGCATTGTTTCAGGCACAGGAGAACATCCATAACAACAGAGAAAAAAAAGAAATTCTATGAATTTCAAGTTCAAAATTATTCTGTCTAGAGACCTTGACCTTGACTTGAGTTGGACATAATAGTTTGAGTTTCTGTTCACATTATAGTCGCTTGTATACCAACTTTACCAAACTTGCCTCTTTCCTCCATGAATATTCATGAATGTAAGAAATAATGACATCATGAATATTAATAAGATTAATTTGTTATGATAGCACATGGACACAGGAAGTTTTGGCCATGTCAAAAACTGTAGAATCATATCTATATCATATCATAGGCAAACAGAGCAGACCCTGATCAGACGATTGCAATAGGAGCCATCTGATCTGGGTCTACTCTGTATACAAAGGTGTACAAAGGCGTATAATGTAAGGAGTAAAGGGATGCCCTTATTATTGTAACATCCAGTCACTTCAAAGGTTTGTAAAGCTGAATAAAATTCAATGTGGCACCATTGTGATAACTTCAAATAAGACTTCAAATAATAATGTTTGCAAAGGAATTTAATAAAGCAAAAGAAACGCATCCATTCTGCTATCGTTACTCGCTTCTTAGAAAAATCTAAATTCTAGTCCATTTCGAGAAATGGATTCTGACTCATTGGCTACTCATACTAGAACAGTTGGAACTTTAATTCTGACACATGTGAAATGAAAATTCCAGAGGAAATCTCTGATCAAGAAGGGTGAGAAGATACAAACAACAGTGAAACCTAGTCCTAGCACGATAAGTAAAGTTGGTGATAAGTAAACAGACCAGGGATGCTGAGTCTATCTTGTAAATAAACAACCGAGATAAGACCTGACCCCTGTCCATGGAATTCTCATGATCTACTGGAACTGGAACAAATTCCATGGGCTTAACATTTTAACTTGTTCAATACTTTACTTCATAACTAATGCTATTTCATATCTTTGCAAACAGAGTAGAACCAGATCAGAAAGCTCCTATATATAGGAACCCTCTGATCAAAATCAGCTATGTTTGCTTAGGAGCTTATAATAGATCCGACAATAGTTTCTACCAATACCAAAACATCCTACATACATAATATTATGCCATTATAAAAATTCAGCTAATAAATATTCATGATGTCATTATTTCTTACAGGAAAATTCAACAAGGAAAGGGTTAGCTACTTAATGTTCAATGTGAAATGGTCAATCAGTGTTTAACAATAATTTAGTTTGAAAGGGTATAATTTTCAAGAGAATTTTTAATTAGAAACAGTGCAATATAAAATCATACTAGAGCTTCAGATAAGATGCTTTCTTATCTGTCAAAATCTCTTGTATACACTGGCTTATCTACAACAATGGATAGTGAATGATATCTGTATGAACTTCTTTATAATAAATTGCAAATAAAGTTCTCGCAAATACGTCATTTTAACCCTTTCCTCCATAAATACGCCTTTCTACACCTCTGTAATAGTCACTTCTTGAAACCATTGTGATAAATAGAGCATTTGCTCCATAGGAGCAAATTCTCTACTCATCACAATGGTTTCAATACTACACAATTCTAACATTTTCCCTTTCTCTAGTAAATGCTCCTTTTCAGTAGATTCATTCAAAGAGGTTGTGTATAAAAATAGCTATGGAGGAAATGATTAAAAGAAAAACTTGTAATCCTTATCATGCTAATAACCAAACCATGTTAAAATTTAATTGTAATTTTTAATCGATAATCGATCCCAAATATGTGGCGATGGTCTAGTAAACTTCATTAAGTAAACAAAGCGGATCCTGTTCAGAGGGCTCTTATAGGATCCATCTCATCTGGGTCTACTCTGTTTGCAAAGGAGTAAAAAAGGTATCTCTATATGAGGGAAAGGGTTAAACACCTATGGGTCATTCCAGTTTTAATATGCAGTATGCATAGTGCTAAAGTACTCATAAAGTGAAAACAGGTGACTGACTAATGCAGAGCAGAGCAAATGTAATGCAGCACAAATGTAATACATCAATTTAAGAGCTCCAACAGGAAAGACTGACGTGATTAACCCTTTACTCCATAAATACGCCTTTTTACACCCAGAGCTACAGATAAAGGTTCTTACCCAAATATTAAAATCGCCATTTCTCCACCAAACCCTATACTGTGACCACTCTTTAGAATTGTCTCTTCGAGATGATTCTAAAGAGTGGTCACATTATAGGATTTGGTGGAGAAATAAAGTAGTTATTCTTGAAAATGTTTTAATTGATGCATCATATCTGGAACTCTGAAAACCTTTGCAATCAGAGTAAACCCACATTACAGGAGTCATCTGATCTGGTTCTACTCTGTTTGCAAAGGTGTGAAAAAAATGATTACTGTATATGAAGGAAAGGGTTTATATCCATGGGTGCCATTGACCATGTTCTACCAAGACTGTACGAAAGTTGTGTTTCTGATAGAGTTTATATTCTTTTTATCATGATTCATACAAGTTTCAAATTTGTATAAGTATGAATTATAATTTTTTTGAACACTTCTCCAGCATATTATTGTTTTTCTTTTGCTAAGCTATCAATGTTATTTACATTTAACCCTTTCCTCCATAAATACACCTTTCTATGCCTCTGTAATAACTACTTCTTGAAACCATTCTGATAAATAGAGCATTTGCTCCTATAGGAGCAAATGCTCTATTTATCACAATGGTTTCAAACTACAAAATTCTAAAATTTTACTTTTCTCTAGTAAATGCTCCTTTTGGGTAGATTCTTTCAAAGAGGTTGGTTCTAAAAATAGCCTATGGAGGAATGGGTTAAAGAAATACAAAATGTTACATGTCTGAGAAATTAACTGTGAAAAGAAAATCAAGATCAGTATTGTATATTAGCACTAATAATAGTTATCAATACATGTATGTAACAAAATTATATCTTAACCTTTCAGTACAAGAAACGAGTCACTAATGTTATTTACAAACAGTGTAGACCCAGATGAGAGGGCTCCTAGAGGAGCCCTCTCATCAGGGTCTACACTGTTTGTCATGTTACACTTTTATTAAAAAAAAAAAATAGTCCCTGAATATTCCCAGTATTAGTTTGACCTGTATGAATTTTGGAATAGTCACTGTGAAAATTAAGAGTTCGAAGGGTTAATTTATCAAACAAAGAAATCAAACTTGTTTAACAGTTTTCAAAAACTAATGCAAATGTATACAAAGTGTGTGTGTTTGTGTATGCTATTGGTCGAAAATTCAATTAATTTCTTTTAAGATGTACAGCTCAAACTTCCTCATGAGTAAAACTAATATCTGATATTTTTAAATTAAATTAAAGATAATTAAGCCTTAGTTATTACCCTAATTATTCAAAGAAGACAAAACTTTCATGTGTTTAATATCGAAAATATCGAAAACCTGATGTATTAAGTGTTAATTCGGCTCATGTTTTAGTTTCGTTAACTGTTGGAGTCGGACAAAGGTCAATAATATTTTGTTGTAAGATGATTTTAGTATTTGAATAATTATGCACTTTTATCTTGTGTTCTGGATGTGACCACCACTGAGCCCTTTGCTCTACAGATACATCTTTATACGCCTTTGCAAACAGAGTAGACCCAGATCAGACGGTTCCTGTAGGTGCTGTCTGATCAGGGTCTGCTCTGTTTGCTTATGGATTCATATAGATCTTATTCTACAGTTTTTACCTGGACCAAAACCTTTCTTGTAATGGCATTGTAACAAATTCAGCTAATTAATATTCATATTATTTCTTATATGGAAAACCCTTTCCCTGTTCTATATTTATTCCAAATTTCAATACCTACTGAATATTCATGGACATGATTATAGTTATAATGAATTATCGAAGGTGGAACATTGTAGCCATTTTAGAAAGTAAAGGAACAGATCATTCAAATTCCACTAGCAAACAGAGCAGACCCCGATCAGACGGCTCCTCTTAGGCTCTAGGAGCCGTCTGATCTGGGTATATTCTGTTTGCAAATGCATGAAAACACATTTATATGAGGGAAAGGGTTAATTAACTGTCAATATTTATTTCTTTTAGGACTATGTAAAAGTGCAACTGAATATTTATAGTTTTTGCGCTATAGAAATGTGTTTGTATTTGTTTTTTTTAACATTGAATGAGTGTTCTATGTGGTTTGTATTTTCTTCTTTTCTGTGTTAAAGCTTAAAGTGAAAGTCCCTATAACAACAGCATGATAAAACCTTGTATTTGTTATGTTCAATCAGTATTATGATGACTGTTATTTTGAACTTATATCGAAAAATCCCCGTGATACAAAATGAACCGTTTTCATCCATACACATGTGCTTATAATTTTTGTTCTACAACAAAACATTATCGGCTTTTGTCAAACAGATAATGAAACTAAAAAAACAACCCGAATAAATACTAATACATTGCCGAATAACATTAAGACGAGATCTAGTATATCAAACACGTGAGTTTTTTTCTTCATCGGCATTTATTCAATTGGTTTTCTTGTGATACACTTCTTTTCAGCTTATAAACAAATGATTGATATAATTGTTAAGCATTTTTAAAACATTTTGCAATCACTTTAACCCTTTACCTGATGTTCAATATTCATGTAAGAAATGATAACATAAGGCATATTTATTAGATGAATTTAAAATCTAAAGCTTTAATATGAACGCAGGATGTTTTGGCCATGACAGAAATGGTAGAAACAGAGCTAAGTTATTCCATAAGCAAAAAGAGCAGACCCTGATTAGATGACTCCTACTGGAACTGCCCCTGTTTGCAAAGGCATAAATAGGTAAAGGCTTAATCCTGTC